>CM067363.1:12785226-13385226 GCA_034401795.1 Chaetoderma sp. LZ-2023a
ACATGGAAAGTGGAAAACAACGCCTGTAGAAAGTGAAAGATAAGGTTTGTGGAAGGTAATACAATATGGAAAGTGGAAGACAACGCTTGTAGAAAGTGAAAGATACGGTTTGTGGAAGGTAATACAACATGCAAATTGGAAGACAACGATCGTAAAAAGTGAAAGATAAGGTTTGTGGAAGGTAATACAACATGGAAAGTGGAAGACAACGCTTGTAGAAAGTGAAAGATACGGCTTGTGGAAGGTAATGCGCGTGGAAAGTGGACAACAGCGCTGGTTGATGACAATGCTTGTTGAAGATAATACTTGTTGATGACAATGCTTGTGGGTGACAATGCATGTTGATGCAATACTTGTGGGTGAAATTGATTGTTGATGACAATACGTGTGGATGACAATGTATGTTGATGACAATGCCTGTTGATGACAATGCCTGTTGATGACAATGCGTGTTGACGAAAATGTGTGTTGACGACAACGCGTGTTGATGACAATGCCTATTGATGACAATGTTTGTTGATGACAATGTTTGTTGATGACAATGCCTGTTGATGACAATGTCTGTTGATGACAATGCGTGTTGATGACAATGCTTGTTGATGACAATGCTTGTTGATGACAATGCTCGTTGATGACAATGTTTGTGGATGGCAATACTTGTGACATAAGCAAGGTTCATAGCCTGAAAACAGAAGAAACATTTTCAAAAGCAAGTACATTAATATGATGTAGGCTACATTTAAGAAGCCTATATAGCAAATCAAATCATATTATCTAAACTGGATAAGTCTTTGCTGATTAAATTGTCATTTGCAAACACCTTTATCACAGCGTAATAAGCATAACCTAGATGCAAATCACCCATACATAATCAAAGTCTAAACCCAGTAAAAATATCTCAATATTTTCAAAATATATTACTTCTTTGTGGACTAGTCTTACGAATCATATTGAACACATGCAGTTTTCTTCAAAGCGGATAAATCCTTGGCGGTGTAAATGTCATTTATAAAAAAACAACCGTAATGCAACAAGAACTGTAACCTGGACATATAACATGCATGCAAATCAGTCAAAAATAATCCAAGTTCAAACGCCAAAAAAATCTGTGAAAATTTGAACGCCGATTTTTTTATGTGGACTAGTCCTAAGCATCGTACAGAACTAAGTTTTATTCAAATCGCACAGCCCCTTGTGGGTGAAAATCTTATTTAAAAAAGCCTAACGCAGCCAAGAACCATAACCAAAACGTATAACATACATGCAAATTAGTCGCAAAATAATCAAAGTTCAAACGCTGAGAAAATCTGGAATAAATTTGAAAGTCGATTTCTTTTTTGTTGACTAGTCCTAAGCATAGTATAGAACAAATGTGTCAAGTTTTACTCAAATTGGATAAACCCCTTGTGGGTGGAAATGTCGTTTGAAAAAGCTTAGCACAGCCAAAACCTATACCTGGGCGGCTATATAACTTGCATACAAATCAGCCTTAAAATAATCCAAGTTCACACGGAGAAAAATCTGGAAAAAATTTAAGTCTGTTTTATTTTGATGTGGACTAGTTTTAAGCATTGTATAGAACAAATCTGTAAAGCGTTATTCAAATCGCATAACACCTTGTGGGTGCAAATGTCGTTTGAAAAAATTGCGTTAAAACTTATACCTGGCTATATAACATGCATACAAATCAGCCATAAAATAATCAAAATTAAAAAAAATCCAGAAAAAATTCCAAAGGTGATGTATTTTTATGTGGACTAGTCCTAAGCACTGTATAGAACAAATCTGTGATTTTTTTTATTTGAATCGGATAACCCCTTATGGGTACAAATATCATTTTTAAAAAGTTTAACGCAGCCAAAAAAGATAACTCTGGACCCAAAAATATTCTAACTTCAAACATGATAAAAGTATTGAAAGATTTCAAAAGTCGATGCAGCCTAGTCCTAAGTATCGTATAGAACACATCAGTGTTTTTAAAATCACACACCCCCTTACAGGTGCCAAAATCATTTTTAAAAGCATACCATGACCGGACGCCGACGCCGCCATTTCCACTCTCTCCCAAAATCGTTTTTTCACTTTGTGAAAGGCGAGATAAAAACTAGAGTAAAATTTTAAAACAACGTTGCCTAAGCTGTTGCTCTAATAGGCAACAACAGCTCATAACAACATTGCTTCTTAAGCAAATACCCGTTATTATGATTACACACGTCGCCAAATGCTGGCGTGAGAATGGCGGTGGGTGCCAACTACCTGCCTACCTGCCTGCATGTATGCCTGCCTGCCCGTCTGTCTGTCGATATGTCTGTCTGTCGTAGCAGTAGCAGTATATAGGCATATCATAGGTCAGTAGCAGTAGCAATTTTCGACCTGAGCGGGGTTCGAGCAGTGCTATGACACCTTCCGCCTAGCGTTTGGGACGGCGAGTAGCTTACCAGTAGACCAGCATCCAGAATACAAGAATTCTCTTTTACTGGACTAGCCTTCAACTACCCGTCTCACAACCACACGAATTGACTGGAATTGATGGTGTACATTTCACAGATATTCTTACCCTTACGTTTTTCTGAGATCCATTCTGCTATGTCACTAGGGACTCGCAAGTATGTATGTAGGTTTTTTTATTATTATCAAGCATTAGTTCTATGAACCATGTCATTGATGACGCACTGGCACTGGGATACAGCTAATTCTTCATATGGAATGTTATTTTTCCCCTTTTTCAATTTTCGAAAAGAGCGGGGTTCGAACCAGTGAATTCTATGACACCTTCCACCTAGCATCTGGGAGGCGAGTAGCTTACCACTAGACCAGCATCCTGAGGACAAGAATCTCTTTTACCGTACTAGCTTTCAACTACTCGTCTCACAACCACACAAATGACTGGAATTTATGGTAAAGGCTCACACTACAGAATAGAGCTGGGTGATATTGGCTTTTAGGAGACGATAACGATATCCAGCAAAATATCACGATATATCGTCTAGGTGATTGGGCCTGAGGATAAGGTGTACAGAAATACAGAGCCTCCAGCTGATTAAGTGATGGAAAAAATCTAACTTAATGAAGCTATGATTGCCCATTACCCAGGAGAATAAACAGCCTAGAGCTATAGAGAAATGGCTCGTGTGTACAACAAAAGCAGATGTTACATTTTCCTGTTTGTATCAGACTGCTGCTGTCCACCAGCCACACCCACCACACACCCGAGTCTGATGATCATTTTAGAGTCGCTGTAGCTGTGAATACAAAGGGAGACAAAAACTATTTTTGTAATTTTCCCACTCGTGGCAACCAGAGTTATCTCCGCTTTAACAGCAATATCAATTCCGAGATTGATCATACGAGGCATTCACAAACTGTGTTTCCTGATGCTAAAATATTGATGCGCATTTTAATTCCGATTCGTAAATAATATAAGTTTGCCAAGTTTTTGACGTTTCTGATAAAGCCGCCAAGTTGCAATTATAGCGTGTTGCCCTTGCTATGATACCATTTGGAGGGTGGTGTGCGTGTGTCCGTACGTGCCTGCGTGCGTGTGTGTGTGTGGTGGTGGTGGTGGGTGGTGTTTGGGGGGGGGGGGGGGGCGGCTAATAAGTAAATTTACCGGCGACCAAGTCCGAGTCCACTGGCCCTGATCCTGCGACATAGAAGACTCAAACTAGCATTAACCTTGTTTTCATAGCAAAATCAACTCAGATCAAGAATGGACCTGAAGAAGCTAAGGTTTTGTCCGAAAGCTGCATAAAGCTAATTTTAACTTCAAAATACATCAAATAAACAAATCCAATATAGCCCCATAAAATGCTCCATTTTGACTGGCTCATCGCGGCCGGGTTTTTTTACTTATCAACTTCCATTGAGTCCCTAATCATATCTCCCAAATTTTGGCCCACTCCGTTCAGCGGTTCTAGAGAAATCATTTTCACGAGAACTAGGTCATCCACGATGGCCACCAAAACATTTGTCCAATCAGGTGCCATTGAGCAAACTTGGTTCAAATCAGCTCTTGCCCTAGATGATATTTCATGACTTTTGAATCAATGCGCCAAGTGGTTTCAAAGATGATTTTTAGACGTTTCTAAAAATCTGACAAAATCCAAGATGACCACCTGCCAAATTGGCCGGTCTGCTTCCTTTGCATAAACTTATATCCATATGCACTACGGATGCTTTCTGACACTTATGATTGAAATTGGCCCAGTGGTTCTCGATAAGAGACATTTTGAATTTCCTATTGCTTTAGTATGGGAGTTTTTGGTGGGAAAATGATCCAAGATGTTCGCTAAACTGTTTATCAGACAGTTTCTAAAATGACAAATTTGAAATCAGAATACCTAAAAATCATCTAAAGCCAATTTCGGCTTCAAAATCCGTCAAATAAAAAAATACAATATGGCCTTTAAGATTTTTTAGATGCTTAAAAAAATCGGCAAAAATTCAAGATGGCCGATCGGCTTCGTTTGAACAAACTTGAATTTCCAATACCGCCAAATATAATTGAAATTGGCCGGTTGTTTTTGAGTTGTTTAAAGAAAAGGTTGATGGACTACAGACGGATGGATGACAAATGGACGACGGATGGTCGCCATGACATAAGCTCACTTCACCTTTCCAGAGTACCCATCCATCATATGACGTCATAATGAACTGTGTGATGTGTACAATGACATCATAATGAATGGCGTCATGAATGACATCGATAAGTACGTCACGAACGCATATTTGAAGATGGTCTATGCGTTGTTGTACAAATTGTTTGCTTTTACTACTTAATAAATATTCTGTTGAATATTTTGAAACTAATTTGACTGGGCTCTTTTGCTGCCATAGGCAGCAAAAGCACCCAATCAAATTAGTTACAAAATATTCAACAGCTTCCCTGTAGTTTTCAGGAAATTGATAGCTAGGGCATTTGGGGATCGATCAATCCCAACACGGCGAGGTCTGGGTGAAGCTTAGCTAGTGATGGGCGGGGCATAGCTAAAAATGGAAAGGTCCCTTGGCTTTTCAGGCCAGATGTACTAAAAATGATGACTCATGGATGGGCATATGGACTGATGTGTGGCAAGACAGATGGAGAACACAAGCTACCATAGGCTCAGCATATCCCAGCTAACTTCGCCTCATGCTACAGCTACCTTAGGCTCAGTACTTCCTAGCTACCCGAGGCTCAGGCTAGGCTTCGAATCAAATTAAGTTCCAAGATATTCAACAGATTATTTCTTACAGTGTTCAAAACTGTACTAACCAGCCCGTTTCTGTTTTTGTTTTGATAGCATGTTAACTTATCTATGAGCTATGAAAGAAAATGTCCATTTGCGGCCCAACACAAGACTATTTTTGAAAATTTACCAGTGGAATGATAATCGAGCCAGTCATTACAGTGGTAAATTTTCAAAAATAGTTTTCTCTTGGTCTGTAAATAGCCATTTCTCAAGGCCACTGCAGAAGCCGTTTTTGGCTGATATGAGTGTTAAAGGGTTAATGGACAGTCATAAAAATACCCACAGTATCTACAGGAGGCTGTCATCCCACCCCATCCCCACCAACACACACACACACACACACCCCCCCCCCATCCCCACCAACACACACCCCCCCCCCCCATCCCCACCAACAGACACACACCCCCCCCATCCCCACCAACACACACACACACACACCCCATCCCCACCAACAGACACACACACACACACCCCATCCCCACCAACAGACACACACACACCCCATCCCCACCAACAGACACACACACACACCCCATCCCCACCAACAGACACACACACACCCCATCCCCACCAACAGACACACACACACACCCCATCCCCACCAACAGACACACACACACCCCATCCCCACCAACAGACACACACACACACCCCATCCCCACCAACAGACACACACACACCCCATCCCCACCAACAGACACACACACACCCCATCCCCACCAACAGACACACACACACACCCCATCCCCACCAACAGACACACACACACACCCCATCCCCACCAACAGACACACACACACACACCCCATCCCCATCAACAGACACACACACACAACATAAGACTATCAGCAACATCAGCTTTTCCCAATATAGTAAAAGTGAATCCATGATTTGTCTGGATGTTATATTAGCATACATTAGAGCAGACAAATGATGCTACACGTCGCGTATGGGGTGGGTGGGTGGTATGTTTTCTCCCGTCTACACGCATTTTGCATGTACATACGTTCCAAAAAACTTGTCAGGGTAACTCTTTGGGTTATATACAGTCATCCTGTCAAGTTTTTTCCAAATCTCTCACAAACTGTAGTAGGAGTTTCATCGACGAGCTTTCCATGATTTAGGAGATGGATGGATGCATCAACATTCAACATCATGTTAATTAAATAGTAGACATACAATTCGCACAGTAACGCTTTAGTCCGTCACCAATTATGCATTCGTGATGAACTTAATTAGGTTATTCATGATATCATTGATTATGACATCATCCTCAATGTCACGTAGTTAATTATGACGTCATATGATAGATGAATAAACTGGAAAAGTCAATTATCCTGTTTCAAACAATTCTCAAATTGTAGGAGTTGCAGCGATGAGATTTTAAGCACATATGTACACACAGATAGGACGAAAACATAACACAACACGAGTAAGAGTATAAAAACTTAGTAAGCTTAGTGGAAACAAACAACAAGAAAAGTTGAAGTGAATATAAATATAATATATTAAATAAAATAGATGTATATATAAAATATCTTCTAGAGCGAAAACAAAAGAATACAAAACCGGTGTCAGAATTTACAGAAACTCTAGATTACTTAAAACGGCTTTGATGACAAAAAAGTTTGTATTAAGGTCATCTTTATGATAAGGCCACTTTATTTTATCACAAAACAAAAAACATTTAATTTGAATGGTCTCCTATTTATAATGACCATCTTTATATGAGCCCGTAGGAGATCTTTACATACCGATTTCACTGTCAGTACACAAAAATTCCATTTCGTAATCTTGCCTCATCAGAGCTGCTGCATAAAATTGAGTGGGTAATAATTTACAATTTTATGCGAGAATGTTTCATTGCCAGGGCCTTTATACGTTAATATGATTGAATATCAGAAAACCACTGCGCCGAGTACTGTAATTTAAATAAGTGATAGGGAAGTTTCTCTAACAATAATTTATGCTAAAGTGAATTAATTGTACATATTCCACATTAACTGCCTCGCTGCTGCAAGCCACCAGGCAATAATATCAATGAGAAAAACTTATGTCCTGCAGAATTTTTGAAAACAATTTGACTGAAAGTTGTTGGTGGTTTAGTCCAGAGATATAACCCCTGGAATATGTCGTCAACAAAAACTCAGCAGACACACAGTTAATAGACTTTGTCTTGACTATGTTTGAACTTATTTCAACACTTAGTACAGAGGATTCCCAGACACTGGCCGTGATCCGGATAAAAGAAACTGGATCCAGATCAGATCAAATTCTAGATATCTGAATATTTTGGAAACTACTGGTCTGATTTGTCTCATTTGTTTCACACAAGAAAGGCGTGCATGACCATACACTAGGATTCCACAACTTTTAGTGTGACCCATCTTTTTAAATGTTCATTTGCAAGCCATGAAGACTATTTTTAAAGATTTACCGCTGGACATTGACCCAGTCATTCCACTGGTAAATTTTTTACAAATTGTCTTCTCTTGGCCTGCAAATGGACATTCGTCATGACTACTGCAGTGGTTGGCTTGGACGGGCATGACTATTAATGGATTAAGCTTATTATCCACACATTTTTCAAAGAAGAGTTTATGCCATCCCGCCCATGTGCGTGTGAAGAAATTCACATCTCCAGAGTACCCACCCATCATATGATGTCACAATGAACTGCGTGATGTGTAGGATGACATCATAATGAATGACATCATGAATGACATCGATAAGTACGTTACCAATGCATATTTGAAGATGGTTATGCGTTGTTGTACAAATTGTTTGCTTTTACTATTTAATAAATATTCTGTTGAATATTTTGAAACTAATTTGACTGGGCACTGTTGCTGCCATAGCAAAATATTCAACAGCTTCCCTGTATAGTTTTCAGGAAATTGATAGCTATGGCATTTGGGGGTCGATCAATCCCAACACGGCGAGGTGTGGGTGGAGCTTAGCTAGTGATGGGCGGGGCATAGCTAAAAATGGAAAGGTCCATTGATTATAACGCAAGTCATCCAAAATCGTATCTGGTATGAGTTACCTATATGAATGCAGAGTGCAAGAAACATTTATATTTGGATCCACTCCAAGAGGGTGGGTGAGGAGGTCAAAAGGTCAAATTGATTGTAATTCAATTCCTCCAAAACCGTTGGATGGAATTCAACCAAATTTGGTAGGTGAGTTATGATTGTGGAGTGTAAGAAGCCATTTATATTTGGCTCCGCCCCCATGGGGGTCAGCGGTGAATACAGCAATTTGTGATGACATTTCATCGAGCGAGCAATCTAGTTTCGATAGTTCAGACAATATTGTACAAGATTAAAATTACTATTGAAATTCTTAAAAGCTTGCTCTAAAATGGATTTTTGTGTGCAAATTTCATGTTTTCTCTACCTGGGAATAAACGAAATCTAGGATTTCTTTTTTCACGAGAGAGTTGATACTTACCTCCCTAATACTTTTGATATTGCTAAATATTGGCTTTCACTCAATAAACACTCAGATTTAAAACAGTTAGGTGCCCCTACTGGGCAGGGAGTCAGAGCGTAGTCTGGCGGATGCCAGCCCCACCACCGCGCATGCGCAGACTAGCACTTCCTCTGACTAGATTATTGGCTGACACACATGCAACTATTAAGAGCCTGAAGACCGAGCCTCTGTGGGGTGGAGAGGCCGGGTCCGTATCTAGGGAGGTAAGTATCAACTCTCTCGTGAAAAAAGAAATCCTAGATTTCGTTTATTTCACTTCAAGAGTATACTTACCTCCCTAATACTTTTGATATTGCCAGAATTCGAAAGTGAATCTGGCGGGAGGGAGGCGAGGTCAAAAGACCAGCTCATCCCTATACGCTTTTCTGCGTTTAAGGCACTTAAACTTCTGAAACTGTAAGAAAAAACAGTCAGGATTTGACTAACCATCGGATAACACCACCGATGTATGAGAGATGACCGAATGTCATATGCGCTCCCCCCCCTCCTTCCTGGGAGGAAGAGTCGACTGACCTCAATGTCCTATACGCTCTCTACGTACAAGTGCCATGTACTACAGGACAGAGACGAAAAAGCTCCATTTTCGTAACTCTCAACAATGAACCACACAAATACACAAACCATCACCATATTAATAACGGGTAATCGTGACAATACAATCAACAACGGACAACACATGAACAAGACTGACCTTGTTGACAATGGCTGCTGACATCATCTTCCCATCGGTAAAGACTGATGCAGGCCCAAAAAAGTGGGTGTTTCCATAAATTAATTGTGATATATATAAGTAATGAGGAAATCACCTCAAAAAATATAAACCGATTTATTTTTTCAAAACCGACAAGGCGAGAGGATTAGAGGTGTCACGGAGATAATGGTCTGTAAAACTTGACTCACAGTGCCACTGAGCCACCGACATAATATCATCCACAGGGACCCCATTAAATAGGGCCGTGGATGTCACTACGCCGCGGACACTGTGAGCCTTGGCCACGTCAACCTGTTTCCCGGTGGCGGATTTATGGCAAAACTGAATGCATTCCACAATCCACCTGGAAATGGTGTCCTTAGAAGCCCTCCCATGGGGTTCAATATATGACAACCATAACGCTGACTGGTCGGTGCGCCATGCCGCCGTACGTTGTTTGTACCGGCGCAGCGCCCGGACGGGACACCATGCTTTAGAATTAGGATCATATCTAGTTAAAGCAGGCAAAATAATAGGTTGACCTGGATATTTCAACGACTGATTTTTAGCCAAGAAATTAATCCTAGGTAGCAGCTTAAGGCCTTCCCCTGAAACCACAAAACGGTCATCCTCGGCTGATAAGGCATGAATCTCACTCCTACGCCTAGCCGAGGCCGCAGCAATTAAAAACACAGTCTTCAGTGTTAATAGTTTCATAGAAATGGAACTAAGTGGTTCAAAAGGCTTATCACCTAGTACTTGAAGCACTAGCGATAAACTCCAAGACGGAATCACAGGAGGATTCCTTGGTCTTAGATTGCCCATGCCTTTAATTAATACATTCAATGTATTTACTTCATCACTTCCCCTCTTAGCCAAGCAAGGAATAACAGACATTAATGCTGACTTATAACCAGCAATAGAGTTAGGCTTGAGGCTATAGGCATCATAGAGGTGACAGAGGAAATCAGCTACTACTTGAATAGATGAATCCATTGGATCAATACATCTTTTTGAGCACCATTCTGCAAATCTGTTGATTTTATAATTATATGCTCTGGAGGTTGACCCCCTCCTGGCTTTGGCCATAAACATGGCTGCTTGCTCAGAAAAGCCCTCCTTAATTCTAGATTCCTTGACAACATCCACGCAGTCAATCTGAACATTGACGGATTGTTGTGAAGGGCCTTGCCCTGGAAGATAATATCGTCCATCAGAGGCAGAGGAACCGGATTGCAGACCAGAAGGTCCAGCAGATCCGTATACCAAGATCGGCTTGGCCAATCCGGGGCGATCAGAAGCACTTGGCATTCCTCCTGTCTGATTTTCTGAAGAATTTTTGGAATCAGGATTGCTGGAGGGAATGCGTATGCATACATTCTCCCCCAGCTGATAGCTAACGCATCTGTTGCGAAAGCGCTTGGATCCGGAATCGGAGAGACGTACGTCGTCATCTTCGCATTCTTCTTCGTTGCGAACAAATCGATGTTGGGTTTCCCCCAATGGTCGAACAGACGATCCGCCACACATTGATTTAGTTGCCATTCCGTGGGTAAAACACTCATCCTTCGGCTCAATGAGTCTGCTAGCAGGTTTAACCTTCCCGGAATATGAACTGCTTTCAAGGTAATCTGGTGATCCAGACACCAACAAAGCAGTTTCCATGTCATCATACAGAGACTGGGCGACTTCGTTCCGCCCTGGCGGTTTATGTAAGTCACAACTGTTGAGTTGTCTGAACGAATAAGAACAATCTTGCCCTGAACTTTCTGTAAGAAATGTTCCAGGCCCAGGACTACTGCTCTTAGCTCCAGTAGATTTATATGTTCCTGTGACTGTTCCAGATTCCAAAGCCCTGATATCGTGGATTCTTCCAGGCAAGCTCCCCAGCCCTCCATCGATGCATCTGTATACACAGTCACCTGAGGGTGGGGAGGGGTTAGCAAAACCCCCGGTAAGAGATTCTCTGTATTCAACCACCATTGCAGGTGGTGAATCAGAGGCGCCAACACTGACACATTCGAGTCCAGCGAACCTGTACTCTGGGTCCATTGTGTTATGAGAAACAACTGGATCGGCCGCCTGCGTAAGGCGGCCTGAGGAATGACTGGTTCCAACGAAACCATCAACCCCAGCATTCTCAAGTAAACCCGTGCCAGGACATGACGACTGTCGCACACTGACTGAATCAACGAGATGAGTATTTGAACTCTCTCCTGAGTAGGATACACATATCCTGTCTCCAGATCGAAGAACATCCCCAGGTAAACAAACTTCTGGGATGGAGTCAGCTCTGATTTTGGGAAATTGATCATCCAGCCCAAGTCTGTGAGAATTTTCAAAACAATCTCCAGATTGGCGGACAAACTTTCCCGGGTGTGCGCTTTCAACAGCCAGTCGTCTATGTACGTGTGGACTGCTATGCTTCTCCTGCGGAGGTATGCTGTGATCGCAAGAACCACACGGGTGAAAACCCGAGGAGCCGTGGAAATTCCGAAGGGCAACACCCTGAATTCCCACTGTCTGCCCTGGAATGCAAATCTCAGGAAGCGACAGAAACTCCTGTGGATGGGGATGTGGAAATAAGCGTCCTTCAAATCTATCGACGCCGTCCACATCCCCCTCTCCAACCCCGCCAACACCGAGCGCACCGTTTCCATCTTGAAACTGGGCGTCTCGATGAACTTGTTCAATGGCTTGAGGTTGAGAATCGGTCTCCACCCACCGGTGCGTTTTGTTACCAAGAACAGGGTTGAATAGAAGCCCGGACACCTTTGTGCCGGCTGAATAGCTCCTTTTTGTACGAGGGAATTTATCTCCTCCTCGATACACAACCTTTGATCTGGATCTCTCGGAATGGGAGTCCAGACTGGCACCAGAGACAGTCGCGACGGCGGGCCTGTCATCCACTCTGGATGATACCCCACGGAAAGCCATCGCAAGACTAAACGGTCCTGAGTTAACCGTTCCCACTCTTGCATGTGGTCGGCTAGCCGGCCTCCCACCGGTCCACCTAGGGACCGCGGTGGACACAAGGCATGCAAGAGCGGCACTGTCTCCGTCGCCATACACGCCGGCGTGGTCCTTACCGCGGTAAGCGCCCTGTCAGGAACGATAACCACGCCCAGATCCTCGCGCGACCCGCCCCGCCCCGCGCGCACCTCGGTGCACGGGCGGCTGCCTGGCTGACGGCGGCTGAGGAGCCTGCGCCCCCCTCACTGCTGGCCGAATCGCACGCGGCCGAGGCCGGCGCTGCGACGGCGGCTGGCCTCTGACTTGGCCAACACCACCTCGAGCCTGCAGGGGACGATACGCAGGGGCCGCGGCGCGAACGTTAGCACGACGCAGTACCTCAAACTGTTCGCGCAGCGCCCTCTGGTTATTCACCAGGGTGACCGTCTCCTGGAGGTGGCGACATCCCTCACCTCCAAAAAGACCAGGACCCGTCATAGGCGTACGGAGTAGCCTATTATACAGGTCCTGAGACGGGCACAGATTGTCCAGGGCAAATGTGCGTCTTGCCCTGACACTCCTGGTCACCGCCCGCGTCACACAGTCCAGCGCCAGGTTAATACCATCCTGGATGGTTCGCTGGACCGCGAGCGGGCCTGGCTGGCGCGATGCGGACGCCGTTACTACCCCCTGTAACAGCTGGGAGACGTGGGACAGAGCGGCAATCGAAGCCCTCCCACTCTCCTCCGCATCACGCAACGCGGTATTCGCCGAACGCAACGCGTTCGCGCACAAGACCCCCGCGTCAGAACGGGAGCCTGGCCGCGTATCCTCACCCAAAGCCGCGCGGTCATCCACGCTGGGCTTGGGTACCACACCGTACCGCTGGTAGTCCAGGGGCACGATGCGACAACGCCTGGCCACCTCGCGAGGGGCCTTCGCGAGACGTCCACTCGTGTTAATGGACGCCTCCGCCGCCTTGAACATGTCAACGACATGCTCCGCCAGCGGCAGAGAAGGCATAGCGTTAGCAGTTGGTTTCCCAGCTAACCACGGCGTGTGAACACGGTGGCTAGCCGACTGCTCCACGGGCAGATCAGGCCTAACGCTCACCAACCACTGGCAAGCGTCATACCAATCCTCCTCCGTGGCTAACTGCGAGCGCTCTACAAGACGGGGTCCTTCGTCTTCCTCCTGAGCGCAAGCAGTAGAGCTTGACGGCGGGTACGCTGATACACCTGGCAAGCCAGGGAAAACATGCGGGCCTGACAGCACCGGCATGAGAATATCACTGGTTTGACCAGGAGCAGGCACCGCGGTAGAGCGCGGGGTATATATAGCCCTACCACGGGCCCGGCCAGCACCAGCTACACTCTCGGCAAGCCGAGGTATGCGGTACCGCTGGCCATCAGCAGCGCCCTGGGCCACCACCTGAACCGCGGACCTTACTCCAGGGTGAGTAATACCGTGGAAAAAAGCGCCTGTATTCCCCGCGAGGGGTGCACAAACGTCTTCATCCATGTCCACGTCGTCAGACGGCGACCCTAGCAGGTAATCCTCATCACCCTGGTCAGAAAGATTAGACCCCGGGTCAGCAAAGAGAGCTAACCCGGGCTGACCAGGAACGGTGCCATAGGAGGTACTGGCCACCGCGGCGTGCGGATACCCCTGGACTGATAAGCAGCCAGCGGGTTCCAGCGACAACCGTCCACGGTCCCCTATCGGCGCGGCAATAAGCCTGCTGCCAGGGCCGTGGAACGCCCCCTCTAATGGGGCCACCTCTGAATCGTCGGACAACGGAAGCGGACTAAGGAAAATCGATCCAGAGGCGGGGATTACCTGCTCCGAAGCCGATGATGAGGACAATAAAGGATCCGGTCCAGGAAGCATGCCACGAAGCAACCCTGGAACCAAATCTTTTATTGTCCTCTTCATCTCTCCCAACATCTCGGTCCGGAAGGTCTCCATATCCACCACGGACGAGACCTTCCCCTTACCCTTCCTACTTACAACCTCTCGTTTCCGCTTCTTCTTCCTCTCCTCCTCTACCACCTCGTCCGTCGCCTGTAAGCAGCACAAGAATTCGGACATTAACTCGCCCCCCCAGTGCTTACATATGTCACAATTAATCAATGGACCACAAGGGCTACATCGATAACACAGATGCGGCCAGAACTTGACATGCATAAAACGTCCACAGGACGCGCAACCCGGTCCCTGAAACAGGGCAAAGGACAAGGAGTATGAGCAACTAGTTAAGCTTAGAAACTCAATCCAACTCAAGGAGAAGGAAAACGATCATAAAGATCAATATACATCAAAACCCAGCATAGCGCTTGAATTGCTAATAAATACATAGCCAGCTGATTATGACGTCATTAATCCCGTGACAGGAAAAATTCGATCCCAACAAAACATCCAAGTGCAAAGACGAATTGTATGCTGAATGGATAAGTTGACTACACAACCATCAGATACATATAGATAACTCTTGACTGGCAAAAATGTTAATTATCTCCCTTTGATTGTTTACAATAATTAACATCACCACATTATCAATAACTAGATACCTGACACTTTGTATAGACAAACCATCCAACGTGACGAACCGGAAACTCCACCATCTGCACGCCTCTTAACTCTCTCCACCTCATGGGGAAGGAATTGGATCAAGAGGGCAAAGTGAGAAGACCTTTATACCAGGCCTCCAACTCACTGGACATAATTTTTCATTTGGTTAGATAACCTAACAGTGTTAGTAGGAAATGGAACCATGGTGGAGAGAATACTAATTCTCTGGTACTGTGACGTCACAACCTAGCGTCATACAGACCTGTGGACAGAAACAGAAAGAGAAATTAGTCCTAGGTAGCACCGAGTTGACCTAAACCAACTAACTAAGGCGCTTATCACGGTAAACGCGAGTCCCGGAAACACAATACACCGGGAAGAAAACTCGCTAATTTTACTAGAAGTCACCTGATTTAAAGGTCCAACGTCCTCCGGTGGCGAAGTGTATCCTCCCGCCATCCAAATCAGGTCTTATCACTTCCAAAATAACACCAATAAAAACGTTAATGAGCAAGAAAAGCTTATGACTGAAAAACATGTGTGTTCTCTTTGCCAATAATCTAGCAAAGAGGAAGTGCTAGTCTGCGCATGCGCGGTGGTGGGGCTGGCATCCGCCAGACTACGCTCTGACTCCCTGCCCAGTAGGGGCACCTAACTGTTTTAAATCTGAGTGTTTATTGAGTGAAAGCCAATATTTAGCAATATCAAAAGTATTAGGGAGGTAAGTATACTCTTGAAGTGAAATGGCACATGGTAAAATATGAAACTAAGACGCATGTTACATAACAAACTATTTTTTAACACTCAATATTTAATTTAAATTATTTAACCTTTTAACACTTAAGCTGGCCAAAAGCGGCTACTGGTTTTGAGAAATGTCTATTTGTAGATCCAGATGACTATTTTGGAAACTTTACCAAGAGCTGAGCCAATTATTCCAGTTGTACATTCTCAAAATTAGGCCTCTATAGGACTGCAAATAGACATTTCTCAAGACGACTGAAGAAGCAATCTTTGATCAGCTAAATTGGAAGACAAACATAAAAACCTAATATTCTCTAGCTTACTTGTGATATTTGTGACATAAAACGTGATATGTATGATTACTGTATTCTGCGGCTGTAGTAGTAGAAACATCTTACAGCTGCAATCAGTCCTTCGTCGCTTTTGCTCACTGTGTCTTGTCTTCAGCCAAAATCCTTAGCTTCCTCTGGTCCATTCTTAACTTGAGTGTACCAAGTCCCGCTTTCTTGAGGTCACCTTGTAGCACGCTTGGCAGATTTATGCAATGACATCCTCTCCTGGCTTTGTATTTGCTGGCTCCGAGTAGGGCAAATTCCAAGGTTCTCTGTGCTGGTGTCTCTTCTGGCATCCTTAGCACATGGCCAAACATGGACCATCTTTGCTGGGCAATGTTTACAGACAGCGGCGACGTATTACACATCTTGCATACTGCATCATTGGAAATTATGCTGCCTGGTCATTAGTATCCAATGATGGCGCGTAGGTATTTGCGGTGGCATGCATCGCCTTTATCTAGAGCTGCCTTTGGAGCTGCACAGCTGTTACAGTTATACAGCATCAAGGATACGCAGACTGCATTGTATAAATGTAGCTTTTAATCAAGGGCATCTTTGATCTACGAATCCATAGCCTCCAGAGGGACTAGAAAGCAATGTTCCTCATGACGCAGCCGGCAGCAATACCGCAAAGCAGTGAGCCTAGGATTTTACTTTTCCTCCATGGTTCGCCACCTCGAAGTGGATCGTCATTTTCTTTAGTCTCATGTTGTGTAGATAGGTATATGTGGGTGAACTCTGCTATGGATTCATTCATAGATTCTCAAAACGTGATATGCTAGACATTAAAAAGAATGTAATTTATAATATTCCTTGTGTTCCACTAACAAACATCAATCTGATATTGAAGCACACAATGCTGGGTGGCAAGATAAACAGATGGATGAATGGGTGGATGGATGAATGGGTAGATGGATGAATGGGTGGATGGGTGAATGGGTGGGTGTGTGTGGATGGCATTTAAATATCTAATCACTATTATGATGTCATAAAACTACGTTAATACTGATTTTGACATAATGTTACTTCCTGCAAGACGACAGACAGACTGTATTTTCAAAATGAAAAAAAATCTTGTTAATTTGACAATTTTTATGTCGCTCTCATCAGTGCAGACTTATCAATGGGAAAAATAGTAGCTCCATCAGCCCCCGCCTCCTCCCCCACCCCACCCAAACCAGATAATTAATTAAGCATTATAATCAAATTATATAGCCTTTATCAATGCCACAATTTCTCCTTAAGCCTTCAACACTCAAGCTTGTCAAAACAGCCTGAGGAGTGGCTTTGAGAAATATCCATTTGAATAGCAAGAGGCTATTTTTTATATATTAATTTTTTGGGCTATTTAGTCGACAATTTTAACAGATTGAATATTTGGCATTGCGAGGGTGACTGGTGTTGTTTGTCCGGCGATGGCATGATGGTGACTCACTCCTCTGGATGCCTTGGGATAATGAGCCGCCGTGGCGTGACCAAGCGTTTGCTGGAAAATGAGCACAGAATTCTTATAATAACAAAAGGTCAATGAGTGGATCCATTTCTAGCTATGCCCCACCCAATTCTACCCCAACTCCGCCCACTTTGTACGCCTGTTGGAATCAATTTATGTAATTTAAAACCTACATCATAATCTAAAGGTAATTAATTATACAGGTAAGTTGCCTAAGGCAGTAGCAGCTACCAGTCATATTAGTTTCGAAATATTCAACAGAATATGTATTAAATTAGAAATTTGCTAAAGACATACAATTCGTTCACTTTCAAGGCAGCCCTTTCACGTTCTGTGACAAAGCGGAGTCATTTTGGTGAATGAATGCAATGTAGGCTTAAGGTATGTAGTGCAACAAACATGGGCCTATGTTACCTCAATGTACCCTCAGTGTGACCTACTTTTTATGCTTCACCCGCAGCTACCGACATTCTATCGACCATGTTTTTTTTACGTAGTCCGCTTTTAAGCATTTTTAATACTTAACCCTTTCATAGTCAAGACGGCCAAAACCCGCCTTTGCAGTGGTATTGAGAAATGTCCATTTGCAGGCCAAGACAAGACTATTATGGAAGATTTACCACAGAGATGAAATTTCAAAACAGTCTTCTCTTGGCATACAAATAGAGATTTATTAAGCAGAATTACTAACTTTCTTAAATTCTACTCTCTCAAATTCAGGGCAACTACGCAGAAAGCCGATTGAATATTTTGAAATTAATTTGACTGGGAGATGTTGCTATCATAAGCAGCAGTAGCTCCCCATCAAATAAGTTTCAAAATATTCACCAGAACAGTCCTTAGATCAATAAATAATTTGTCATTCCGTGTCCGTAATCTGCATAAAAATGGATAAAAGATTAATCTGGCACTGTACCGGATAAACCATTGGATATCTTTCCAAAAGGGGAAGATGTCCGTCCGTCAGTCAGCCAGTTGGCCAGTCAGCTAGTCAGTCAGCCAGCCTGCCAGTCAGTCAGCCAGCCTGCCAGCCAGTCTGTGTGTCCTGAGAGCTCTATATCTAAAAAATGACCGATCCGATTTGGCTAAAATTTTAACCCAAGGAAAAAAAATGAAGTGCACGAAGATTTCCAGACGTTGGCCATGATCTGCATACAATAACCTGGATCTGAATCAGCTCCAAATTTGGTTCAAATTTTAACACAGGAAAAGTTCCACAACTTTGGACGTGATCAGAAAAATCCGGGAAAATCGAAGAATAGAGACAATATGAAAACTATTTACAATCTAACAACAAGAGGCCTACGGGGCCTGTATCGCTCACCTGCATCACCATAAATTTGTGTCCAAATTGTTGGTGGGTGGTTTAGTAGTCTTTTAAATGAGTTTGTGGACATTTTTGCAAGGGCAATATGGACGCCAAACATGCTACATTTTGATTGGCCCACGGCAGCCATGTTTTTTGACGGAGCAACTTCCCTTGAACAAGCTTTAATGGCCCTTAGTCCCTAATCATATCTCCCAAATTTTGGCCTGATCCCATCAGCGGTTTTGGAGGTCGTTTTCGGGAAAATTAGGGTCATCCAAGATGGCCACCGAACCATTTGGTCAATCAAGTCGTCTTGAACAAACTTGGCTTATGTCTTTCCCTAGATGAGGTTTCACAAGTTTTGAATCGATTCCCCAAATCGGCTGAAATCCAAGATGGCCACCGGCCAAATTAGCCGATCGGCTTCATTTGAACAAACTTGGATCCTTATGTCGTAAGGATGCTTCCTGCCACATATAATTGAAATCGGCCTAGCAGTTCTCCAGAAGAAGTCATTTGAAATTTCCCATTGCTTTAGTATGGGCGTCTTCGGCGGTAAAATAATCCAAGATGGCCACCAAACCGTTTATCTGACAGTTTCAAAAATCGCAAATTTGAGCTCAGAATACCAAAAAACATATATAGAACCAATTTCGGCCTCAAAATCCATCATATAAAAAAATCCAATATGGCCACCGAAACACACTACATTTTGATTGAACCACGGCAGCCATGTTTTTTTCATGGATCAACTTCCCTTGTACAAACTTTAATGGTCCTTAGTCTCTAATCATATCTCCCAAATTTCGACCCGATCCGTTCAGCGGTTCTGGAGTTGTTTTCGATAAAACTAGGTCAACCAAGATGGCCACCAAACCATTTGTTTGACCAATCAAGTTCCCTTGAACAAACTTGGTTCAGCTCTTACCCTAAATCATATTTCATGAGGTTTGCCTCAATCCCCTTAAAGGTGTCGGAGAAGATTTTTAAAGACAAATCTAAAAATTGGCCGAAATCCAAGATGGCTGCTGGCCAAATTGGCCGATCGACTTCATTTGAACAAACTTGAATCTCTATGCCCTAAGGATGCCTCCTGCCAAATATAATTGAAATCGGTCCAGATGTTCTCGAGAAGATATTTTAAATTTCCCATTGCTTTAGTATGGGAGCTTTTAGTGGGAAAATGATCCAAGATGGCCACCAAACCGTTTATACGACAGTTTCGAAAATTGCAAATTTGAGATCAGAATACCCAAAAACATATATAAAACCAATTTCGGCCTCTAATTCGATCAAATAAAAGTCTAATATGGCCGCCAAATACGCTATATTTTGATTGGTCCTCGGCGGCCATGGTTTTTTTACGGATCCACTTCCCTTGAAACAAACTTTAATGGCCCTTAGTCCTTAATCATATCTGCCAAATTGGCACGATCCCTTTAGCGGTTCTGGAGAAGTCGTTTTCGCTAAAAGTAGGTCAACCAAGAACAATTTGACCAATCAAGTTCCCTTGAACAAACTTGGTTTACCTCTTGCCACAGATCATATTTCATGAGGTTTGCATCGATCCCCCAGAGTGGTTTCGGAGAAGATTTTTAAAGCCTCTAAAAATTCGGCAAAATCCAAGATGGCCACCGGCCAAATTAGCCGATCGACTTCGTTTGAAAAAACTTGGATCCCTATGCCCTAAGGATGCTTTGTGCCAAATATAATTGAAATTAACCCAGTGGTTCTTGAGAAAAAGTTGACAGATGACGGATGGACGACGGACGGTCGCCACGGCATAAGCCCACTTGGCTTTTCAGGCCAGGTAAGCTAAAAATGTAAGGGCTCTTACTTAACCTGTAAGCTTTACCGTTTGTTATATTGGGATCACTATGTTAGCCTGTATGCCTCACCACTTCCTATAATGGGATCACTATGTTAGCCTGTATCCCACCCCACTTCCTATATTGGGATCACTATGTTAGCCTGTATGCCACACCACTTCCGATCACTATGTTATCCTGTATGCCACACCACTTCCTATATTGGGATCACTATGTTACCCTGTATCCCACCCCACTTCCTATATTGGGATCACTATGTTAGCCTGTATGTCATACCACTTCCTATATTGGGATCACTGTTAGCCTGTATCCCACCCCACTTCCTATATTGGGATCACTATGTTAGCCTGTATGCCACACCACTTCCTATATTGGGATCACTATGTTAGCCTGTATGCCACACCACTTCCTATATTGGGATCACTGTTAGCCTGTATGTCATACCACCTATATTGGGATCACTATGTTAGCCTGTATGTTATACCACTTCCTATATTGGGATCACTATGTTAGCCTGTATGTCATACCACTTCCTATATTGGGATCACTATGTTATCCTGTATGTCATACCACTTCCTATATTGGGATCACTATGTTAGCCTGTATGCCACACCACTTCCTATATTGGGATCACTATGTTAGCCTGTATGCTACACCACTTCCTATATTGGGATCACTGTTAGCCTGTATGTCATACCACCTATATTGGGATCACTATGTTAGCCTGTATGCCACACCACTTCCTATATTGGGATCACTGTTAGCCTGTATGTCATACCACCTATATTGGGATCACTATGTTAGCCTGTATGTCATACCACCTATATTGGGATCACTATGTTAGCCTGTATGCTACACCACTTCCTATATTGGGATCACTGTTAGCCTGTATGTCATACCACCTATATTGGGATCACTATGTTAGCCTGTATGCTACACCACTTCCTATATTGGAATCACTGTTAGCCTGTATGTCATACCACCTATATTGGGATCACTATGTTAGCCTGTATGCCACACCACTTTCTATATTGGGATCACTATGTTAGCCTGTATTTCACACCACTTCCTATAATGGGATCACTATGTTAGCCTGTATGTCATACCACTTCCTATATTGGGATCACTGTTAGCCTGTATGCTACACCACTTCCTATATTGGGATCACTATGTTACCCTGTATCCCACCCCACTTCCTATATTGGGATCACTATGTTAGCCTGTATGTCATACCACTTCCTATATTGGGATCACTGTTAGCCTGTATCCCACCCCACTTCCTATATTGGGATCACTATGTTAGCCTGTATGCCACACCACTTCCTATATTGGGATCACTATGTTAGCCTGTATGCCACACCACTTCCTATATTGGGATCACTATGTTAGCCTGTATGCTACACCACTTCCTATATTGGGATCACTGTTAGCCTGTATGTCATACCACCTATATTGGGATCACTATGTTAGCCTGTATGTTATACCACTTCCTATATTGGGATCACTATGTTAGCCTGTATGTCATACCACTTCCTATATTGGGATCACTATGTTATCCTGTATGCCATACCACATCCTATATTGGGATCACTATGTTAGCCTGTATGCTACACCACTTCCTATATTGGGATCACTATGTTAGCCTGTATTTCACACCACTTCCTATATTGGGATCACTATGTTAGCCTGTATTTCACACCACTTCCTATATTGGGATCACTATGTTAGCCTGTATGCCACACCACTTCCTATATTGGGATCACTATGTTAGCCTGTATGCTACACCACTTCCTATATTGGGATCACTGTTAGCCTGTATGTCATACCACCTATATTGGGATCACTATGTTAGCCTGTATGCCACACCACTTTCTATATTGGGATCACTATGTTAGCCTGTATTTCACACCACTTCCTATAATGGGATCACTATGTTAGCCTGTATGCCACATCACTTCCTATAATGGGATCACTATGTTAGCCTGTATGCCACATCACTTCCTATAATGGGATCACTATGTTAGCCTGTATGCCACATCACTTCCTATAATGGGATCACTATGTTAGCCTGTATGCCACATCACTTCCTATATTGGGATTACTAGGCTAGACTCTCTGTACCTTTGTAATCGGCTGATGTCGCTCCACCACTACAGAACTCATGGGCGGGGCCAGCGTGGGTGAGTGAGATCGCATTCCTATGCCGGAAGAAGCCCTTACAGTAGTCGTTGCAGTCTCCTTACGGGATGAGATTTTAGCGGTGAATGTTCGTGGTTTGCCTGACGCTGCTGTAGTTGTTGTTTTTAACACTGATGGGTGACGAGATGTCTGTCAAAACACAAATATATTATATAGAAACTACATACAAATTTATCATATAAACAAAGGCTTTTAAATACCGCATTGCATATTAACAATATGAATGCAGTTAATAATGTCCATTTGCAAATCAAGAGATTATCAAGCCAGTAATTCCAGTAGTAAATTGTCAAAAATAGTCCTCTTGATTTGCAAATGGACATTTCTCGGGACCACTGCAGAAGCCCTTTTGGCTGATATGATTGTGAAAGGGTTAATAAACAAATATTTAGCTTTTCTTGACAACCATTAAAGGGTTAACCTTTTCACGACGAAGCCAAAACCAACCTCTGTAATGGTCTTGAGGAATGTCTACTTCAAGAGGCTATTTTGGAAAATTCACCACTGGATATGACTGGCGCGATAATGGAGCCAAATATTTTAATTTCCGTTAACAAATTTAGTCACTAAAGGGTAAATGGTCACATTTACTAAAGACAACTCAAGAAATTTGCATGCCAAGACAAGAAGTTACTTTAAAATATTTATCACTGGAAAGCCTGGCTCAATAAATGGACACTCACTAAACGAGAATTCTAATTCACGGACATGATTCTCAGTGGTGAAATCACGAGAGACACAGCTAACGGTCTCAGAACAGACCACCCACGTACGGCCAGGTTCTACTTACTTCCTAAAATACACAAAAAACTGAACGGCCCACTCACCCCTGGTAGACCCATCATCCGTGGCAATGGAAGTCCTACTGAACACATCAGTAGCTTTGTTGATGAACATATCAAAATTCATCTTCACAAAATCAAATCATATATTCAGGACACCACTGATTTCATAAACAAACTAGAAACTTTTGGCGCCATCCCACCACACGCCATTCTAGTTACTATGGATGTTACATCACTATACGCCAACATCCCTCACACTGAAGGACTCAGAGCTGTATCCCAACATCTACGAGTACATGGCTGCCCCGGCACATTAACATCACGGAGATTACTCACATTACTCAAAATAGTGCTCACCTGCAACAACTTTGAGTTTAATGATGAACATTATCTCCAAATTGGCGGCACAGCCATGGGCACGAAACTAGCACCGAGCTACGCCATCATCTTCATGGCCCAACTCGAAGAAAAACTACTTAGGACAGCTGAAGTACAGCCAGCCCTATATTACCGCTACATTGATGATATTTTTATAATCTGGACCAAAGGATCCGACTCACTGGAGAATTTCATAACACATATGAACAACGCGCACCCGACGATCAAATTCACAGCAGAAAAATCCACAGAATCCATTAATTTTTTGGACACCAGTGTTTATTCACCAAAATAGACACTTAGGCTTCGACCTCTACACCAAACCAACGGATACACACGGGTATCTACATTACTCATCAGCCCATCTAAAATCTTCTAAACAAGCGAGCCCATACGGACAATTCTTGAGACTACGAAGAATCTGCAGTAGAGAAACAGATTTCCTTAAAATCGCACATGAAATGGTACACCACTATGCAATAAGAGGATATCCAACAGATACCCTCATTACTAGCCTACACAGAGCAATTCAACAAAACTGTAAAGACCTACTCCTGCCTAAACCAACTAAGGAAATCAACACTCGGATACCATGTATCACTGATTTCCACCAACACAGCAAACTAGCCCAAAAAATAATCAAATGCCATTGGCCACAACTAGTCAAGCCCAAAATGTCGGGCCACATTTACAGAGACACCTATCTTTGGCCACAGACGCAATCCATCCTTTAAGGACACATTGGTCACCGCTAAATTCACAGACCCAAGGAAATTTGGACAACAAGGGAAAAGCATAGCGAACCCTATACATCCATGCGCTAAAAACAACTGCATATTTTGTAAAAACATGAACAGCACAAACTGTTTCAAAAGCTCACACACTGGGCTAAAATATTACATCAAAACAAAAACATTCTACCACACTATGAATGTCATTTACTTACTCACCTGCAAGAAATGCCTTAAACAATATGTAGGTGAAACTAAACGGGAATTCCAGGTTCGCATCAAAGAACACATCAGGGATATTAAAAACAACAAAGACACACCTGTAGCACATTTTAATCTTCCCAACCACGGACCCACAGATGTCAACCACAGAATCATTGAAGTATTACGTCACAATCCCGAAAGCACGGAAGACACTGCTTTCCGCAAGGACCGCGAAAAATTCTGGATCCATCAACTACATTGAATGGATCCAATAGGCATCAATCACGCAGATTGGTAATCATCATCTACCTTTGGTAGTAAAACTTTTAATTGATTATTTGGTTACCAACACTCCCTACGCTTGGTCACGCTTATGACGCCATAACCATGACGTCACACCTGATATTACGTCACAAGTACGTACTGACGTTGCGCTACACCAACGTCCCCACACACATACTCCAATTAGTCATTAACAAGTAATGGACAGATTCGTCTGTCCTCTCTGCACGGCCTCCTTCGCCCACAGAACTTCTCGCCGACGTCATATCAGGACCATACATGAGAAGGGCTTCTGGTTCTGCGAAATCTGCAATCACCACTACAGCAGGACAGAAGATTTCCGGAGACACCTTGGAGACATACACAAAATTTTCCCATCTACAGCAGAACTGATCATCACATCCAACAATGTTGACAGGACCATTAACCAAGCATCAATAGACGTAGCTCTAAGACAGAGCCCGCACCGGTCACCAGCACCGCCAACGTCTCCTGTCGGGTCACGATCAGCTTCAGACCATATCCTGAATGATGGTATTCTCCCGATTAACATCTTGGAATTATAGAATCCACCAAATCATTATTCCTCTCCCCTTTCAAGCTGCAGAGAAACACCAAACTCCGACATGATTAGCGGCGCCACACCCCCTGAGGTGTTCGACCAAGGCTTTAACAGCCCTGACAGCAGGTTTCAGGACCAACACTTGAGGAAGATCTCCTAGAGGATCACAACACCCTGTCACTTGAGGACCCCTTCCTCCCTCTCACTTAACAACGAAGAAACTGATTTCCTCATTCCTGAAGAAGAGGTGAGCCGTGCAGAGGACGAACTGTCTGCAGACAATCTGCTCCTCATCCTGAACCAATTGGACTAGAGGTGAGAAAATTATTATTCTCTGCCTCCGCTTGATCTAATATTTTTTTAAACTTCCAAAAAACATGGATGATAAGATGTATCACTTGTATATCATTTCTCCTCTGATGAGTATAACCAAACTTGGTACGAAATGCTATGAGTCAGGGACACACTGGAAAGAATACATTAACTAGTATTCGTTAGCCAATCTTACTCCCACTATACTTCTCCATTAGACCATGATCCCTCCCTCCCTCTCTCTCGACTTGCTATTCACTCCCCCGCTCAACTATAAATGAACCTGAACTTCAAATTTACACTATGAATGATATGTAACCTCATATATTAATATAGCCACTTAATTTGATAGCCCTAATAGACATAACGGCCACCCACCAGTGGCCCTCTCAAGCCACCATACCAAAAACTTTAGTATCACAAGATTCCAGCTGCACAAACACGGCTGTATCCAATAAAGAAAGATGCTACCGGCTACACCACACTGTAAACCGGATACACCTTTCAAAAACTCTACAATAATCCGGCTACAGTATCTACCTCACCGGCTACATACCAAACCAATCCGGCTACGGGATGACCCCATCCCGGCTACATCTTTCAAGTTTCTTACCAATCCGGCTACTTTAGCTACCTCTACCGGCTACACACCCAGCCAATCCGGCTACGGGATAACCTAATCCCGGCTACACAACTTGAAAATCTGGCTACACAAAGCCATAATCCGGCTACAAAATGTCTATCCCGGCTACAAAATCAAAATCCGGTCACACCTCAATGTGTAGCCGCATTTGGAAAGTATAAAAGGAAGACACAAACTGTGTATTGGCATCCAGACTCAACTTGCACACAAGTTTGCGTCAGGACAAACAAAGCGCAATCAAACTTCTCATAGAAGGAAAATTCTAATTTTCCTGACCAATTCTTACTATTAACCTTTACCACTCTATTCTGCAGTGGTCTTGATAAATGTTCATTCGCAGACCAAGATGAGAATATTTTTGAAAATTTACCACTGGATTAACGAGCCAGGAAATCGCAGTAAATTTTCAAAAATATCCTTTTCTTGGTCTGCGAATTTATAAACATGTTCTATTGCAACAAAAAACATTACCTAGTGACACTTGTATTGTATAGTGAGAATTGTTAAAACAATTTGGAGGAAAATTGTAGCTGATATAGTAAGCAACAACCTTCAGTCAACTTCTTGTACAAATATTTAGCTTAGAAATGTGTTACCTCGATAATAGGAAATACACAGTGGACTGTTCCAGTTTTAGCTATGCCCCACCCACACCTCGCTCGTGTTGGAATCGGTCGATCCCTGAAACCTCTGACTATTAATTTCCAGAAAACTATACAGGTAAGCTGTTGAATATTACTTGATTTAGTCCATCTTAAACACTTAATAGTCCGACATGTACAAATTGTATCTCTTTGGTATGGCAGCAACAGTGCCAATACAAATTAGTTTCAAAATATTCAACAGCATGTTTATTAAATAGCAAAGACATACAGGTCGTACGTGTCCGACTATTAAGCGTCTAAGATGGACTAAATCGAGTTATTCATGATGTCATGATTATGTCATCCTACACATCATGTAGTTTATTATGACGCCATATGATTGATAGATAAAATCCAAAGGTGCATTAGAATCCAACCAGAATACACTTAGTACACGATGTAGATGCAGCTCTGCTCACGTTCGAAGTCAACAGTACTATGTAGTGTTGGGAATTGGTACTATTTCTGTGATCGATGATTGGTTTTACATACTAATCGATGATCAATAGATTTTTCAAACAAATTTTTCAACATTTTCTCATTTTTACCCATTCTAAAATTTTGAATGCAATAATTATTGCATGTTCATGGATATTTAACCGTAATAATTTAAGAAATAATCTGTTGAATATTTTGAAACTAACTTGACTGGAAGCTGTTGCTGCCTTAGGCAGCAACAGCTTACAGTCAAATAAGTTTCAAAATATTCAACATGTTATTGGTATGGTTGCTTTGAAATTAACATACTATTTCAGTGCTGAAAGAATTAATGTCTTAGACTAAGGAGTAATACTTTATAGGTCTAACAATTAAATTTAAATTCTTTTCCAAAAAGTATTCATTTTCTAGCTTGACCAGTTAAAATATATTAATAAAGTCAATTTATAAACAACCAAAATCGATTTCTGAAATCATGATCGATCATACAAACCAATCAATCGTCGATCAAATCGATTAATCGGAACAACACTAAAGCCATCAGTACTATGACTATGATTACCTCTCCAAGAGTGGGTTTATACTGAGCACTGCGAGAACAATAGAATCACAAATAATGGTGGCTACTAATATCATACTAAACAGGCAGCCTCGCGGAAGACTATTGCCACTGAAGTTTTCAAACAATTCTCCCTCTAGTTTTATTCCTTTAACTCTTAGCACTCTGATGTCAAGATTTTAAATTTTCTAATTAAATTAAAAGATGAACTGGTGTGCATTTTTAAACAAATTTGGTGGAAGATGGTGCTGTCGTAGACAGCAACATCGTCCACCAAAATTGTTTAAAACTGTACACCCGTTTCTTCGCTACAGGCACCGGATAAAGACAGAATGTTGACATCAGACTCATAAGGGGTAATTATAAATTTAATGCGACCAGTGTTTCTGTCATCTAAATTTCTGAGGTCCTAGGGACCGCACACAAAGAAACCTGGGAGTCCCAACCAGAAATCTGGGGGGGGGGGGGAAGGGCCCAACCAGAAAAATGATATTTCCTGTGTAGCTTTTCTTACCCATGCTAAAATTAAAGAGTATCATGGACTCACAGTTTTATAGGTTTTGCACAAACATACCGACTAAATCTAACATTGGATGCTCCCATAATTCATAGCTGTGATCCCCATGGTCCACATTATAGTACACTCTCTAATTTTAGCATGGATGCGAAAATCTTATTTGGGCCCTTAGATTTTAGTGTGGATGCAAAAATCTCTTTTGGGCCCCCTACCCCCTGATTTCAGGTTGGGACTGCCCGATTTTTAGGTGTGGAATCTCTGGGACCACGAACATTTAGACATCATGAGAAACACTGCTGCTCGTCTCCCGAGCCACTTACTACTTGATGTGCACCGGGTGGCACACCTGCAGTAACACCCCCTAAAGATGTCACGACCCGCGGAGACGCCGGCCGATGTGCCATCTCAGTGTATAGCGCCTCTTGTCCTATAACCATAGGTTGTCCTAGACCGGAGGGGTGAATCCCGTCACCATTCTCTGTGAATCTGGGTGATGGCTGATGGGTGTGGCTCTGTCCTGATTCTGAAAGCAGAACGTGATGATGAATATGCTGGTATATGTAAACCTTGTGCTATGCTACAGCGCTTCGAATAGAGTGGTCTGAACTGTCAATCATGAATCTGATGTCATAATCAATGGACCTTTCCAGTTTATCCATCCGTCATATGACATCACAATCAATTACATGTGACATGTAGGATGATGTCACAATCAATTACATAATGAATGACTCGATTTAGTCCATCTTAAATGCTTAATAGTCTGACACTTTGTATGAATTGTATGTCTTTAATATTTAATAAACATTCTGTTGAATATTTTGAAACTGATTTGACTGGGCGCTGTTGATGCCATAGCCAGCAGCCATAGGTAGCAACAGCAACAAGTCAAATTAGTTTCAAAATATTCAACAGCTTACCTGTATACTTTTCAGTAAATTGAGTCATGACGTTCGGGGATCGATCGATCCCAACACGGGTGAAGTGTGGGTGGAGCTAGAGGTGGACGGGGCATAGCTAATACCGGAAAGGTCCATTACGTCACCAGGTAGCCGATGCCACAATCAAAATGACGAACAGCTCCAAAAGAATTTGAAGTTTGTCATGAAGGTAGGTGTACAGTCTTTGATGATTTTGCAATTTACTAAACATCTTGTTGAATATTTTGAAATTAATTTGACTAGGAGCTCCAGTCAAATTAGTCAACAGCTTACCTGTACAGCTCTCTCAGTTTTCAAAGTTTCAAATCCATTCCACTAGGGCTGTAACGAACATTCGTTGGTTCGGAAAATCACAAACCAAGGCAAGACGAACCATGGTTCGGTTCGGTTCACTAGCATGGGATGTGGGTCGTGAATCATACATAGGCTACTGGTAAACCTTTCATGGATGAACAGCTTCCAGTCAAATTAATTCCAAAATATTCAACAGAATAAGTTTTATATCATAAAGAATTTACTTTTTCAGGGATTTGTCTGTGAAAGGGCTACTGGACAAGCGATCTCTGAATGTCCTCTAAGTGTGATTTATGAATATGACCATAAAGGCAACTTAGCTGGGTATGAATCTTATATTATTTTCTAACATTTGTTGTCAGAACTTGACTTTTGTTTTTCCACTATGTATGTAAATGAGCGTGCATGGCTACCAATACATCCCTATAGGCTTGTTAAGTGATCACGTATTTCCGGATTGAGCTCCATTGTTAAATACACAAAACAATGTTTTTGGTTACCAACAAATGATGATGTCATAAACACGCACTTATGACGTAATAATAACGCAAAATATACACTTCCGGGTTGCGAATCACGCGCAGTGACTTCGTACTTAACAAGCCCATATTGAGGAACATCTAACACAGAGGAAAAGTTTCACACCTCTCGCTTACAACAAATGATGGGCATGTTGTTTCACACTCAAAATTCAGGAAATGGCTTCCAGCGCATAATTTCGAAATTAATATTTGCATAGCATGAATTGCTATGCAAATTTAAAATTGCATAGTTGTAAAGCAATTAACTTTTTCACTGATAAATTACCACTATCACAATCTCAGAGCAAACAAACAGGAAGGTTGTTGAATATTTTGAAATTAATTTGACTTGAAGACATTGCTGCCTTAATGTCTCCCAGTCATATTAATTTCAAAGTATTCAACAGAATATGCTATACATTGTAAAGAATTTACTTTTTCAGCGATTAGTCGCTGAAAGGGCTAATGAGAGAACATAAGAAAATCAGTGCTAAATTACAATCGCATAAACATTTTGCATAGTATATACAGCTATGAATGTTGCAGAATGTATAGTAACTGCCTAAATATGTGTAGCAAATTGATGATGTGATACCAGATAAATTATGCCCTGGGCTTCTCAAGTGAGACTAGTGACAAGGTATGTAACTTTTTAACTTTCCAAGGGGAGGCCACTCAGCCCAAGATCCTCCCCCAAAACAACGCAGTGAAATATAAGCTTAGATCCACCTCTACTAGCCACCAGGACTAGTGACAAGGAAATTCTGCTAAATATCTGACAGCTTCAGACTAGCGGGATAGCTGCCTTTCTTTAATATCAAACACCATCTTAACTGTTTAAGCCTTGAAATTGTTCAAGAAAATGTCAATTTTTTTTAAAGAATGTTATTCGTGGTAAATTTTCAAAAATAGTCCTCTCTTGGTCTACAAATTTACATTTCTCAAGACCACTGTAGAAGCCGTTTTTGTCTGATATAAGTGTTAAAGGGTTAACAGCAATGATTAAGCGATCTGTATATTAATGTACAGTAAGGTGGTGAGCACGATTTTATAGCAGGTCAAAGGTCACCTGCCACATAAAACAACCATGTTGTATGCTCAACCCTTCACCATAAAACAAATTTCTTTGTAGCATGTACTCAGACAACCATTTTGCAAAACATACCCACTACCCAAACCCCATAAAAGCTAATTACGCATAGTGCATATTTAAGCAACCGTATTGCACACTCAAGCAAACCCCTCAAGATAAAAGTCTTACTTGTAGCATTGTATGTAAAAAACACCTTGCACACACCCGTGACACCACACGCTACCCACACCACACAAAAGCTTTTTCACTGTGGTTTGTACACGCAAAGCACTCACCCACGCACACAGGCACACATCCTCTGTCCCTTCCCATGTCATATGTACATTAGTCATTCAGTGGTAGTCAGCCAAAAACAACTTAAACGCATGGGTTTTGAGGGATGACAATTTTTTTAACTTTACCACCGGAATGCTCAATAACCGAAACCGAGTAAGTAATTTCAGTGGTAAATTTAACAAGAATTCTGTGGAATTAAATGTCTCGCCTGTCTCCTGTTTGTTAATGTGACATTGACCTTTGACCTTGTGACCATGTTATTATGCTGCTTCCAAACATTACAGGTAACAATATATTCAATTTTAGTTCCAATAGGATTAACCAACCCTGAAATACCTGAAAAATTTGCTGAATGGAAAAACTTACAGTTGAAAATGCAGTGGTCAAATAGCAATATTAGAATGGCCTTGAACTTTGACCCGGTGACTCAAAAAAGCATCCGCTTTTGTTTCTACAAGAATTCTTAATACTTACCAGATATACTATTATGATAATGCCTATTATCTAGTCCAGCTCAAAATAAACAATTAAAACTCTGCACTCTCCTGGTCCTGCCCATACTGTGTACGGGAATTACCATAGCCCCAGGTACTGAGTCAATTCCCAATCACAGTCAGATTCGTCTTATATTTGCCTTGACAAACAGTGAAAGAAGCTCAGCCTCACCTCAGCGGGGCGGCTGAGGTTGGGCTATAGTGCATCTGGTAAGTATTAAGAATTCTCATAGAAACAAAAGCGGATGCTTTTTTTATTCTACTTCGAATAATACTTACCAGATGTACTATTATGATAAACTCCGGATTTCGACAGCCAAGAAATACAGATGGGAGGAGGTGAGGTTCGAACCAGCACTCATCTAACATCCGACAGAGAAGGTTGAGACGAGACTAGAACCCTGGCATATGCTTGGGTTCCGCCATCTGACTCATAGAGTGCTAACCTTCCATGGTCTAGACCGCGCCCCCACCCCACACACACACACACACACACCCTCATTTGTCCACACAAATTCCAGAGGGCTTGCAAAAATAGGAAGCAACACCCACCAGACCCGTGTCAGCCCCAAGTCTCAACTAGGGCAGTCCAGTAGAGTGCAAAGAAGCTACTACAACTTCTAATTTTGAAAAAAAATATCAGTATATCGAATAGATTTTCAAATTGGAATGAGTCTAATGTCTGTTGTAAAGAATAAGATACTCTTGAAGCAAACTATTTACTTAGTCAGTCTGGTAAATCGACTGTAAGTAAACTAATATTAGTCACTTAATTAATGTAAACACTCACCATTTTGAGTGTTTGGTCTTTCTTGTTCATCACAGGAGCTTGGCCCAATCCATGGTCATTCTCGGATCATGTGCATAACCATTGTTCAGTGCATGTGGAAGAACCTTGCGATGTATGCAAAATAGTTGTCGGATGTGGCTTTAGCTAAGATTCGATAAATTGGCGACGGCTACCGGATTAAGTGCGCTGGAGATGTCGCGAAGGTATAAATCAGTGAATGACGACTCGGCATGCCATTGTGCTACAGACATCGCCTCCTCTAATGAGACACCCTTATAAAGGGCCGATGCTGCTGCTAGTGCTTGGACCTGATGGCCGTTCGCACGATCAATCTGCTTTCCTGTAGTAATTTTGTGTGACATCTGAATAGCATCGACTATCCAACGAGAAATGGTGTCTTTTGAGGCGCGCAAATGAGGAGCTTTGAGACATAACCACAGAGATTTTGGGTCATCTCTCCACTCCTCAGTACGGTTCTTATACATTTTCAGACATCTGCCAGGACACCAAGCAGAAGAGTTTGGGTCATGTCTAATTAAACTTGGCAAATTGATCGGCTGTCCTGGATATTTAAGTGACTGATTCTTTGCCAGGAAACAAAGACGTGGAAGTAGTCTTAAACCTTCACCCGTGACGACAAAACGGTCTTGTTCGGCAGAAAGCGCTTGAATTTCGCTTCTCCTCGCCGACGCTGCTGCAACCAAGAAAACTGATTTATTAGTTAACAGTTTAATATCTATAGATCTAATTGGTTCAAAGGGAGCATGCCCTAAAACCTGTAGAACAAGAAATAGATTCCATGCTGGGATAGGAATTGGCTGTCTAGGTCGCAAATTGCTCATTCCTTTAATAACTTCATTTAAAGTGTTATTCTCCACTCCTTCAATGGCCAGACTGGGAATGACTGAAGCTAATGCAGACATATATGCTGCTAGGGTTGAAGGTACAAGTTTGTCAACTTCGTATAAATGACAGATAAAATCTGCTACGTGTTGAACAGATGCAGAAAGGGGATCAATATCTCTTCCCTTACACCACTTTGCATATTTGTTGACTCTATAATTATATGTTCTGATGGTTGACCCTCTTCTGGCTGAAGAGACAAACTTCGCTGCTTGCTCAGAAAAGCCACCCTTAATTGCACACTGCTTGATAACATCCACGCAGTCAATTTGAACATTTCCGGTCTGTCGTGGAGATACAGACCCTTGTTCTGAGAGATCAGATCTCTTCTGTCTGTAAGAGGGATTGGATTGCAGACCAGAAGGTCCAGCAGATCCGTAAACCATGATCGGCCTGGCCAATGAGGGGCGATCAGTAGTACTTGGCACATACCCTCTCTTATCTTTGCCCGAACTTTCGGGATGAGAATTGGTGGAGGATACACATATGCGTACATTCCCTTCCAACTTATCGCCAGTGCGTCTACTGCTAAGACTAGCGGGTCCGGGATTGGTGACACGTATGTGACCATCTTTGCATTTTGTTTCATCGCCAATGCCCCAATGTTTGAATAGACCCTCCGCTACCGATTGGTTGAGCTGCCATTCCGTCGGACGACAAAACGTCCTTCGACTGAAAGCATCTGCTAGGATGTTCAATCTTCCTGGAAGAATAATATTTCTCTCTTGGCACCACAGCAGAAAGTTCCAAAACATCATACACAACTCCGGTGATCTTGTCCCGCACTGGCGGTTCAAATAAGACACCACTGTTGAGTTGTCTGTCCTTACTACGACAATCTTGTCTTGGATTAAGCTCTCGAAATTTTGAAGTGCTAATGCCACCGCTAATAATTCAAGAACATTGATCTGTTTCTGCGCATTGGTCCGATCCCATTCCTGACACTGACTGATCGTCCAATACCGCTTCGCAACCCGTTGTCGACGCATCTGTGAAGATGGACATCTGCGATTGAGGAGGTTGTAGAGGAACACCTCGCAGGAGATTCTGTTCCGATAACCACCACTGAAGATGGTATATCAATGGTTCTTTTACTGGAATTCTCAGAGACAACGGATCCGTTCTCTGAGACCAGAATGACATTAGATACATCTGAATCGGCCTGCGCCGGAGTGCCGCATAAGGAACCACTTTCTCCAGAGACACGAGTAAACCCAGTATTCTAAGAAATTGGCTAAAAATCTTGCACGACCTGTTCCCATTGTCAGATAGGCTCTTAGAGAAACTGACTTCAGTACTGCAATCAAACTCTTGACTCTGCTCTCCGCCGGAAAAGCTACACCGTCCCTGATTGAAAAATATTCCCAGATAAACAAACTCCTGGGATGGAGTCAATTCTGATTTCTCTAGATTCACAATCCATCCTAGGTCCTTTAGTAAGGCTAGGACTACCTGAAGATTGTTGCGCAGAGTGACTGGATTCCCCGCCTTCAGCAGCCAGTCGTCTATGTAAGTGTGAACAGCTGTTTCTCCTGCGAAGATAAGAAGTCATGGAAAGAACCACTTTTGTGGTCAGACAGAACGGAAGCGCACTGAGTTCCCAAACATTGTCTTGGAATGCAAAGCCAAGGTATTTCTGAAAAGGAATTGACATTGGAATATGAAAATATGCATCCTTCAGATCTATCGATACTGCCCACATGCCTTTTCTCAGCCCCGTCATCAACACTGCTACAACCTCCATCTGAAATTTTGGAGAAAGAATAAATTTGTTCAACGGTTTGAGATTGAGAATTGGTCTCCAACCTCCGGTACGTTTCGGAATGAGGAACATCATCGAATAGAAGCCTAGGGAGGACTGATTGCGGACTAGATGAATCGCGTTCTTCCGCTGAAGATCTTCGATTTCTGAGCAAATGGCATCTAGACGATCAGATTCCCTTGGAACGGGAGCCCATACTGGAGTTGATGTTAACGGAACTAACGATTGACGGATGAGCCAGTCCGGTCCGTAGCCATTTCTTAATCACTGACAGACTAAACAATCTTGCACGACCTGTTCCCACTGGTTTGAGAACAGTTGAAGTCTTCCTCCGACGGTAGGAATCTGCACACAGCTCGCGGTCGATATTGCATGATAGGACACTAATTCGCTTGGGTGAAGATTCTCGACTCCCTTCCTGATGTAGACTTGCACGATTGTCCGATATTATCGAAAATCGCGATTTCTTTTTCAGCAACGATTTTTTACGATGTGATTTTGAAAAAAATCGAAATATCGCCAAAATTTTACTGTCATGCCGTATTCGGTCTATTTGTAGCATAGGTGTCTATTACGGCAAGCTGTTCAATTTATTTCCAAACCAACATCTCAGAGAAAGGGGTGGGATTATACTAGGAATACTGTAGGTTAAAAAAATTGAAATTCATTCCCTAAAATTGGTTTAAAAGATGGACACTAATACGAAAATTCAACGCAATTTACCCATATAATTTCTTACCGCCTTAGTGTATACCTCAATACCATGATCGCGGGAGTGAAATTATTACCTGGGAAGGTATAAATATTGCATGTTTTGTAATAAGCATGGTTTATAAAATCAAAATTAATCCAAAATTTGACATTAAATGGCGTCGCTGGAATATATAAATCACGTGATATTGCTTGCTCTCATGTTTTTGGAGGCGAGAGGTGGTGCGTTCACAAATGTGATAGCTAAATGAGATGGTATACACGCTTTAGCAAGCATGGCGAACTAGCCTAGATGTTTCTGAAGGCGAAATATTATTAGTAAAATATATAAATCACGTGATATTGCTCGCTCTCCTGGTTTTGGAGGCGAGGGTGGTGCGTTCACAAATGTGATAGCTACGGTAAATGAGATGGTATACACACTTTAGCAAGCAAGGTGAACTATCCGAGATGTTTCTGAAGGCTAACTATTATTATTAACCGAGTACTCGGTAAATGCGGAGCAGATCTAAACATTAGATATCTATGGATCTAAAGTACATTCCTAATATCACGTGATTTGTATATTTTCACAAAGACGACATGAAATGCCAAATTTTAGGATTCATTTTCATGTAATAAACGATGATTTTAACAGAGTACGTAATATTTAGGTTGTCCAATATAATAATTTCACTCCCGCAATGATGAATATGGTATACATTGCGCCAAGGGGTAAGGCGCCAAGAAATTATTAATTGTGTCCTATTTTCGTGTTATTAACGATCAGTCTTAGTTTAAGTGACTGAATTTCAAGTTTTTGTTGAAATTTACCAATTAGAAGTCATCCGGCTAAAACTGATATGAAAACTCAGAGCGAAACGGATATGTTTACATAAGCCAAACCGTGCAGTCCAACTCAACCCAAAACCAATTCACCCCCCTGTGAATTCACATACCTTAAAATAGGCTATACGACATATCGATTTTTTCACCACGATATATCGCGATACCTCCTAGGACAATATCGTGCAAGCCTATCCTGACATCACCGGAACGGATCCCGCCGGAAAGCCATCAGGACCGTCCTCCACGGCCACCCCGCGGTTTCTTGGAATATGACGGTCCGGGACAGCCGCCACGGTCATCCTTACGATAACCGCCGCGACCCGAACCGCCACCCTTCCTGTCCTCCTCATACGGCCTCTATTAGAGGACTTGTATGAGGATGAATGGCCAGGTCCCTGTGATCTTATGCTGCTTATACGACTGCTGTGGCCGAGTCCTCTTCGTTGACTTCCACGACTTGCCGACTACTTCTTGCTCTGCGACCATTGACGCAACCTTGGATAAGGCTTGCCGTGCCAAGCCGCCGAACAAGCCTGGACCAATGAAGGGCACAGAAGACAACGCAGCCCTCATCTCAGGTCCTGGTTCTACGCAATCGAGAACATTCTCCTCCATTCCGCCAATGATCTAGTGATCACCCTGGCCAGGCAATCCTGGGATAAGCGCATGGTGTCCCGGACAACTCCGGGAGCAGTCTCTGGCACTTCCCGACCTTCTGCCATGCAGGTCAGCATACCCTGCAGGACGGTACAACCGTGCGAGAGTGCAGCCATGGCCGCCCTCGCCGCATCCTCAATGAGCGTTAACTCATTAAAAGGATCCTTATTGGCCTAGGAAACCAAGGGACAAGAACGACCCTTCGACTTACCAGCCAATGGCCTATTTAATGCCTCTCTCTCCCCGACGGAAAGCCATGGAACCCGGGCATATTGTATGTATGTATGTCGGATTTATATAGCGCCAATTCCAAACTGAATTGCTCAAAAGCGCTTTACAAAATTTAGAATGCTCTTTGGAAAAGATATGTTTTTAGTAGTGATTTAAATGAGTCAATTTTAGAGCAGTTACTAATTTCAGGTGGAAGAGAATTCCAGAATCGCGGACCGGCTCGAGAAAATGCACGATCACCAGTAGTTAAGTTTGATTTTGGTATGGTACATAGTAATTGTGTGCTAGACCTAAGAGACCTTGGTGCTGCTCTTTGCTGGATTAAGGATTTTAAGTACAGTGGGGCCAGATCATTTAGGCACTTGAACACCAACAAAGCCACCTTGTACTATATACGTTGTCTTATAGGCAACCAGTGCAGCTCCAATAGGACAGGTGTGATATGATCGAATCTTTTGGTGTGTGTAATCAGTCTAGCTGCTGTATTCTGCGCTCTCTGTAAACGATCTAATTGGCTAGATGGTATGCCTATTAACAGAGAGTTACAGTAGTCCAGGCGTGACGTGATGGTAGCATGTACAAGAGTTTTGACCGCGTTTTCATCCAGGAAGCTGCAAATTTTGCTAATGTTCATGAATATGGAACGGCAGACAGTGGTAACATGAGCTTCCATCGATAGGGAATTGTCAAATGTTACGCCTATGTTACGGGCACTTGCACTGAAAGATACGTCAGCCTCCCCAATGTGCAAACTGGTGATGTCAACCTTATGTCTTAGGTGCGGTGAGGTTATTAACAGAATTTCAGTTTTCTTATCATTCAACTGCAATAAGTTGCTTAACATCCATAGTTTAATGTCACGAACACAGTCTTCAACACGCTCACGAGCATTCACCTGGTCATTTGCATAGAATGCGAGATATAGCTGTGTATCGTCAGCGTAGAAATGTTAACTTATGCCATGAGACTGCAATAGCACTCCAAGGGGTGCTGTATAGATTGTAAAAAGGATCGGCCCCAGGACCGACCCCTGTGGCACACCTGATGTTAATTCATGTTCCTCTGATTTGATATTATTCACAATGATCATTTGATGGCGTTTTCTGAGATATGATGAAAACCAAGCAAGAGAAGTGTCTAAAATGCCCAGTTCTGCTAATCTAGATAACATGACATCGTGGTCTATAGTGTCAAATGCGGCAGACAAATCCAGGAGAACTAGTAAAACACACTTGCGTTCATCCATGGAACATAAGACATCATTTTGTATGCGCAGTAGGGCTGTCTCAGTGCTGTGAAGTTCGCGGTATGCGCTTTGAAAAGGTTCCAGAAGATTATTTGTTACTAAGTGATCATTGAGCTGCTTGGCGACAACTCGTTCTAATACTTTTGACAGGAAAGGTAAATTTGAAACAGGTCTGTAGTTTCCAAGCACATTTTGGTCTAGTGATGTCTTTTTAGTAACGGAATCACGTTTGCAGTTTTGAACAGGTCAGGGACATTGCCACTTGTTAAGGACAAATTAATGATTTTGAGTATCGTAGGCAATAATTCATCAACACAACCCGTAACAATATTTGTTGGTATCGGATCTAGTGAACAGGATGCTCGAGACGATTTGCGAATTATTGTCGATACTTCTTCAGAGCAAGCCGGTTTAAATTCTGTCATGGTACATTTTAAGTTAAGGGCGGTGCGACAACTAATTAGCGGTGAGTAGTTTTGGTGATTTAAAATGCAGTCACGAATTAAACCAATTTTCTCCGAAAAGAAGTTCGCAAACTTGTTTGCTAGCTCAGTTGGGTCAGTGTATTGTGGGAGATTGCTCTTACTTTTGTCCTTGTGAAGTAGGTCGCTGAAGATGCTGAACAGCTTTCCCTGGTTGGATGCATGTTCAGATACTAACGTATCATATTGATGATAGGCCTGCTCTGGAAAGCGGACCCTAGGGTTGGGCGATATTGCTCAAGCCATGTCGATATCGGTATCTCATTAAAATACCGCGGTATCACGATATATCGTCATTTGGGTGGGGTGTGGAGTTAGGGTGTAAACAAAGAATAACATGTATTTCAAATTGGTGGTGTCTACAAGTTATTTTGATTAAATTTGTTGCATTGAAACCGTAAATTGAGATCGCCATGATTGCCATTTCCGCATATTTAATACACGAAATTCCACACTTTGACACCCTTCAATATACAGTTTAAAACAACGAATGTAATGCAACTAACCGTATTCATCACAAATAAGAAAAATAAAGGATTTTCTTCTGTTCTTGTGTTGTATTTTGTGTTATCTTTACCTCACGACAACTGTCAAAAGATTGAGCAAGGAATATGCATTAACTTCATTGCGCAGAAAGGAATTCAGCAGAGCGAAATCTGATTGGCCGCCGTATCATACTTGAGCCAATCAGAATTCACACTGCAGAATTCCTACAGCTGTTATCACGCCCACCGCTAGCGTAGACGATGCAAATTAATAAAATAACACTATGATTTTGAACGAGAACCAGCGTGAAGACAGGAAACAATCATATCAGATTTTATTTGGTCTGTAATATTAAATACTAATTTGTCCCATTGTAGACCTATTCAAATTCGCTCACTACTTAGCGGTCCTATCCATTGATCTCAAGGCGGGATGTGTGAAATTAACCCAGTTAACACTGCTACCAAAACTGCCACAACAGATCGGACTGGAAATAATTAGGCCTAAATTATTTATTTTAAGGCTGTTTCTCACTTAGAATAAATCTGTAATGTTATATGTGGAATGAATTTTGATCTGATTCGTTTAAAAATGCTAAATATAATGTATAAAGTTACATAAAAACGTATAACGGTAAAGCAAGAGATTAACTTCCCCCTCACCCACCGTTCCAAGCTGTGGTATTGGATAAGGGATTAAATGTGTGTGGTTTCCTATCGACCTAAAAAGTTTTAAAGTTTAAATCTTTCATGGTCAGAAGAATGTTTAACCATGCAGATCAATGACTAATGGATAAATAGCTTGACCTGTAGTAATGACGTCATCAGAATGGAATGTGGGTAGTGCAAATGGTATTCCCCACTGACTAATACTCAGAATGAGGCAAGAAAAAACATGGCGTCGTCTATTTATGTAATTATGAAAAGTGAACAACAAAGGATTATTTTGTACTTTAAATCATTTTATTAGCGCAAACAAACCATGAATTAAATGAACACAGATTATTTTGGAGTTTATTAAGTTTTTATTACCTTAGACAAAGACTGGATTATTACTTAAAGACTATTACTGGACTGAATAGAGGTAAGAGTATGACATTTCTAACTTAGTTATTTATATTATGCTCACAGCTAAAAGTGCAATATCGTCCTCTCTGTATTGACGATATTTACGATTTTTCGAAATTATGACGATTTCGGTATCGGTATTCGGCATATCGCGATATTGACGATAATATCGAAAAATCGCCCAACCCTAGCGGACCCTACTCCTTATCCCCTTTGAGGCCTTGGGCAATGAATAATCTGGCTGAACCAGATGATACGCCGCAACTTCCAACATGTCGGAAGTCTGCGTGTCCAAGGGGAGCGCCGGCATGGCCAAAGAGCCACTTGACAGAGCGCTAGCCACTCGCTCTGACATCCGCTCCATCGCCGGATCGCGCCGAGATCCTTGATCCGATGCCAACCCGAGACGGTCGGACATCCATCCAAGGACCTGCACCCATTCAGCTTCGGTGCAGAATGAGGATTCGTCCATCAATGGACTACCATTCTCATCATCCTTCTCACCCTTGGATGAGTAGGCCACCGATGACCCACGCTGAGAACCATGGACTACACTCCTTCCAACATGAAGTGAGTCCATAGCCCAACTACTTGTGGCTCCGGTATCCAGATAATCGCCGGACACGGATTCACCGCAGTCCCTCGGCTCCAGCACAGGAGCCAGGACTACAGCCGCCTTTAATACGGCAGGCGACGGAACTCCGAGAGGAGCCGTGCCTACCGCTGCTGAGATGCCGACAGGAACCGCAAAACACGGCTCCAATGACAACGCGGGTTGAGCGAAGTCCAGGTGGAAGATGCCCGACGGAACGTCGACATCACCATCTGGCTGGCAGACCTGTACAAAACCTGAGGGAGACCCTTGGGACGTACTTGGTTCTGCCACCATCGAAAGAAGATCTTCCTCCTCTGCCGTTGGCTCTTGGCCAAAGCCGGAGGAAGGACAGGTGCTTGTCCCTCCACAGAACTGGCCGGACCACCGATAGGTTGCCCTGCACAAGCCTGCATCGTCGGGACTGTGGGCTAGAAAGACTCGAACATCGCCTTGAATTGGGCCGTCCATACGCCCAATCCATGCGCTCATTCAGACGTTCTTCCAGACCTTTAACTGATGCCTGATCCACTTTGGCCGCCTTGTCCCTCGCGATCCTCTCCAAACGTGCACGCCGATCACGATCAAACTCCGCCATCAATTCCGACGACCACTTTGCACACACATCGCAAGGACTCCCAACCTTGCACTTCACGCAAGCTACAGTGATGACCAGAGAACTTGCGCTTCATCTCTGGCACAGCGTGTCCTGGCTTTTTGTCTTCTGCGGACACAGAGTAAGAATTAAAACGCTGCACATGACATACGATGATGAGCAACACGCACAATTTACTTGATTGTAACTTAAAATTACTTAGAAACATTAACTTTCTCTTAGATATTTGAAACTTCTTAAGAGTGAAAATTTTACAAACACGACTTGGTAATTAACTAACGTTAACACAGCCAAGAAATAAATACCTATCGCTACAAACACCCTCGACAATGAAGCGAGAGCTAAAAATCGGCACCTGGGGCTACGGCAATTCCCGGACACAGTATGGGCAGGACCAGGGGAGTGTAGAGTTTTTAATTGTTTATTTTGAGCTAGACTAGATAATAGGCATTATCATAATAGTATATCTGGTAAGTATTATTCAAAGTAGAACTCCATGTCACAATCCTCTTGGTATAAGCAACCATGTACCCAAGTTGTGTTCCATTAGGGTTAAGTAATCCCGAAATATAACATGATAAGACTTGCTAAGCCTAAAAAGTTAACATTGAAAAATAGTTTTGTAGAGGTCAGAATGACCTTGACCTTCGACGGTGTGACTTCAGTGTCAACATGCTGCTTCCTAACATTATAGGTAACCATGTATCCAAGTTTAGTTGCAATAGACTTAACCAATCCTGAAATATAAGCTGAGAAGCTTTGCTAAACACAGAACCTTAATGTTGAAAAAGCAGAGCTCTGTATCAAGGTCACAGTGACCTTTACCAGTGACTTTGACCGTGTGACCCCCCAACATCATGATGCTGCTTCCTATTATCATGCTGCTTCATATCATTATAGGTAACCATGTATCCAAATTTAGTTGCAATAGGCTTAACCGATCCTGAAATATAAGCCGAGAAGCTTTGCTAAACACAGAACCTTAATATTAAGTTGATGCTTTCTGCTTCGCAGGCCAGACAACAATGGTCATTTCTTGGCCTGCACATGAAAGTTATATTCTATGTAATATTTTGATCTTCACTGAAACAAGCCAAATTTGACCATTAACCCTTTAATTGTCCAATTTGGTCAAGAAAATCTAAATATTTGCTTATTGAATGTCATGCATTTGCAAGCTAAGAGAGGACTATTTTTGAAAATTTACCGCTAGAATGGCTGGCTTGGTGTTTCAAAACTAGTCTTCTCTTGGCCTGCAAATGGACATTTCTCAAGACCACCGCAGAGGCCGGTTTGACCATTAACCCTTTAACACTCATATCAGCCAAAAACAGCTTCTGCAGTGGTCTTGAGAAATGTCCATTTGCAGACCAAGAAGACTATTTTTGAAAATTTACTGCTGGAATGACGGGCTCGATAACCGAGCTAGTCATTCCAGTGGTAAATTTCCAAAAATAGTCTTCGCTTGGTCTGCTAATGGACATTTTATTGAAAAAATTCAAGTGTTAAAGAGTTAAATAGTTAAATGGACACAAATGCCAGATCAACCCCCTTACAATACCTCACCTTACATGACACCTGAGAAATAACCTCAACCCCCTTACAATACCTCACCTTACAGGACAGCTGAGAAATAATCTTAACCCCCTTACAATACCTCACCTTACAGGACAGCTGAGAAATACCCTCAACCCCCTTACAATACCTCACCTTACATGACACCTGAGAAATAACCTCAACCCCCTTACAATACCTCACCTTACACGACACCTGAGAAATAACCTCAACCCCCTTACAATACCTCACCTTACAGGACAGCTGAGAAATAAGCTCAACCCCCTTACAATACCTCACCTTACACGACACCTGAGAAATAACCTCAACCCCCTTACAATACCTCACCTTACATGACACCTGAGAAATAACCTCAACCCCCTTACAATACCTCACCTTACAGGACAGCTGAGAAATAAGCTCAACCCCCTTACAATACCTCACCTTACACGACACCTGAGAAATAACCTCAACCCCCTTACAATACCTCCCCTTACATGACACCTGAGAAATAACCTCAACCCCCTTACAATACCTCACCTTACATGACACCTGAGAAATAACCTCAACCCCCTTACAATATCTCACCTTACACGACACCTGAGAAATAACCTCAACCCCCTTACAATACCTCACCTTACACGACACCTGAGAAATAACCTCAACCCCCTTACAATACCTCACCTTACAGGACAGCTGAGAAATACCCTCAACCCCCTTACAATACCTCCCCTTACAGGACAGCTGAGAAATAACCTCAACCCCCTTACAATACCTCACCTTACAGGACAGCTGAGAAATACCCTCAACCCCCTTACAATACCTCACCTTACATGACACCTGAGAAATAACCTCAACCCCCTTACAATACCTCACCTTACACGACACCTGAGAAATAACCTCAACCCCCTTACAATACCTCACCTTACAGGACAGCTGAGAAATAAGCTCAACCCCCTTACAATACCTCACCTTACACGACACCTGAGAAATAACCTCAACCCCCTTACAATACCTCACCTTACATGACACCTGAGAAATAACCTCAACCCCCTTACAATACCTCACCTTACAGGACAGCTGAGAAATAAGCTCAACCCCCTTACAATACCTCACCTTACACGACACCTGAGAAATAACCTCAACCCCCTTACAATACCTCCCCTTACATGACACCTGAGAAATAACCTCAACCCCCTTACAATACCTCACCTTACATGACACCTGAGAAATAACCTCAACCCCCTTACAATATCTCACCTTACACGACACCTGAGAAATAACCTCAACCCCCTTACAATACCTCACCTTACACGACACCTGAGAAATAACCTCAACCCCCTTACAATACCTCACCTTACACGACAGCTGAGAAATAACCTCAACCCCCTTACAATACCTCACCTTACAGGACAGCTGAGAAATACCCTCAACCCCCTTACAATACCTCCCCTTCCACGACACCTGAGAAATAATCTTAACCCCCTTACAATACCTCACCTTACAGGACAGCTGAGAAATACCCTCAACCCCCTTACAATACCTCACCTTACATGACACCTGAGAAATAACCTCAACCCCCTTACAATACCTCACCTTACACGGCACCTGAGAAATAACCTCAACCCCCTTACAATACCTCACCTTACAGGACAGCTGAGAAATAACCTCAACCCCCTTACAATACCTCACCTTACACGACAGCTGAGAAATACCCTCAACCCCCTTACAATACCTCACCTTACACGACACCTGAGAAATAACCTCAACCCCCTTACAATACCTCACCTTACAGGACAGCTGAGAAATAACCTAACATGTTTCCACACAAATATTTTGACCATGATTGGATTTGAAGACACTGCTAAAGCAGGCAGAAATGTCTTCCAATTCAATTATGTTCAAATTATTCAACTGTATCTTGTATTTTGTTTTGGAAACACACTAAGTTATCCAGAAGACGTACAATATACTCTGTCGCAAAGCTGAGCTAAACACAAAGCGCTTCATACCAGAATCGGGTGCTCCATCTTCCGCTCCATGAAACATGGACATGGCTTCCATATTAAGCGCACAGACACCGCGCATAAACGCTTTCTTCATCGTCTCCTCGTACCGATCACGCTCTGCATGCAGACGCGAAACCTCTTGACGGGCTGCCTCCAATGCTTCATTCAACTGGGTTTTTAAAAAAAGAATAACGGTGGTTTGATATCAGTTGACATAGTATGAGAAATTGAAATGATGAAAATCACACTTGCTCATTTGCTATTTAAGAATTCAATGACTTCCCATTTATAACCAAATTACAAAATTTCATGACATTGGCGATAGAGGCACAGCATTGACTAAACGAACACAGTGGTGATATCATTCTCCAGACTGCATACCTATCATGCCAGTATTCTTACGACGGTTAATGTATAATGAGGGTGTGTGGGTGTAAATGTACTATTATTATTATTTGTGAGTGAGCGGCTGGGTGGGTGAGCGAGCGAGTGAGTGAGTGAGTGAGTGAGTGAGTGAGTGAGTGAGTGAGTGAGTGAGTGAGTGAGTGAGTGAGTGAGTGAGTGAGTGAGTGAGTGAGTGAATGTGTGTGGGTGGGTGAGTTTAGTGAGTGAGCGAGGGTGGGTGAGTATGTGAGTGAGTAAGTTTAGTGAGTGGGTGAGCGAGCGCGTTGAAGGAAGTGAGGGATGGATGGATGGAGGGAGATGAGGGAAGGGAGAGGGATAGATCGATGAAAAATAGTGAGAAGGATGGCGAGACGAGAGGGAGAGAGTGGGAAGCGGGAGATGGGGAAGGGAGACGGTGGGAGGGATATGAGAGTGAGAAGGGAGAGAACATTACGCACATGCAAACTTATCAATATAACTTACAGAAGCAAACTTGGTTTCATAGTCATTTGTGAGCTGTATACAGACTTCCTGTGCCTTAGCTTGGCAAGCTTTCTCTACACGGTGGTGCCATTTAGATTCAATGATAGAATGCCAGCCACGCCACACTTTCTTTGCCATAGTATTATCATAATGGCGCCGGGCAAGTGTACTGGCAAACGTCTATGAACAAGAGACATAATAGTAAATTAAAACAACTTCATATTTAATCCTTTATCCGTTTAACTCATAGAAAATGTCAATTTGCAAGTCAAGAGAATGCTATTTCTGTTTATTTCGTTTACCGAGCCAATCATTCCAGTGTTAGACTTTCAAAAAGTATTCTTTTGGTCTGCAAATGGACATTTTTCAAGACCACTGTTTTTCGCCGGCTTGAGTGTTTACGGGTTAATGATAAAAACGGCCAAAAATGTTTTCTGAAATGGTCTTCACAAATAAACATTTGCAGGCCTATCAGGGCAAGCGAAGACAATCTCGGAAAATTTACCACTGGAATGACTGGCTTGATAATCGACCAAGTCATTCAAGTGGCAAATTTTATTTTTAATACCGGTATACTTCTCTTGGCCTGAAATAAACGAAATCACAGATTTCTTTTTTCACGAGAGAGTTGATACTTACTACCCTGATACTTTATGATATTTCCTAAATATCGACCTAGCTTCAATAATACTCAGTCCAGCGGATGTGCAGCCCAAACTCGCACATGCGCGGGGCTGACTCATTCTATTCCAAAATATTGGCCGACCTAATTGCAACATAAACGCCGATAGACCGAGTCTCTGTGGGCTGGAGAGGCCAGGATCGTATCAGGGTGGTAAGTATCAACACTCTCGTGAAAAAAGAAATCTGTGATTTCGTTTATTTCACATCAAGAGTATACTTACAACCCTGATACATTGTACTTTATGATATAGCCAGAATTCGTAAGAGAATTCGGCGGTAGGGAGGCGATGATCAGAAGACCGGCTCATCCCTGGAAGAGCAAGCTCTTTTGCTTTTGGACCACAACCAACATCTGAAATTGCGTATGTAAACACACTCAGGAAATGATTTGGACATCGGATAACACGACCGATGATGAGAGTAATGACCGTTTAACATCCACTCCCCCCCCCTTTTTAAAGAAGGAGCGATGACCTCAATGTCCTATACGCTCTCTATGTACTCGTGCTAAAGTACTATAAGACATCGGACGAAAGCTTCATTTCGTATACTCTCAGATGAAACCACAAAGAATACAAAACCATCCCCATTTTAGTAAGTAAAAAACATTGTGACAAAAAATAATCATCGCCAAATATAGGACTAACTTATTTTTGATGAGATTCCCTTTAATCACCGCTGGCGATGATAAGAACAGTACGGAAAAGCTGGGATTCCCCCACTACATTGCACTGTGTGTGAGTAAACGGCCTTATACACAATATTTACAAATATATACAGATTTAACGTTTATGTAAAATCGATAAGGCAAGTGGATTTGCCGTGTCACGGAGATAATGGTCTGTAAAACTACTCACAGCGCCATTGTGCTACTGACATAATGTCATCCACCGACACTCCGTTTAACAGAGCTGTGGATGTCACTACGCCACGGACATTGTGAGCCGTGGCCATGTCAACTTGTTTTCCCGTGGCGGCTTTGTGGCAATGCTGGATGCATTCCACAATCCACCTAGGAATGGTATCCTTAGAAGCTCTCCCATGGGGTTCAATGTAAGATAGCCATAAAGCACTAGGGTCCGTCCGCCATTCCTGTGTACGTTGTTTATGTGTTAATGCACGGACTGGACACCAAGCCTTTGAATTAGGATCAAACCTAGTCAAAGCGGGCAAAACTATAGGCTGACCAATATATTTTAAAGACTGGTTTTTCGCCATAAAGTGAACTCTAGGTAGAAGCTTAAGGCCTTCCCCTGTAACCACAAAATGGTCTGGCCCTGCTGACAAAGCATGTATTTCACTTCTTCGTCTAGCTGAAGCTGCAGCAATCAGAAAAAACTGTTTTTAGCGGCAACATTTTCATGGAAATGGTGCTTAGTGGTTTAACGGGTTTACATGTATCTGCTAATACTTGAAGTACTAACGATAAACTCCAAGACAGAATCACTGGAGGATTCCTTGGTCTTAGATTACCCATGCCTTTGATTAAAGTATTTAGATTACGTACTTCATCACTTCCCCTATCAGCCAAGCAAGGGATAACCGACATTAAAGCTGACTTGTAACCAGCAATAGAGTTAGGCTTGAGGCAATAGGCATCAAAAAGATGACAGAGGAAATCAGCTACTACCTGAATAGATGCTTCCATTGGATTAATACATCTTTTTGAGCACCATTCAGCAAATCTATTGATTTTATAATTATATGCTCTGGAGGTTGACCCCCCTTCTGGCTTTTGCCATAAACATGGCTGCTTGCTCAGAAAAGCCCTCCTTAACTGCTGATTTCTTGACAACATCCACGCAGTCAATTGGAACATTGACGGATTGTTGTGCAAGGCCTTGCCCTGGAAGATTATGTTGTCCATCAGAGGCAGAGGAACAGGATTGCAGACCAGAAGGTCCAGCATATCCGTATACCATGATCGGCGTGGCCAATTTGGGGCGATCAGAAGCACTTGGCATTCCTGCTGCCTGATTTTCTGGAGAATTTTTGGAATCAGGATTGGTGGTGGGAATGCGTATGCATACATTCCCTCCCAGCTGATAGCTAACGCATCCATTGCGCTCGGATCTGGAATCGGAGAGACATACGTCGTCATCTTCGCATTCTTGTTCGTTGCGAATAAATCTATGTTGGCCTTGGCCCCGTGGTTGAACAGACGATCCGCCACACATTGATTTAGTTGCCATTCTGTGGGGAGAATGCTCATTCTTCGGCTCAATGAGTCTGCTAATAGATTTAGCCTTCCCGGAATATGAACTGCTTTCAAGGAAATCACATGAGCTAGGCACCAGCAAAGCAGTTTCCACGTCATCATACAGAGACTGGGCGACTTCGTTCCGCCCTGGCGGTTTATGTAAGTCACTACCGTTGTATTGTCTGATCGAACCAGAACACTCTTGCCCTTGACCTTCTCTAGGAAGTGTTCCATGGCTAAGACTACTGCTCGCATTTCCAGCAGATTGATATGTTCTTTTGACTGTTCCAGATTCCAAAGCCCTGTTACTTTGTCTTCTTCCAGGCAAGCTCCCCATCCCTCCATTGATGCATCTGTGTACATCGTTAACTGAGGGTGGGAGGATGGCAACATCACCCCCGCCAGGAGATTTTCTCTTTTCATCCACCATTGAAGGTGGTGAATAAGAGGTTCCAACACTGACACCTTTGAGTCCAGGAAACCCGTACTCTGGGTCCACTGTGTCATGAGAAATAACTGGATCGGCCGCCGACATACGGCTGCCTGTGGAATGACTGGTTCTAAAGAAACCATCAACCCCAACATTCTCAAGTAGACCCGTGCCAGGACATGACGACTGTTACACACTGACTGTATGACTGAGGTGAGTATTTTTACTCTCTCCTGAGCAGGGTAAACATATCCTATCTCTAAATCGAAGAACATGCCCAGGTAAACAAGCTTCTGGGATGGAGTCAGCTCTGACTTTTGAAAGTTGATTATCCAGCCTAGATCTTTAAGTTTTCAAAACTATCTTCAGATTTGCTGATAGACTTTCTTGAGTGTGTGCTTTTAACAGCCAGTCGTCTATGTACGTGTGGATTGGTGTGACTCCTGCGGAGGAATGACGTCATAGCTTGGACCACTTGAGTGAAGACCCGAGGAGCCGTCGATATACCAAATGGGAGAACCCTGAATTCCCATTGGCGGCCCTGAAATGCAAATCTCAGGAACCGACGAAAGCTCTTCGCAATGGGAATGTGGAAATAGGCATCTTTTAGATCTATTGATGCTGTCCACATTCCCTTCCTCAATCCTGCTAACACCGTTCTTAGTTTCCATTTTGAAACTTGGTGTGAGGATAAACCTGTTGAGAGGTTTGAGGTTGAGAATTGGTCTCCACCCTCCAGTGCTTTTTATCACTAGGAACACGGTTGAATAATAACCCAGACATTTTTGTGCCGGTTGAATAGTGTGTTTTAGCACGAGGGATTGAATTTCTTCCTCTATACACAACCGTTGATCTGGATCTCATGGATTTTGAGTCCAGATCGGAACCAGAGACAGGCGCGACGGCTGATTTGAAATCCAGTCGGGATGGTAACTGACTGAGCGGTCCTGAGTAATCTGCTGCCACTCTTGCATGTGGAAGGCCAGACGGCCTCCCACGGGCGCACCTAAGGGTTGAGGTGGACCCGAAAAGTGCAAGAGAAGCCCTGTCTCTGGTGGCTGTCCTAGCAGCACTGGTGTGTTCTCCATGAGAGCCGACCCATCAAGTTCGGTTCCCATGACCAGAACCCCGCGCTCCTCTACCAGCACCACGCGCACCTCGGTATGCAGGCCGTCTGGCGGGTTGCGCTGGAGGAGCCTGTGCTCCCCCTAGCTGGCTTATGCTGGCATTGCCGTGGCCGCCGCTGCGTAGGTGGTCGGCCTCTGACTAGGCCACCACCACACCTCTACCCTGCTGAGGATGGAAGGCAGGGGGCGCTGCTCGAACACGCTCCCTGCGGAGCACTTCAAACTGCTCTCGCAGCGCCCTCTGGTTAGTCACCAGGTTTACGGTTTGTTGGAGGTGCAGGCATCCTTCACCTCCAAACAACCCTGGACCTGCCATCGACGTCCGAAGAAGCCGATTGTACAGATCCTGCGAGGGGCACAAATTGTCAAGGGCAAATGTGAGCCTCGCCCATAAACTCCTGGTTACGGATCTCATCATGCAGTCCAGAGCCAGGTTAATGCCATCCTGGATGGCTCTCTGGACTGCAAGAGGAGAAGTTTGGCGGTCCACGGATGCTGCTACTAACCCCTATAGCAGCTGGGAAACGTGCGTGAGAGCCGAGATGGCTCCTCTCGTACTTTCCTCCGTGTCCCGCAGCGCGGAATTTGTGTTGCGCAGAGCGCTAGCGCACAAGGGTCCTGTGTCAGACTTGGGACCCAGGAGGCGTGTCTTCTCCCAAAGCTGCACGGTCATCCGTGCAAGGCTTTGGGACGCCGCCGTACTTCTGATATAAATCAGAACTAATACGGCAGCGCCGTGCTACCTCGCGAGGGGCCTTTGCAAGGTGTCCTTTCGGCTGAATGGACGTCTCTGCCGCAGTGAACATATCAACAATATGCTCAGCATATGGCAGAGATGGCATGGTGCTCGTCACCGGTTTTCCTCCCAACCACGGGCGCTGGTCCCGCTGGGAAGCTGGTGGGTCCACCTGGAGTTCTGGCTTGATGTTTACCAGCCATTGGCAAGCATCCAACCAGTCCTCCTCGGTGGCCACCTGTGAATGTTCGACGAGCCTAGGGCCTTCGTCGTCCTCAATCACATTCACTGGTGGCGTAATGGCCGGAGCTGAAGATACTCCTGGATAAACAGGGAAGCCATATGGGCCCGCAAGGGATGGCATGGCTTGCGCCGTGGCTATCCCAGGAGCCGGATCTACGGCGTCATGGGGGATACGGTATGGATGCCCATCGGCTACTAGCCAGCCTACTCCCGAAGAAGTAGTTCCATGGAAAAGGTCACCCATGGGCCCCCGTATGTATTCGTTTCTATGGCCATCAACTCATCGGTAGGCCATAAAGAGTGTCCTCTTCTTCCTGCCCAGAAAGATTAGATGCCAAGCATGAAAAGGGATCAAGCTCAGCCTGGGCAGGAGGGGTATCGCGTGAGGCGCTGATACCCTTTGCCTTAGGCTGCTCTAGAGCGCTCGATAAGCGAGCGCCCGAGGCCATGGCTTTCGCTCCCGGGTCCACGGGCGAGGCAAGCCTCAGCGCCGGACTCATGGGAGCCGTCTCTGGGTCTATAACGAAAACTGGTTTGCTAAGAGAACCAGACCCAGAGACGGGAACACTGTCCCGGAGCAAATGAGGAGGACAATGATGAACTTGACCCAGGAAGCAAGCTGCGAAGCAACTCTGGGACAAGATCCGTGATCGTCTTCTTAATTTCTCCCATCATTTCAAGACGGAAGGCCTCCATGTCTGGCATGGCAGACATGGATGCCTTCCTCTTCTTACCAATTTCCTTGTCCAGGCGCCACTTTTTGTCTGCCACCCGGTCCTTTACCTGCTGATTCTTAAAATCAGACATACTTCCACCGACCATGACTCACACACATGGCAATGTAGTAAGGGCCCGCACGTACTGCACCTAGAGCAGGCATGAGGGAAGAAGCGGGCGTTTACAAAACGGTGGCAGGAAGGGCATTTATTTTCAATAACCCTCTGACAAGACACAAAACGGAAACAATTAGTTTTTAGTTATGACGAACCAAAAAACCAATTGCAGAAGGCTAATAAGAACCGTACGGAAAATATTTGACCATCAAATGAAAAGATAAGCCAGGCCATAGAAGAAACGATAGGCCTGACAAAATGAGACAAATCCTAAATCTTCTTATACTTCCTTTAAGAAGACAAGGGATACATTAGAATTTGAACTTGAATACTTGAGAGGCGAATTTTATAGACTTCACAGCTTACCACAAAGATTCATTAGTAATTGAACTTTATAAATACAATGAACCTATGTATTAACCATCAAGAGAGATAAATAACTCAACACTCAGTCAAAAAATTTTCTAAAAAATTAATTTAGAAATAAAGACTTAAAATTTCTCTCCTAAATAAACCTCAAAAGATGACATCTGAGGGCGAGTGAAGACTGATAAACAACAACAGGAATACCTGATCCTGAGTCCAAAACCCTGTGGTGGGGGGAGAATGCGGAAAAATTACTTCTTATGGTAATAATTCCCTCAGCAAACTCATAATAAATTAGAAGGACCCAGAACCAAGTATAACTATTGATTTGATAAACGGATACACCTTCAAACATCAGCTCATGTGTCTGAAAAATAAAGCACAACATGCGTTAGCTAATATATAGGCCTCCCCCATAAAAGAGCTAGCCTAATAAAGACGTATCCACGTGTTAGCGTGAATCCCGGAAATACCATCCGAGTCAACACACAAATTTTTTATCAATAAATTTACTAAAATACACATGATGGCTAGGACCGAGAACATCCTCCAGTATCAGGGTGGTAAGTATACTCTTGATGTGAAAATAAACACTCACTAGGCAAAGAATTTTTATTTTCTTACCCAATCTTGATCATTAAACGGTTAATACAGTTTACTTGTGTCACGGAGATAACTCTTCATTTCAAAACAGTTGGCAATAGAACCACAATGCTCAGCTGAATGGAGGAATCCAGTTTTACCTATCTCCAGCTAAGCTCAAACACATGGTCACTTTGACCGTGTTGGGATCAATTGATCCCTGCACTCACTGAACCTCATTTTCCAGAAGGTTATACAGGTAAACTGTTGAATATTTTGAAACTAATTTGACTGGGTGTTGTTAGGTACATAGGCAACAACAGCGCACAGTCAAAGTAGTTTCAAAATATTTAACCATGTTTATTAAATAGTAGACATACAATTCGTTCAACAACTCATAGACCGTCATCAATTAAGCATTCGTGATGAACTTAGCTACATTATTCATGAAGTAATTGATTATGATGTCACCCTACACGTCACGTAGCGGATTATGACATCATATGATTGATGGATAAACTGGAGTCCTCCATTAAATTGAACCCTAACCCTACATGTACATGTCTCTTATGACATTAATTTTTAATGTTTATTCTTGTTTTAACATTCTATGACAGTGTACAATTTCAAAAAGTCAAAGATATTCACAACAGAATGTTAATGTTTATTAAATTGTAAATTCATCAAAAACATACGACTCATACAATCTATGATGTACATGTACTCGTTGATTTTCATGATCGTGCTGCGTCATTATGATTATTATGTCAGCTAGCATGTGATGTAATTTACTATGATATCAGATAGTTGAGTGACGGATAGGATACATCTAGTACACCAAGAGGCCCAACGTGCCTGAATCGCTCACCTGAAACACTGACATTTCAGAGAGAAACACCATGTTATACCTATAAAGCACGTTAGATATTGTGTCACAAATTCAACCGTTCTGGTCAGAAATTAAAATGTACGTTTTAAATACAAATCATGACATTTAGCATTTTAGAAGTATATTTTAACCCTTACCGATGTCAAAATTTTTAATTTTCAAATTAAATTAAAAGATGAACTGGTGTTAATTTTTCAACAAATCTATTGGAAAATGTTACTGTCATAGGTCGCAACATCGTCCACACAGCAACATCGTCCACCAACATTGTTGAAAAAATGTATACCAGTGGCAATGGTAAAAGAATTTCCTGGACCAACATGTAAATTTATATAAGATGGTGACGAAAAATTGATCAATCGACATTCTTGTTAGGGTTGCGCGATTTTTGCTTTGAAACATCGCGATCGATTTTATTAAAAAATCGTGATTTTCAATTAAATCGTAGGTCCAAATTCCCAAAAGTATGAACCGGGGTAACATGATAAGTCACCAAAACTGGGAGTTGGAATTTCTAGAAAAAGTTGAAATAGATGATACAAAAATAGCACAAAATTAGAACACAATTTCATGCGACAAATTGTTACCATCCTACGTCTATGCTTAATGTATACCTTATATCCATCATCGTGGGAGTGAAATTATTAATTGGGACCGCCTAAATATTGCGTATAGTTTAATAAACATCGTTTATTTCATCAAGATTTGACATAAAATGTTGACGAGTAAAAATATAAATCCCGCTTCCGCTTATAGCCTCCCTTTGGTGGGCGAGTCTAGGTCATTACCTGAATAGCACGAAGATGCTAATATTAGTATCCGGGGCGATACTGAGCAATCCATATACATAGGATGGCAGCTTTGAGTATCTACGATAGTAATGGCGTAAACTCGTCCTATAGTGCAGTTTATAGTTGCTTTCAGAATGTACGATTTACATTTAAGAGTAATCAACAGAACGCACAGTTCAAAAGACAACAATCTGGAATGCTGTTGCGTTATTTTCTTTAATTAGGCATGACAACCGAATCAAAAAGGCAAAATTAGTACACCACCTGAAATTGCTAAAAGAATTTAAAAGAATTATGTTCAGTGATTATTGCCTAACCCTCTGCAACTAAGTATATACTTGGTATTTCACGACGGACTCAGGGTCTGCAGCGAAAGAAAGAAAATTATATGGGTATTTGATGGAGTAACTAGCTGGTTTTCTCAATGACAAAGGTGTTACCTCGCTATTGTTAGCTGGTTTACCATAGAGCTTTGTGTTTTGATTAGGACTTAGTGAACACATGCGTGAAGCAATCAAGAAAAAATACAATGGAAACATGTACATGTGCGAATGGAATATAACTGTATTCTTGTACTGCTGAATGATGAGATTTAAAATATTACAGTCTGCTCAAGTTTTTCATGATTTTTCGATTTTTTCCAATTACATCGTAGAAAATCGTGATTTTTTTCAAAATTGTGATTTTCGATTAAATCGTGAAATCGCGGAAGCCTAATTGGGATTATTCCACCCAAATTTCATTGAAGTTGTGTCATTGATTAAGGGGGAGTAGCATTTTATTTAACTCTTGAATTTGTTCCAGTAAATTTAAATTTTCTCATAGAAAATGTCCATTTGCAGACCGAGAGAAAACAATTTTTGAAAATTTACCACTGGAATGACTGGCTCGGTTATCGATTTCCTCAAAATCCAAGACGGCCACACACACAAATTTACAAATTAGAATTCTGACTATTAGTTCTAGAGCCTATCGCAATAAGATCTTTCCAGCAGAATTTGGTTAAAATATGCCAAACAGTTAATGAGGAGATACGATTTAAGACTTCCAGAAAGCGTTCAAATAATCCAAGATGATCGGCATAAAATTAACCAAACAAAATTCTGAATAGGAGTTTTGGAACTTACCTGTATAAGATCTACACACCCAAATTTTTATTAAAATGCACCAAACAATTTAGGGCTTGCATACATTTTAAAACAAACCTTTACAGACGACGGATGGATGGTCGCAATAGGCTTCTGCAATTATTTCTTTGAGTGATCACGATCGATTATTAAAGAATGATCGTGATTACTCAACGGGGCATAATTTATCTGGTATTGCATCGCAATTTGCTACACATATTTAAGCAGTCGCTATACATTCTGCAGCATGCAGAGCTGTATCTGCTATGCAAATTTGCACACGGTTGCAATTTAGCATTGATTTTCAAAATTCTATCATTAACCCTTTTAACAACAAATCACTGAAAAAGTACATTCTTTACAATGTATACCATATTTTAAATACTTTGAATTAATATGACTGGAAGTCTGAGATTGAGATACAGGGAATTTATCGGTGAGAGTGTTTATTGCTATACATTTTTTGCCTATAGCTATACAATTTATTGTTTGCATAGCAATACATGCTGTGTAAATATCAAATTCTAAATTATGCCCTGCTCAATTAATCAGCCTTGGTACAAATTAACCCTGACATAGCAAGACAGGGATTTATACACCAGAAGTTGCAATGATGGTTAGAAATGTCCAATTACAGGACAAGAGATGACTATTTTTGAAAATATATCACTGGGATGCCTGGCTCGATGCTCGAGCCAGTCATTCCAGTGATACATTTAAAAAAAGTCATCTCTTGTCCTGCAAATGGACGTACATTCACTTACCAAAATGTTAATTTGTGAATGATTTCATTACAGAGTAATTAACAGGTAGATTTTGGAACATTTAATGCAGCCGAAATTATTCACAATTATTCGATTATTTAATTTCTAATCATATAATTAACAATTTAAAAAATAATCGCGATTTTCATTTTTAATCATAAATTAATCATCGTCCAAGCCTAGGTCGCAATGGTATCAGGTCACTTGGCCATGTGAGCTAAAATGTAAGCGTATGTACAGTGGTAGATTTTAAGGATTTTTTCTACTAACATGACTAACCCAGATGGGATAGTACATCATTGATTTTACTATCCTACAGCAAATTTCACTAACCCAATGTTTGTACGCTCAACCATGATCACTTCTTTAATCCATTCATCAATGGATCCCTATAAAACTCAATTCCTAGGCAACCATGCAGCCAAATTGTTGAATATTTTGAAAATAATCTGACTGGAAGCAGCAACGGCTTCCAGTCAAATTAATTTTAAAATATTCAACAGAATATTGTAAAAAAATTCACTTTATCCGGTTTGTGTTACTGAAAGGGTTAATAATATGACTGTTTCAGGTGAGCGCTTGGCTAGAAATACTAAGGATACTTAGTCTAGGATAAACTAAAAGCATCGCAGGTAGCAGAAATTCTCTAACCCAGGTGGGTTAGTGCAGTTGTAGTTTTACTAACCCATATGAAATTCTACTATCCTCGGGTTAACGTGTTAGTGTTAAAATCGAGCTCTGGTGTATGGACTCTCGATCTAGGTTACTCACCTCCCGTCTGCTGTCATTGTGTTTTATCTTCCAATCAGCAAACCTCCTCATCATCTCACACCGATCCTTCTGTTTGTTCAGTGCTTGCGTTAAGTTGTCGATAACACCGTCTTTACGCGATATAGTTGTCTCATATGTGTGAAGTATCTCCTTTAACTGGTCAATCTCCCGATATAGCTTGTCCTGCTCACCTACGTGTCTGTGTAAAGACAACAAATGTCAAAGGTATGTATGTATGTATGATTACTGTGTTCTGCGGCTGTAGTAGTAGAAACATCCTACAGCTGCAATCAGGCACACTGTGTCTTGTCCTCAGCCAAAATTCTTAGCGTCCTCAGGTCCATTCTTGACTTGAGTGTACCTAATCCTGCTTTCTTGAGGTCACCTCATAGCACGCTTAGCAGATTTATGCAATGACGTCCTCTCCTGGCTCTGTATTTGCTGGCTCCGGTTAGGGCGATTTCCAAGGCTCTCTGCGCTGGTGTGTCTTCTGGCATCCTTAGCACATGGCCAAACATGGACCATCTTTGCTGGGCGAATTTTACAGACAGCGGCAGTGTATTACACATCTTGCATAGTGCATCGTTGGAAATTATGCTCTCTGGCCATCGGCATCCAGTGATGGTGCGTACATGTAGGTGTTTGGGGTGGCAGGCGTCAAGTTTGTCTAGAGCTGCGTTTGGAGCTGCCCAGCTGTTACAGTTATACATCATCAAGGATACGCAGGTTGCATTGTATAAACGTAGTCTTTTTACCAAGGGCATCTTTGATCTACGAATCCATAGCTTCCAGAAGGACTGGAAAGCTATGTTCCCCATGATGCAGCGTGCAGCAATGTCAGCAGCACTGCAAAGCAGTGAGCCCAGGATTGTACTTTTCCTCCATGGTTCGCCGCCACAGAGTGGATTGTCATTTTCTTTAGTTTCATGCTTTGTAGATAGGTATATATGGGTGAACTCTGTTTTGGATTCATTCATAGAGATTCTCAATTTTTTAGTTTGCTTGCAGCTATTGGGAGAAGTTCGTCAAGGGGTTTCTTTTCCTCATCTATGAAGTCCACATCGTCGGCATATTCCATCTCTAACGGCATGCCCAGTATTGACACCAGGGGGGGGTTTGGTCTTGTGGAATTTTCCCGCACGGATTTCAATGCAGCAGCCAGGTAACAGGTGAAGAGCACGGGGGATAGACCACCTCCCTGTGGGGAGCCGATTGATGTCTCAAACTCTACAGACTTCACTGACTTGACTCGTACTCTCAGCTTGGTGTCTGCAAGTAGTAGTCTCACTAGTCATAGCTCATCTTCATTGCAACTTAATTGTGTCGAAGGCTCGTGACATGTCAATGCCCATTTTGTGGAAATCCCAGTGTTTGGACATGACTACCAACACAAGCATGCGTTGAGCCCATACAATGTCTGCGCAGCTGCGTCCACGTTTGAAGCCACTTTGACATGATCCGGTGAAGTCATCGATCTTGTCTCGGATGCGGCATAGAGTAACATTGGATAGGATTTTCTATATGCTGTCAAGGAGCACAATGGGCTGCAGATTGGCTTGGGGGGGGCAGGTGGCTTCTTGGGCTTGGGTAGCGCGATAAAGATGCCTTGGGCTACAGCGTCGATGGGAAGGTGGTGCATAAAAGCTGAATTGATTATGTGCGTGATCGGTTTTGAGATAATGTCACTTGCATATTTGAATAGTTCATTGCTCATGCCATCGGGTCCAGATGCACGTCCATTTTTCAGGGCTTTAAGTGCCTTCTCAACCTCTGCTGTATTAATTGGTGTCAGTAATGGCCTGGGGTCTCCTGAGAATGGGTGCAAAGGCTCATCATCGTGGTCAGTGAACTGTTCCTTGAACCATTCTCGAATTGCCTTGGCTTTGCCCTGGTCAGGCCCGATAAAGTGTCCTTCAGAGTTGTGTACAGTTAGTGGTGGTGTGTAGTCAGCAACTCTCAGGGCTCGGGCTGCCCGAAACATTTAGTGGCAGTTATCCATGGCAGTGATTTCAGGGTCAAAGGTCGATCATATTAATCTCATGTGTGTTTAGTGAAAAAACAAATGGTCAAAGATCAATGGAGGAATCCAGATTTAGCTATGCCACGCCCATCTTTAGCTAAGCTAGGCAGCAACAGCGCAGTTAAATTAGTTTCAAAATATTCAACAGCATGTTTATTAAATAGTAGACATACAATTCATACAAACTGATAGACTATTAAGCGTTTAAGACGAACTACATGTAAGTTGAGTCCTTCATGACGGAATTGATTATGACGCCAGCCTACATGTCACTTTGTTGAATATGACGTCATATGATTGGCTGAGAAACTGAAATCCTCCATTACATTACATGACTCTCATGCATGTCTGAGTTACCTCAACACAGATCAAACGTCAATTACATTGCCCTTAACTTCACATGCATGAAATCAATGCAGGTCAAAGGTCAAATCTCTAGCCACTCGCGATATGCTTACTTCTCTTTCTCCTGATGGAGCTGTTGTTTGCCGATTTCAATCAGATGAATCTTTGCGTCGCTGAATTCTGCCTGAAAAATCAGCCAAAAACATGTCTGATTTAGAGAATCACAAATATGTCTTCATTCTATGCTTAGTGATGTTATCGGGCACACTGGGATATTTCACGTGACAATATCGGGATATAGCGATATAGAGTATGTCCAGATGTCGGACATTCGTCAAAAAAAGTCTTTGGTAATAGTCTCATGAAAAATCAGCAACACTATGGGAAATATTTTGAAATTACTTTGACTGGAAGCTGTTGATTCCAGTTAAAGTTCACAAAATGCCAATCGACTCCCAGTGTTTCTCATGGTATCAGAGTTTTGTAGGTCCCAGAGGTCCCTCACTTTGAAATTTAAAGGTCCCAATCTGAAATCTAGGGGTTCGAAACTGAAATGTGGGATTCAGAAAACTATACAGGTAAATTATTGAATATTTTGGTACTAATTTGACTGGGCGCTCTTGTTGCCTATGGCACCAACAGCTTCCAATCAAATTAATTTCAAAATATTCAACAGCGTGTTTATTAAATAGTAGAGACATACAAGTCGTACAATGTGTCAGACTATTAAGAGTTGAGGTAGGCTTGTGCGAGTGTGATTAAATCGAAAATCATGCTTATGTTTTAAATCGTGAATTTATATGATTTAAAATTAAACAAGCATTCTGTAAGTATTGCTTTGCAATACATGTCCCCTACCTGGTGATATAAATCTTTAGAGATTGACAGTCAAACATTTTATTAAAAATTTTCAAAAGCAGCTGAAGCTCGAACATGATCTGTAACTTCTCATAACATAGCAATAAACCAAGTCTCAGTTATATACAATGTATGGTGAAGGAGAAGAAAGAGTCTTGAAAGCTGATATGTTTGTATTTCATAAGTCGAAAGGGGACATAACTCCATCAAAAATTGACGCAAACCCGAACTTGGTCTGTAATTTCCCATAATAAAGTAATGTACCAATTCTCCGTTGAATATCTTGAAAGACTGCGAGAAAAAGGGCGGGGGAACTAATATTTTTCATATTTCATAGGTCGAAAGGGGGCATTAACTTCATCAAAAATTTCGCATATGCCTGAAACTCGAACTTGGTCTGTAACTTCTCATAACAAAGCAAGGTACCAATTCTCAGTATAATATCTTGAAAGACTGCGAAAAATAGTGCGGAAAACTAATATTTTTCATATTGCATATCGAAAGGGGGCATAACTCCATGAAAAATTGACGAAAATGTCTGAAACTCGAACTTGCTCTGTAACTCCTTATACTAAAGCGATGCACCAATTTTCGCTTAAAGATCTTGAAGGAGTGCGAAAAAAAGTGCGGAAAGCTGATATTTTTCACATTTCTTAAGCCGGAAGGGGGGGCATAACTCCATAAAAAATGTATGCCTATGCCTGAAATTCCAACTTGGTCTGTAACTTCTCATAACAAAGCAATATAGCAGTTCTCAGTATAATATCTTGATACTGCAAAAAAAGTGCGGAAAACTAATATATTTTGTATTTCATAAGTCGAAAGGGGGCATAACTCCATGAGAAATTGACGAAGATGTCTGAAACTCGAACTTGCTCTGTAACCCCTTATACTAAAGTGATGCACTGATTTTCCCTTAAATATCTTGAAGGAGTGCGAAAAGCTGATATTTTTCATATTTCCTAAGTTGAAAGGGGGCATAACTCCATCAAAAATTGACGCATACACTTGAAACTCGAACTAAGTCTGTAACTTCTCATACCAAAGCAATGTAGCAATTCTCAGTACAATATCTTGAAAGACTGCGAAAAAAGTGCGGAAAACTAATATTTTTCCTATTTCATAAGTCGAAAGGGGGCATAACTACATGAAAAATTGACGAAAATGTCTGAAACTCGAACTTGCTCTGTAACTCCTTATACTAAAGCGATGCACCAATTTTTGCTTAAATATCTTGAAGGAGTGCGAAAAAAGTGCGGAAAGCTGATATTTTTTGTATTTCTTAACTTGAAAGAGTTATGGGGCATAACTCCATCAAAAATTGATGCATACCCCTGATAATCGAACTTGGTCTGTAACTTGTCATAACAAAGCAATAAACCAATTCTCAGCTGAATATCTTGAAGGACTGCGAAAAAACCTGCGGAAAATCAACTGCGACAGATGGATGGACAGACAGACGGAGTGCAAACCTATAGTCCCCTCCGGTTTTACCGGTAGGGGACTAATAATCGAGTCGTGAATATTTTCTATTGCACAAAATATTTCAAAACCTAACTTTCAATTGCTTTTTAATGCGATTGGTCAAGAAAAATGACATTTTGCTTAGTGAATGCATGTCCATTTGCAGGGCAAGAGAAGACTATTTTTGAAAATGTATTACTGGAATGCCTGCCTCGAGAATCGAACCAGGAATTCCAGTGATACATTTTCAGAAATAGTCTTCTCTTGCCCTGTAAATGGACTTTTCTAAACACCATTGCAGTTTTCGTCATTGATATTCTTTTGTTGTTATGTCTTGGTAATCTGTATCCAAGATGATTAATCAAGTAATCATGATTATTTTTTAATAATCGATCGCGATAATTGCACAAGCCTAAGTTGAAGACGGGCTAAATAGAATTATTTATGACGTGATGATTATGACGTCAGCATGCACGTCACTTAGTTGGTTATGACATCATATGACGTCATATGATGGATCGATAAACTTGGAACGGTCATTGTGAAATGACTGTCAGTGACATTTAACATGCCCTGTGAAATACGGCCACACTACTTGACCCAGGGAAATACCATTATACAAGGTCTGTCATATCTCAAACTAGAACAACTTATAATGACGACATGATGGCAATGACAATATTCTTATCCGAAATGACGTTTCTTATCAAATTTATTAAAGTCATTCCACAGTCATTCCAAATGAGATAAACTTGTGCGATAAATTTGATACGAAATCCGCCGTCCAAAGGAAAAACTAAGTCACATTTTTTGGAAAAAAATCAGCTAAGGTGTCTATGTTACTTACTAGGTTAAGGTCTATCTATTTACCAATCGATTGCTTTAAAATAACCACCCAGTTCCCCAGAATTGCCTTGGAAGAACCTAGTAGGTGCATCGTGCAATACACATTACAATGGATAACCCTAGTAAGTCGATTAACCAATCAGATTGCCATTGAAAAACCTAGCAAGTACATTGTTGCATAAACAACATAATGGATAAACCTAGCAAGTCCAATAACTATCAAATCGCATGGATTTATCAAGTGAACTAATAGTTTCTAACTGTAAAAGCTAAACATGTGCAGCAGGAATGTTCTGAAAGTATTCTCGGTTTGACGGAAAATTGAAGATGAACTGGATAATGCAATCATTATTAAAGAGATTTCCAGGTAAGAGTCTATGATATTGATTACATTTTAATTGATCGCTGTCATTTAAAAAAATTGTTTATATAATTATTTATGCTTATGCACATCAAAGGGAGGTAATATCTTACATATGGTCAATGATTATTAGGTACTAAAAATTAGAGAGTACCATAGGCTAGGCTTGCGTGATTATTGCGTTGAGTGATCGCGATCGATTATTAAAAAATAATCGTGATTACTCGATTAATCAGCTTTGATACAAATTACCAAGACATAACAACAAAAGAATATCAATGACGAAAACTGTAATGGTGTTTAGAAAAGTCCATTTACAGGGCAAGAGAAGACTATTTTTGAAAATGTATCCCTGGAATACCTGGCTCGATTCTCGAGCCAGGCTCGATTCTCGAGCCAGGCATTCCAGTAATACATTTTCGAAAATAGTCTTCTCTTGCCCTGCAAATGGACATACATTCACTAAGCAAAATGTCATTTTTCATGAACAATCGCATTAGAAAGTAATTGAAAGTTAGGTTTTGAAATAATCTATGCAATAGAAATATTCACGATTATTCGATTATTTAATTTTTAATCATATAAATTCACGATTTAAAACAATCGCGATTTTCGATTTAATCACGTAATCGCGCAAGCCTACCATAGGCTCACAGAGCTCTGAGTTAAGTGGGTCCAATGCTAGATTTTGCTGGTATGTTTGTTAAAAAGTCTATAAAACTAATTAGTAATTAACAATCATACAAGCTTTTCAGGGGTCCCATGGGAACCACTGTAGGGTTGGGTGATTTTTCGATATTATCGTCAATATCGCGATATACTGATACCGAAATCGTCATAATTTCGAAAAATCGTAAATATCGTCAATACCGACAGGACGATATTGCACTTTTAACTGTGAGCAGAATATAAATAACTAAGTTAGAAATGTCATACTCTTACCTCTATTCGGTCCAGTAATAATCTTTAAGTAATAATCCAGTCTTTGTCAAAGGTAATAAAAAGTTAATAAACTCCAAAATAATCTGTGTTCATTTAATTCATGGTTTGTTTGTGCTAATAAAATGACTTAATGTACAAAATAATCATTTGTTGTTCATAATTACATAAATAGACGCCGCCATGTTTTTTCTTGCCTCATTCTGAGTGTTAGTCAGTGGGGAATACCATTTGCACTACCCACATTCCATTCTGATGACGTCATTACTACAGGTCAAGCTATTTATCCATTAGTCATTGAGCTGCATGGTTAAACATTCTTCTGACCGTGAAAGATTTAAACTTTAAAACCTTTTAGGTCGATAGGAAACCACACACACTTAATCCCTTATTAATACCACAGCCTGGAACGGTGGGTGAGCGGGAAGTTAATCTCTTGCTTTACCGTTATACGTTTTTATGTAACTTTATACAATATATTTAGCATTTTTAAACGAATCAGATCAAAATTCATTCCACATATAACATTACAGATTTATTCTAAGTGAGAAACAGACTTAAAATAAATAATTTAGGCCTAATTATTTCCAGTCTTCTATCTGTTGTGGCAGTTTTGGCTGCAGTGTTAACTGGGTTAATTTCACACATCCCAGCTACGCCGTGAGATCAATGGATAAGACCGCTAAGTAGTGAGCGAATTTGAATAGGTCTAAAATGGGACAAATTAGTATTTAATATAACAGACCAAATAAAATCTGATATAATTGTTTCCAGTCTTCACGCTGGTTCTCGTTCAAAATCATGCAGTGTTATTTTATTAATATGCATCGTCTACGCTAGCGGCGGGCGTGATAACAGCTGTCGGAATTCTGCAGTGTGAATTCTGATTGGCTCAAGTATGATACGGCGGCCAATCAGATTTCGCTCTGTGGAATTCCTTTCTGCGCAATGAAGTTAATGCGTATTCCTTGCTCAATCTTTTGAGTCTTTGACAGTTGTCGTGAGGTAAAGATAACACAAAATACAAAACAAGAACAGAAGAAAATCCTTTATTTTTCTTATTTGTGATGAATACGGTTAGTTGCATTACATTCGTCGCTTTAAACTGTATATTGAAGGGTGTCAAAGTGTGGAATTTCGTGTATTAAATATGCGGAAATGGCAATCATGGCGATCTCAATTTACGGTTTCAATGCAACAAATTTAATGAAAATAACTTGTAGACACCACCAATTTGAAATACATGTTATTCTATGTTTACACCCTAACTCCACACCCCACCCAAATGACGATATATCGTGATACCGCGGTATTTTAATGAGATACCGATATCGTCATGCCTTGAGCAATATCGCCCAACCCTAAACCACTGCCACTATTTTTGGGGGTCTCAAGATGCATATTTGTGGTGTATTACTCTGACACCATGGCCATTCCTTGCACATTCTAAACAAGTTCATGTTCCATTGAACCCTTTTATGACTAAATTTTGTCCAAAAATTCAAATATTTTCTTATTGAATGTCCATTTGCAGGACAAGTGAAGACAATTTTTGAAAATTTACCAGTGGAATGGCTGGCTCGGTTACTGAGCCAGTTATTCCAGTGGTAAATTTTTAAAAATAGTCTTCACTTGCCCTGCAAATGGACATTCCTCAAGACCACTGCACAGGCTGGTTTGGGCCGGCTTCGGCATAAAAGGATTATAGGTCAAAGTGTCCCTTCTAGTTGTCTTGAGAAATGTCCATTTGGAAATCAAGAGAAGACCAAGAGAGTACTTTTGAGAATGCACCACTGTAATGACTGGCTCACTAAACAAGCCACTTCTTCAAGTGGTAAATTTTCAAAAATAGTCTTTTCTCAGTCAGCAAATGACATTTAGTGGAATATATTTCAAATTTTCTTGACATATCTTAAGCATAAAATGGCTACAGTAAAGTTGTTATTCTGTATCCACCTACCAGAACATTCTTCTTCAGCTCGGAGCACCACTGCTCCATTAAGCGCTCCATCTTAAACACATCCGGGTCAATAGTGACGACATTCAACACTTCAAACTCAGCAGATCTATCGCCCGGGGATGTCATCATACGGATTCCTGGTTTAGGAATAGTTGATTGGCGAGGCGCTGTATTCTTGCTGGATAATCTATCTGCTAAAAGAAACAAAGATTGAGAAAGATAATTTAAAATAAGATTAACCATTTAACGGTCAAATTTTGTCAAGAAAATCTAAATATTTGTTCATCAAATGTCCATTTGCAGGCGAAGATAAGACTTTTTTTACCACTGGAATGACTGGCTCGATTACCGAGCCAGTCATTCCAGTCGTTTATCTTCGCCTGGAAATGGACATTCGCCAACTGTCTCGCTGCAAGCCAAGTTTCAATGAGCGAACTCTTGACTTGCTAAATATTTTGAAAACAATTTGAAAAACCTACATCCGACAGACGACGATCTAACATACATGATCAGACATGTGTAGACGGTGTACAGATCAATCATTACTTCATATTGTAAATAAACTGCATTTTATCAACCCAGACATGTTAACGAGGCCCGCACCTAGTCGTGATGTCCAATAGGATTTTGCCTAGTATTCGTACAGATACGGACTGAAAATTATTAATTATTGGTGGCCTAGTCAAATTATTTTCAAAATATTTAACAGGTCTACAGACAAACCCAAACCCATGGAAGAAGGCGTCGGCAAAGTCTCAGCAGTCAGATGGTTACGACCACCGCAGCAGAGGCCGGCTTTTTGGCCGACTTAACCCTTTAACACTCAAACCGGCCAAAAATGGCTTCTGTAGTAGTCTTGAGAAATGTCTATTTACAGACCAAAAGAAGACTATTTTTGAAAATTTGCCACTGGAATGACTGGCTCTGTTATCAAGCCAGTCATTCCAGTGGTAAATTTTCAAAAATAGTCTTCTCGTGGTCTGCAAAAGGACATTTTCTTGAATAAATTCAAGGGTTAAAGGCTTGACAAAATTAGAGAGTTAACACAGTTATATCTCATAGTGTTTCTCAAGTGTGTAATGACAATGTACAACGTAACAGCACAATACAGCAGCATTCATATTTTTAAAACATTCAGTCCACCAATACATAACAGCCAATTTACACAAGATCTAGAATATTTGTGTAAAATCTGTAATTTACCCAGCATGCAATGTAAATATGCCATAGTTCTTGCAACTCTTTGATGTCTTTTATTTGAGTCAATTCATATTATTCGCGTCCATTGGATGCACTGACTGGAAATTCTCGAACAAAAATGTCTCACACATGGATGTCCTAGTCGGTGCCAATGTACACATTTCCAGGTCGATCAGTGCAGCAGTCCATTTAGACACAATACAGTCAGATACAAACTGCAGTTAGCCACAGTGAAATGTACTTTGTCTGACACTGCTCGGTTTGCCGACCATTTTGGACTATCAAAAGTATTTTTAACCCTTTACCCCTTAAATTTTTTGAAAATTTACCACTGGAATGACTGGCTCGGTTATCGAGCCAGTCATTCCAGTAGTAAATTTTCAAAAATAGTCTTCTTTTGGTCTGTAAATAGACATTTCTCAAGACTACTACAGAAGGCATTTTTGGTCAGTTTGAGTGTTAAAGAGTCAATGACTAAATTTTGTCAAGAAAACCTAAATATTTCCTTATTAAATATCCATTTGCAGGCCAGAAGACTTTTTGAAAATTTATCACTGGAATGGCTGGCTTGGTTACCGAGCCAGCCAGTCATTCTAGCGGTAAATTTCCAAAAAATCATCGTCACTTAGCTTGCTAATGAACATACATCAAGACCACTGCAGAGGTCGATTTTGACTGGCTTTGTCATTAAAAGGGTTCAAATTATTAGAATCACGACCATTGTGTACCTTGCCTATGTTGTGATAGCGGGTCCCCGTCATCCTCTTCTGATTGCATGTACGGCATGTGGGTAGATTCCTGTGATGAATCAGATAAGTCTCGTAATAGTTGACCTCTTCCCATAGTGGGTTTTGATGTCACCGTTGATGTCTTGATCGCGTCCTGCCTGAATGGACTCTGCGCTGAATGGAGTGTTGTGCTGTGTGCTACGGGTTCACAAATTCCTAGATAAAGGCAAAACAGATATATTATATATATATACAGGCACCATCCAGGGGTAGAAATAAGAATTTTGTTCTACATTCACAAAGTTCGTCTAACATTTGTATTTTGCCTGCACAGCAAAAAATCTACATGTACCTGCACATAAATTAATCCTTTCACCTGACACCTATGAATTCTCTATATCTCAGTTTCAACACAACCATACAGGAAAACGGTTGAATATTTTGAAATTAATTTGACTGGACACCGAAATTAATTAGAAAATATTCAACAGAATAAGTTTTACATCGTCTAGAATTTCCTTTTTTCAGGGATTTGTCAGAGAAGGTTATCGTTATAGCTTATCAGCCAGAAATGTGCACACCCTATGCAACCAGTATTACAAATTTACCTGCACCAGCCATTTTTTTACCTGCATTGTGCATTTAAAAGGGCCTTATTTCAACCCCTGGCACCATCAGACTGAGAGGTCCGTGGAAAAAAGAGGGACATTTTTTAGAACTAACTTTCATAATAAGTTGTTAAGAATGAAAATAGTGCCTTCAGTATTCATAAAATGGAGATTGACGTCATTGTACTTAAACTAATTTTCTTAGTAACGAAGTCCCCCATTACGTCGTACCCACCCACCCACCCCCGGACATACCTATAATCTTATTTTACAGAAATGAACTTGCCTAAAACTGGAAATATGTGGATCTCCTCAAAATAGGCAATGTGTTTCCCAGTTACAATGACTTCGAAAGCGAGATTTGCTAATGTATGTACAAGACAATGCAAGATGCAACAAAATATTATGTTGAAAACTATTCTCAAAATAATCAACATTGTTTCTATATGAATTCCCTGAAAACTACGTCAGTCTAACATACCTTTGATTTACAACACAAGGTCCATAATCTCAAGGAGTGTAAATTAGAGCTGTTCGGTATTGATATTTTACGTTCCGTACCGGTATCAGTATTTTTGGGCCCAATTATCTCGGTATCGGTATGGTATCGCATTGATACTATACTATACATAGATAATATCTGTGACTGTAAGACAGTGCAGTGTTACGATGGCTGGCTAGTCCGCTGCTGACGCAAGAATGGGTTATATAATCGGCTACATTACTTTACAATCACAGTGAATCGGAAAACAACCGAATGTCACAAAAAATAAATCACTAATTGCAATTGGTGAACTAATGTATTCATATTAATTTTTATGGCTATTATATCTTGAGCATGTTAGATTTCTTTGACAACTGTAAATTCAAGTACTTCTAAGGTGGGGTTTGTACACCTTTCTGTGTTTTCCATGACTTTTCATGACTTATAATAAAAGAAGTTGGTTTTCCATGACATTCCAGGCCTGGAATTTAAATTTTCAAATTCCATGACTTTCCAGGAATTCCATGACCAGTACGAACCCTGCTAAGGATTTCTAAACGATTTCTTATGATATTTGATCTTTTCTCAATAATACAGCAAAGACCCGTTATTGCTGGCTTGGACATTAAAAAGTATGTGTAGATGATAGTGTTTGTAAAAATCATAAACAAGCCATTGAAAATAGGTGAAAAAAGTACGTAGTACTTTTTTCACCTGTTTTCAATGGCTTCTTTCTGATTTTTACAAACACTTTATCATCTACACATACATGTACTTTTTAATGGCCAAGCCAGCAATAACTGGTCTTTGCTGTATTATTGAGAAAAGATCAAATATCATAAGAAATCATTTGGTAGAATTCAACTAAATTTGTTTGGTGACTTACCAATATGATTATGGTTTGTGAGATGGCATTTATCTCAGGCTCCATCACCTCGGGTGAGGGACGCGGCCATATGGAGTCAAAAGGTCAATGTTGGGGAAAGCATCAGGATTTAAGACGGCGTGCCATTGATTGCGCATTCTACTATTACATGTAATAAATATATTAAGATATCCGTAAAACATTTTTTGGTTGTCCTCTCCCGACCCTGATGGTTGGAGTAGGGTAGGTAGGTACATGTAGGGAAATTCTTTTTTTTTATCTGCTGACATATAATATTATAAAATTGAATTTAATGAAAATGAACTTCATGTTTTTCTTTAACTTGAAACATAAACTATAAAGCAAACAGTCTCTGAAGTAGTGTTGTTCCGATTAATCGATGATTGATTGGTTTGCATATTCAACCAACCGATTGATCATGATTTCAGAAATCGGTTTTGGTTGTTTATAAATTGACTTTATTAATATATTTTAACTGGTCAAGCTAAAAAACAAATACGTTTTGGAAAAGAATTTAAATTTAATTGTTACAACTATATAGTATTACTCCTTAGTCTAAGACATTAATTCATTCAGCACTGAAATAGTATGTTAATTTCAAAGCAACCATACCAATAACATGTTGAATATTTTGAAACTTATTTGACTGGAGGCTTCCAGTCAAATTAGTTTCAAAGTATTCAACAGATTATTTCTTAAATTACTAAGTATCTGTTATAGCTGCGTCTTGGTTTGAGAGGTAATTAGCCTTGAACATGCTATAATTACTGCATTTAAAATGTGTAAAAAAATGAGAACCCGTTATGATCAATCATTAATTGATCATCGGTTAGTATATAAAACCAATCATCGATCACAAAAATAGTACCAATTCCCAACACTACTCTAAAGGTTAAATGAGCCCATTTTGACGAATGGAATCAATTAAATCTCCCAAAAACTTCCATAAGAAAATTAAAAAAATTCTTCACAGGAAACTACAAAAAAAGATTTTGAGTTGGCAGGTTTTGTTCAGAGCTGGTTGGGAGAGGAGAACCAAACTATTATTTACGGATGGCCTTATTATTATTATTATTTACTATGAATACGGAGAACATCTGCGTCAATTTCCTGCTCTTCTGTTTCACCAGTTCTTGCCCTGGCTTTGCCTGCCGTGGTGGCAATGATCGGTTTACTGCTACCACTTGGTTGATTGCTGTCGGAGTCAAAAACAGCTGGTTGACATCTCAGCGCATTCAGATTTGGCAAGATCAATGCATTCTTCAATAGTTCTGCATACTCTTCCTGTAATACAAGGAGAAATGCCAAGACGGTTTCCTGTGTAGTTGTCTTGAAATTGAAACACTGGAGTTTCAAGCGTTAAAGCCTATCCCCTAATCCTATCACTTTGGCTTGACTCCAATATACTTACATACAGGTATATGCATATACATCTTAGCCTACTTATTCACAGAAATCTAAGCTACTTAAGATAGTTAGAGTCTTAGATGATTTGTCAAATAAGGGCTAGTACATTGTAGTAGTAGTACTGGTAATTAATCACTAGTGCAAGAAATTACTGGTCAAAGACTTTGCAGCCATGCAGGGATTCTCATAAGGGTCCTTTTGAGGGTATATACCCCAAAAATCCAAATCGGGACCCCCAAAAGTAGTGTCAGTGGGTCCCATGGGACCCCTGTAAATCTTGCATGGTTATTATATATGAATTTGTGTTATAGGCTTTTGCACAAAAATGATGACAAAATCTAGCGTGGGGGCCACAATTTATGGTAGTGTTGTTCCGATTAACCGATTTGATCGATGATTGATTGGTTTGCATGTTCACCCAACCGATCGATCATGATTTCAGAAATCGATGTTGGTTGTTTATAAATTGATCTTATTAATATATTTTAACTGGTCAAGCTGGAAAATGAATACTTTTTGGAAAATAATTTAAATTTAATTGTTACAACTATATAGTATTACTTCTTAGTCTAATACATTAATTCTTTCAACACTGAAATAGTATGTTAATTTCAAAGCAACCATCGGTAAGTATATATAAAACCAATCATCGATCACAAAAATAGTACCAATTCCCAACACTAATTTATAGCTGTGAGCGTGAGTTCATAGTACATTCTAATTTTAGCACAGATGAGAAAAACTGCATTGGGATCCTAGATTTTCACTTTAGGACCCCCAGATTTCAAGGTGTGTGGTCCTTGGGACCTGTAAAATTTAGATGCCATGAGAAACACTGCATGCATGTTAATATCACACCTGGATAAACATTAAATTGTCATACCAGCCAAAACCGGCTTCTGAAGCGGCTTTGAAGAATGTCTGTTTACTGGCCAAGAGAAGACTATTTTTCATATTTTCCCCTCAGGAATGTCTGGCTCGATAACCATGCCAGCAATTCTTGTGCTAAATTTTCAAACATAGTCTTCTCTTGCCCTGTAAATGGACACTCAATACAAATATACAAAAATGTTCTTGACTTGACCAATCTTGACAATTACAGGGTTAATTTGGCCCCTTCAGTGTCTTACCTGTAATCTAATTGAGACAGAACTTCCAGGTGAATCAGGCGGTAAACTTGGTGCAGTATCACCACCGCTATCACTCTTATCAGTACTCCACATTCTCCTCTTTGAAAGACAGTCTCAGCAGAGAAACGTCTCACGGCAAGGCTCAGGCTGTCAAAAAAAAAGTACTGTCCATCAAATAAACAAGGCAGGTCCTAAAACCTTTAGTGGTCAAGCCAGCCAAAATTTACCTCTGGAGTCTGTAGTTGTCACGAAGAGACGAAATTTTTTTAAATTTTACCACTAGAACTGGCTCGAAAATAGAGCCAGTCATTCCAGTGGTAAATTTTCTAAAAATAATCTCTTGGCATGCTTGGCGTGCAAATGGACTCTCGTTAAGAAAATATCTTGATTTTCTTGGTAAATCTTAACCTTTCACCGACACAAATCGCTGAAAAAGTAAATTTTTTATGATATAACCCTTATTCTGTTGAATATTTTGAAATTAATTTGACAGGAAGCTGCTCATGTTGCTGCTGCCTAAGGCATGATAAATTTGTTATGATGCAAAGTCAAATTAATTTCAAAATATTCAATAGTTTTCCTGTATGTTATCGTTGAAAATGAGATATCAGGGATCGATCTTAACTTTTTATGTCACTAGTCTGTCGGACTAGTGATTTTGAAAATAGACTAGTCCGCAGATAAAAGCACTAGTCCTGTTAAAAGGGGTTCGGAAAATCTACATACCACACAATACATATCCTATGGTACTCACATTCCCCGCCAAAGTTTTTAGTACCCTTATCGCTTGATTTGACAGGGATGTGTCCAGAAAAAAATGAGTTCTGGGCGATTCCAGTTTTTAGTGGGGGGGGGGGGGGGGGGGAGGGAATTTTGAAAACTAGATGCTCTGAGAAGCCATTTCCTACATTTTGAGGAGAATCTGTCCAATTTTCCCACCCTCCGAATGCATGAAAATCAGGGAGAACACCATTATGCATGGTTGGGATGGAATCCTTCCCAAAAAAAATCTGAACAAAGATAGTCTTAGAAGCCATTTCCTGCATTCTGAAAGTTGAAAAAGCAGACAGCCTGTCTCACCCAATCACTCCCCCCTCCCCCTTTTAAAGGCATGGAACCAGTATCATCAAAGGGAAACCGCTACTTCCTCTTGCTGTATTGCAACAACAATCTTGTCTGTATCATTCTTAAATGATGAAATAAAACTCAAATTGACAAGTTATTGTACATGTATTGTCGTAAACCAACATAAAATGACCCAAAGCAATGTAAGAAATAAAGTGAGGTTAAATCCATTCTTAAGTTGAATGACCAAATTAAAGCTCTTGCGATTGGAGGCATTCCACTGAACTTTATCTGGAGTAGAAGGAGCGCTCCCAAATAAAAAATGATTTTGCAACGTCACAAATGCCAATCTCACAAATTAATAATAAATATATACATAAAATAGTGTTTTTAAAACAATTTGAGCAATAAATTCACTATTACCTAATCAGTAAATGTATTCGGCAGTATATTTACTGGCAAGATTTTTGTTCACTCCGGCTGACTTGGTTACATTACTAATCAGCTAAATGACGAGTTTATGCCATCACTCTCGTAGCCAACTCGTTCCCCTCCTATTTGTGGATTGCGCAAGTCTCTAACCGGGTAATACTATTAGTGTCTTCACGCTACTCGGGTAACAACCGTAACTCGTTCACGTGATTTCTATTTTTATCTCGACGTCATTTTATGTCAAACTTTGGATTAATTTTGATGAAATAAACAATGTTTACTAAAATATACGCAATATTTAGGCGGTCCCGATTAATAATTTCACTCCCGCGATGATGGATATAGGGCATACATTTAAGCATAGGCGTAAGATGGTAAGAATTTCTAGCGTGAAAAATTGAATGTGTTCTAATTTTGTGTTATTTTTTTGTATATTTTTCTTTTATGACGAACTTTGAAGTAATAAACAACGAATTTTTTCGTTGTTATTGAGTTCTCGCCAAAAATATATAATTTTGCAACTGCTAATAAAGTTGTCAAAGTTAGAGCCGGGCAGAAATAGCAAAATTTGCCAGAGTGCCGGGCGGACACTGATGAGTGGCGGGCGTGTGCGCCTGGCGCCGCCCATCCTGGGCACATCCCTGATTTTATATTGCATAATTAGTTTGGAACCGCTATCAATTCTTTTAGCGCTATAATATTATATGGTACAGGGAACCAGTCACCACATGTAATTTGTTGTGCAGTTCCAATAATCGGCAAATCACGCATATGAATATATATGCGCAGTCATGTTAAATAATATGTTTTCTTTAAATTTGTGAGCGAAATACAGGATTAAAGCATTGCACATCTTAAATAATACACGCCATCATCATACATTTGCATGCATCTAAGAAGAATTAGCATATTTCGTGTCCAAATTCTGTTACTATTTTGCAATTCATGGCAATATCTTGACACGCATGCGCATATTTTTAAAGCACACTAACCAGGAAGTTAATTCTGTCAGAACTGCAGTAAACCTTACCCGTTGCGGTAGCTTGGTTCCCTGGGGCATTTATTTGGGAATCAGGCTGCACGGTGTCATATGCCGTGTAGCTATGCGCTGTGATATTTTATCTAAAGACTCTTAGATGGTCAGTCACCGAATTGGAGTACGTGTAATGGCATAATTTTCTCAGTTCTGACTATCGCTATCCTACCGCCATTTTATCTTTAAAATATCATCAATTCAAGCCATGAAATGATTAAATATCGAATTGTATTGTCTAGAAAGCGTGCTCACGATGTTTTAATAGTAGCTAATGACAATTTAATACATTTTATCATAACGTTTGTCCCAAAATCGGTTGATATAGACATTACTAAATTTGACACGACAATGTTCCTAGATAATAGCAATTCTCATATCCCCCTCTAGGACAAAATGAATCGGAAGTTTCAATTCGTCGGGAACGTTGGGAGTGTATATGTTCCGCGACAAAATCTGTCCAGTATACTTGTTTAATTATTAAATGTAGAGTATACAGATATTCGCGTTGGTTTAATCGTTATACTATATTATATGTAGTTTCCAAGCCATATACATATGCCAGATATGTCAGTATCGGTCATAATCAATTTTATGAATTCTACATAATTACCGATCAATTCATAAGCCATGCAACTCGGCTACGAGGCAATGAGCAATTTTGTATCCCTCTAGGCTGAATTGACCAAGTAATTCGTTTTACGATATCAGCACTTTTGCACGTGTTAAGCAATTTCGCAATTCAGATGTTTTCGGATCTTTTATGTCCTATCATATAGAAACCGAAAAAAGCTGAACATGAATTAAATGCAAATGCTCCGGAATGGTTGCCGACTATGAACAGGCACTGCTATCGTAGATTTTAACATATATTGCTTCTGCTGTAATAATTTATGCATTAGTTTTCTCAACGTCATGAAATATTTAGTTTTTGAGAGTCTAACGGATAATTTTGACAGAAATTTTGCACTAGTCCACCGGACTTGTGACCAATGGACTATAAGTAGTCCGTATGAGAATTAGGTAGTCTCGGACTAGCCGACATAACTAGATATCGAACCCTGGATATGAGAAATTCATTGGTGAGATGTTAAGTGTGCTGCTCCTGTCAGAATGAGAACTTGAGATACCTGAGCAGGCAGAGCAGCTTCATAGTGCTGCCAGTGAACCTTTCCAGTTTTAGCTATGCCCCGTCCATCTCTAGCTAAGCTCCATCCACACTTCGCTCGTGTTGCGATCGATCCATCCGTGAACTCCCTGACTATCAATTTCCAGAAAATTATACGGCAAGCTGTTAAATATCTTTAAACAAATTTGACTGGGTGCTGTCAACATATTCAACAGAATGTTTATTAAATACCAACAAGAGCCATTAGAAGACGGCATATCCCCCCGGATCCAAACATTTCAGATGACCATACATCGTAGCTAAACTGTAGGAGTTGTGTTGACATCTTGAAATGATTGCCAGAAATGGACGGGCCGACAGACTAACACACATACATTCTATACAGACGCATGGATGTACAGGCATACGGATAGCACATGCACATCTTCAAGTGGTAGTGAGAATCCTTACTAAGTTTGAATAGAATCACAGCTAAATTGTAGCAGTTGTGTTGACAAGAAATGATTGGCAAGTGCAGTTTATGTATCGGTTTAAAGGTACTTAAAGGGAGATAACGCTGTATTGAATAATTTTCTGGCCACGAAAAGAGCACATGCGCATCTTCAGATGGTAATGACTAGATTTACCATGTTTCAAAAGAATTATAACTAAACTGTAGGAGTTGCATTGACAAGGATGGACCGACAGACGAATATACATTTTGGACAGATGGTTGGATGTACAAGTATACCGATAACACATGCACATCTTCATGTCGTAATGATAACACTTATCAAGTTTCAAAAGAATCGCAGCTAAACTGTAGGAGTTGCGTTGACAAATGATTGGCAATGCAGTTTATGTATTGGCTTAAAGTTATTTAAAGGGTCATAACTCTGTAATCAATAATTTTTTGGCCGCGAAAAAAAGCACATGCACATCTGCACATGATACTGATAACGTGGACAATACTTAAAGTTAATCCATTGAGACCTCTAGGAGTTGCGTTGACAAGAAATGATTGTTAGAGATGGATGGACTGACATACATACATTTTGGACAGATGGATGGACATACAGGTATACGGATAACATAAGATACCAATAATGTGGACAAAATTTAAAGTTAATCCATTGAGACCTCTAGGAAGAGTTGCTTTGTAAGAAATGATTGTCAGAGATGGATGGACTAACAGACGGACATACATACATTTTGGACAGACAGATGGATGTACAGGTATACGGATAGCACATGCACACCTTCACGTGGTAATGATAACACGTACCAATTTTCAAAAGGATTGGAGCTAAAATGTAGGAGGAGTTGCGTTGACAAGAAATGATTGGCAATGCAGTTTATGTATGGGCTTTAAGATATTTAAAGGGGGATAACTCTGTAATGAACAATTTGTCGGGCGCGAAAAAAGCTCATGCACATCTGCACATGATACTGATAATGTCGACGAAATTTAAAGTTAATTCATTGAGACCTCTAGGAGTTGCGTTGGCAAGAGATGATGTCAGAGATGGATGGACTGACAGATGGACATACATATATTTTGGACAGATGGATGGACGTACAGGTACACGGATAGTGCATGCACACCTACATGTGGTAATGATAACACGTACCTATTCTCAAAAGAATCGGAGCTAAACTGTAGGAAGAGTTGCGTTGACAAGAAATGATTGGCAATGCAGTTTATGTATCGGCTTTAGGATATTTAAAGGGGGATAACTCTGTAATAGGGCCATTGATTTTCCGTTTCAAAATAGCATGTTTTCCGTTTCAGGATATATTAAATTCCGTTTCGTCACCGGTTTCCTAATTTTTCAGCTTCAAATGCATCATAATGTTGTTATCTCCCCATGGTTACCAACAACCCTTGTAGGTATGCTTCTCCAGAGGCCAAAAGTATAATGAGGCATTGGTAATTCAATAAATATGATCTTTCAGTAAGGTAACAAGCAATGTTAGATAGAATTTAAATCCAGAACTTATCAGCCTTAAAATTCAAGCCATCAAATTAATAATGAAACATCACAATTCTGGACTCTGGAGAACACAGTCAATTGTCACTACTGCAAATTGTGACCATGATAACATGATTGCTGTATGTACATTATTTTATTTTAATAAAACATACACATGTAAAAATACATGTAGAACAGTTTGTTTTGTTTTTCTTTGACAACTGAAAATTGTTTGACAACAATGCAAGCATAACATCAAAATAGTTCAGAATACCAACAAGTATGAACTAAAAGACAAGAACAACATTTCTATGAAAGAAATTCAAGCAGGTAAGTAAACTTAATAAACAACTTCAGAACTTAACTCTACTCAGTTTACTGATCATGACATTTGCTCAAGGGAGGTAATTCAGTCACACAATTTCACTTGCTATTTCAAACAAATAGGAATTATCTCCCTTTGCCACATGGGCCGACAAGGATTAATAGAAAGCTTCAAACACTCCCTTTTTTGGAAATCGATGACATAGATGTCTGCTGCTGCTACACAATTCATGTCATCTGGAAGCCATTTGCTAGTGTGGTGAATTAGTTAGACTGTTGGACAGTTAGAATCTCCCTTCCAAATCTCGATTATAGTACAACATAATGAGTTGTTTAGTGTTTGTCTCTGTAAGGCTTTCACGCCTGTCATTGAGAATATGTTTATATTGTGAGGAGCGCTCAACATCCACACTAGCAACTGGCATCCACATGGCATCAAGAGCAATGGCCGCCAGCCATGGAAATCTCTCTGCCATTGATTTCCAGAAGGGAACAATGTGAAATGGTTCTGGTATTTCACTATGATCATATAGACACTATAAATCTGGAATTCTTGCAGCACATCATTGGATGGTGATGCCATTCCAGGAATGGTTTGATAGTCTTCAATGTTTACTGAAAGTTTGCCAATAAGTCGTGGATCAAAAATCTTCACTGCTTTGTACAGGAGATATGCTGGATGAGCATCAACGTGTAACTGTAGCTTTTTAGGTGCATTGTTGAAGGCACTGTGAAATGATTTCGTCACCTTTGACTTTTCATCGGTTTTGAGCTTTCCAAGCAGTCGATCAGTTTCTTCACCAAAGGAAGTCTTAGCTGTGCCCACAGACAGAAAATGGCGTAAGTCCTCTAATCTGTCATAAGCCTGTAGTGCGAGAGGTTGGCTTGTACTTTCAAGGAAAGTCAGTGTAGTGATCAAACGCATACAGCTTTCAGATATAAAGTGAAGTTGTAACACCATTTGTGGATAGATGGCCTTATGTGTACACAGTTCCAAAAGTCTGTCAATTGCCTGAGACTGGGTTTTTTCACCTTTGAAGAAACCCTCATACAAGTGAACATGGGTGGCATGGTACCTGAATGCTTCGGACCACGAGTTCCAGCATGTTTGTGATGGCAGTGGCGGTAATTTCACTCTTTCTTTGGGCAAATATTCGGAAATGTATTCTATATATCGGGCCTTCCTGCCAGGTTTCTTGTACAATGCCGATGTCACCATGGTTACAAGTGTAGAGACGTGCACAAAATCACCCCAATGTTGGATAGTTTCCCCTGCAAGGTTTACTATGTGGGCTTGACAGAGAACATGACATGAGTTTGGGAAGACAGGATATAGAACCTCTTTGTATGCCTTCTTGCAATATGCAGCCGAGTCTGAAACGATAGCATGTACATCTGCAAGCTGGATGCCTGCTCCAGTAACAGCATGGATAAGGGCCTGACTGACAGTTGCATGATTACATGCATCCAAAAATTTGACATCTATCAGAAAATATGACCCTTGAACACCAACAAGAATGTTCAGTACACTTTTGTCTCTAATGTTTGTTGTTTCATCCATGACAATGCACACCTTCTTGCCAACCAGAAGCGTTTCAGTGCAGAAAAATGTCCTTCGAATAGACATGGTACATAAAGCTGGCGAAGTGTTTGTGGCTGTGGCAGGGCACCCCCTTGCTTACAATGCTTAACAATGAATGGTTTCATCTTATTTGCTTTTTCCAATGGAATATCAGTCATAGTACACATCTTAACAAAGTCCAGAATGAATTCTTTGCGTAAATCCTTCGACTTAAATGCACTGAACAATGTGACTTGTTTCGGCTGACCACTCAAACTAGCATTTGCTCCAGACCCAGTTGCTAATAGTTTGTTATGCAAGTGTTTTTTACTTTGGAGTATATGATCCTTTATGGTGTCTAATCTTTCAACATCAAGTGAATGTTGACAAAACTTGCAAAACAGTACATTCCTATCCTCATATAAGTCTTCAGGAAATTGTCGCACACGAGACTTAGCATTCACAACAGAAACAGCTACTATTCATTTCACTTTCTTGGCCAGCACACTGTCTGCCATATTTATTACATGTATAATCCCTATTACACTGTTAAAGAAATATATAGTAGCTTGTAGTAAGATTCAATAACTGATTCTAGCATGAGGCATAGATGGGGGGGGGGTGTATGTGAGTGTGTGCATGACCTTAAATATTTGTGACATAATGCATAGCCCCGACAGCTGGCTCTAGGACTATAGACTTAGAAAGCTTTACCGACTCCTTGGAACCGGGTACTCGGCTCCCAACTGCCGAGTACCCGTCTACCATAGAGCTCATATTGTGTGCATAGCCACCAAACAAGAGAAATCCATGGCTTGCCTCCGTGGGGCTGGGAGGCTGGGTCCGTAACAGAATGGTGAGTATTGTTAGATCTCGGAGAAAGGGAAATTGACATTTCCTTCATTCTCCTTCGATCAATACTCACCATTCTGTTACTTCTGATATACACCAGTTTGATCAGTAACCTGGTGGGAAGGGGCAAGCCATCAATGCTACTTTTGCCCCTTGGAGAAAGAGTTAGACTTAAAAACTTGACTAATGGAGACCTAAAAGGACCGTCAAGTTAACGGAACCGAATCACATTCGCATCACTGGCCCCCATTTTTCTCCTAAGAAAAGGGAGAGAACTCACGAACATGTAGCTCGCCTGAAACACAAATATGCCAAGAGGGTTAACTGCTCCTTGCATATCCACATGTATTAGCCTGGGAATGAGCATGAATATATAAGATGAATGAACATGATATATAGACATAATACAAAAAACTCTCACTATTGAATTACCTTATGATAATTGGACTCCAGACGTACCGCCTCCAACCATTTACTGGTCTGGCCATCAGTGACACAATCTGGTTGTCATCCTCTCGCTCGACCCTGCCTGCTTTAGATTCTTTTCTTACCAAAGTGAAAAAAGGGTGAAGAGCAGTGTGGTCACTTAACTATCATCTCAAAACAGCTAAAGCGAGTGGATTGGCTGAGTCTGACACATCCCTCATATAGTAATCCGTAAATGAGGACTCACAGTGCCATTGTGCAACGGCCATGATGTCCTCTAACGGAACACCACTGTAAAGGGCGGTTGAGGCAGCTATTCCTCTAACATCGTGTGCCCTTGCGCCTTGCACCTGGTGCCCAGTCACCATCTCATGAGTAGTCTGAATGCATTCGACTACCCAACGAGAGATAGTATCCATGGATGCGGCGCCATAAGGCTTCTTATGACAGATCCATAGATGTCTATCGTTCGACCGTAACGAGTCAGTCCGTTTCCTGTACTTAGTCAAAGCACGGACCGGGCACCAGACACTAGCATCACGATCAAACCTTGTTAACTTCGGTATAATGATCGGTTTGCCGGGATATAAACTCTGCTCTTGGCAGAAGACGCAGACCCTCTCCGGAGACAATAAATCGGTCCCTCTCTGCCGAAAGCGCATGGATCTCACTGAACCTTCTAGCTGAGGAAGCTGCCAATAGAAAGACCGCCTTTAGAGTCAAATGCTTTAGACTAGCCGAACGCAACGGTTCGAAAGGGTGCGTGGCCAGTACATTAAGCACTAAAGATAGACTCCAGGCTGGAATGACTACCGGTTGTCTCGGTCGGAGATTGCTCATTCCCTTCACCATCACATTTAACTGGGCCACTTCTGGACTATCCCTGTTGGCTAGACAAGGGATAACTGATGCCAAAGCTGACTTGTATCCAGCAATTGTGACGGGAGCTAGTCCTAAAAAGAACAGCTCACAGAGAAAGTCTGCTATTTGCTGAATAGTGGATTGAAAGGTATCAATACCCTTTTCTTCACACCAGTCTGCAAATCTGTTAACCTTGTTGGTATATGACTTGAAGGTTGACCTCCTTCACGCAGCCGCGATGAAATCAGCAGCTTGTCGAGAAAAGCCTTCCGACGTGGAACGTTGTTTGATAACATCCATGCAGTCAATTTGAACATTTCGGGACGCTCGTGTAGGAAGCGTCCCTTGGCCTGGGAGATTATGTTCGGAATCTCGGGCCACTGCACTGGGTTTTCCACCAGCAGATCTAGCAGATCCGTGAACCACGCCCTGCTGGGCCAATACGGCGCTATTAGCAGGACCAGACACGGTTCCTCCCTGATCTTCACCAATACCTTCGGCAGAAGAATGGTGGGTGGGTACGCGTAAGACTGTATCAATATCACCTTGCCCCTGATCATCGGAAGAAACTCTTCCAACACCAGTTCCACTGCCATCATTTCCAACAGATTGATATGCAGCTGACTCTCCTGGAGAGTCCATGTGCCCGAGACCTGGTGCTCTCCCAGGCAGGCCCCCCACCCCTCCAGCGATGCATCCGTATACACGGATAGCTGGGGGTGGGGTAGGTGCAACAAAACCCCTACTAGGAGATTCTCTTTCCACCATACAAGATGCGACATTATCGGCTCCAAAACTGGCACCAGTTTTGACAGGGGTTCTGTTCTCTGTTTCCACAGAGACATCAGATACAACTGGATATGTCTTCGCATTAGAGCAGCGTATGGGATCACCTGCTCCATGGAGACCATCATGCCCAGCATCTGAAGAAACCGCCTCGCCTGAATGTGGTTTCCCACTCGAAAACTCTTGAGGATGGCTAACAGACACCACTCTGGGCTCTGATGGGTAAACCCTGCCCTCCTCGAGATCGAATCACATCCCCAAATAAAGGAAATGTTGAGTGGGTGTCAACTCGGATTTCTCCTTGTTCACTATCCAGCCTAGATCTGAAAGTAACTTTAGAGTCAGAGCAGTATCCACGTCCAACCTGGCTGCCGAGTCTGATTTGATCAGCCAGTCGGCTATGTAGGTGTGTAGCGCCACGTTCTCCTTTCTGAGAAACGCCGTCACCGCAAGGACCACTCTTGTGAAAACCCTTGGAGCCGTCGACAGGCCAAACGGGAGAACAATAAACTCCCATACTTGATTCTGAAGCGCAAATCTCAGAAACCTGTGACAACTCCTGTTCATTGGAATGTGGAAATATGCATCTTTCAGATCGATCGATACACACCACATTCCCTTCCTCAATCCTGCCATTACCGACCTCGGCGTTTCCATCTGGAACCGAGGCGTATGGATACACCAATTTAATGGCCTGAGATTGAGTACGGGTCTCCATTCCCCCCCCCCGTGCTCTTGGGGACAAGGAACATATTTGAATAGAAGCCTGGAGTGTTCTGGTTTGCTGGTTTTATTGCTCCCTTCAGAAGCAAACCTGACACTTCGTTTTGAATGGCTCCTAACTTCTCTGGTTCCCTTGGTACGGGTGTCCAGACAGGTGCCAAAGACAGATTCTGTGGCGGAAAGTCCCACCACTCCGGCATGTAACCCTGGGATAACCATCCCAGGACCAGACTGTCTGACGTCACACCTCGCCAGGCCTCGACGAAACGCATGAGCCTTCCACCCACCATAGATGCCTCGACGTCTAACGGGGTTGTCCGGCTCGCGGTCCGCTCCCCCCCCCCCCTTTCTCAACGAGAGAGAGAGAGAACCATTTCGGTCTTGGCTCAGCAGGTCTAACTGGCACCGCTGTTCCTGTCGCACAGGTGCGGTCCAGGCGGATACGAAGGGAGCTCTCGTACCCTCAGGTACGATCCGCTCCCTTCTTTCCGCCCTTTGAGGACTTACCCTTTCCCTTCCCCTTGCCCTTCCCGACTCTAGGGCGATCAGGAGCAACATTGGGGAGGGTAGGGGCCTCCACAACCTTCCTGGCTTTCGCCTTGCCTTTATGCTTCTTCTGCTTCTTTGAAGGTTGAACAGCTAACGGCTTCCCTACAGCCCCTAGTGCGTGCGCTTGCCGCACTAGCTCCAGCTGTAGGTTTACCACCAACCGATTCTGCGCGATGCTAGCAGTGTCCTCTAGAATGGCCCACGCCTGGCCACCGAAGATGCTAGGCCCTGTCAGGGGTGTCCCAAGATGACGCTCCCTGACTGCCGTAGCCAGACGCATATGGTCAAGAACCATTTGCCTCCTCGACTTTGTCACACACGCCTGCACCCGTGCCAGCGCGTCCATAGACAGCACCAAGCCGTCATTGACGCACGAAAGCGTCACAGGTGGCCTGCCCCCGCTTCAGCCCACACCGACTGAAGAAGGCGATAAGACTGGTTGACAGCACTCATAGCTGCCCTCACACCCTCATCGCAAAGGGACAGGACTTCATCCTGGTGTGCCTGGGACTTGTACACAAGTGCTGGACCGGGGCCACCCGCTCCCACACTCTGGACACCCAGAACCCATCGGTCATCCTCGGTGACCGATGGTACCACACCATACCTCTCGTATTCCCCCCGTGGAATACGACATCTCGCCCGCACCTCCCTGGAGCCGGCCCTTGGTCATGAGCTGCTTGCTATAAATAGCCTCAAGCAACTCGATGAACCGTGGATCCAGTCCAACAGACTGGATCCGGGCTGCTGGCAAGATCCCCGTCCTAATCGATGCAACCGACGGATGGGGCGCATCCTCCTCGGCTGTGGCCGAAACCACAGACGGGTCCACCCTGGCTAGCCAAGCCAGAGCATCCGACCAGTCTACTTCCGAGGAAGACACACCCGTGAACACGTCACCCGTTGACGCATTCACGGGCCTACCAGCCACGGCCTCCCGGCAAGGAGCCGTGGCTGACACGCCAGGACGGAATCGACCTCCATATTCTCCACCCGTGGCATCACAGGCCGCAGCAACCTCTCCACCTTGGCCTCCTCGTCTTCAGACTCCGAAGAGTCGTCACTAGACGAAGAAACCGTGGAGCCGTCCTGGTGGACAGCTCCCATGCCTGATGGACCGGCCACCGCTACTGGACCACCCGGAGGTGGCCGCAGAGAGACAGAACCCGCCAGGGGGCCGTACGAGACGGCTCCCTCGGTGACCAGTCCAGAACCCTGTCCAAGGACAGGGTCCGTACCAAGCATGGGGAGAAACGGCCCCCCCAACCTTTGGTAGCAGGGACGACACCACAGTGGGCAGAACGCTATGCAGAAAAACCCTGCATAGCCGGACCAAACCACGCCGGCGGTGCCATCTCCGCCACCTCCAGCTGGGGACGTGGAGCACCCCCACCGGCCGAACCTGGCGCTCCACGATTTACTCTCGGACCGCCTGACCCCGCGTCAGACCCAGCCAAGTCCTTCTGGCAAGGAACTTAACCATCATCTCAACGGACCACACTGCACAAACATTACACCTATGATCAATATTACACAGGGAACACCTAAAACAGACATGGTCCTTGAACACGACACGGACAAACTTATGGCATTCGTCACATGATGGCGGGGCTGGCTTGGCCTATAACATAAGCACAAACCTACAATAAACAAGCGGAACGAGACCCGGATGGAAGGCAGACAATTAATTTTCAAATAATTTGACTCATAAATTAACTGTAACCCTCCCGCACCCCACCCCGCCACGTTACAACAACGATCGCATTGATTATGACGACAAGAACGAGGCGGGCATTAAACACACCCACAATAGATCCTCCAGGATGTGTAACGGCTCCAGGAATCATATCGCATAGCATTCGGGGTATATTTACTAATCAATATAAATTATACTCCTAACGAAAGCAGCACGATATGTGAAGAAAACAACAAAATGTATAACAAACTGCTGTATCACACGGTAAAACCGCAGACCACGCATCTACTCAAGAATTTTGAAACCACCGATCATTGCAAACCGATCGTGATCGCACGTAAACTTGATCATGCTAAAGTTTCCGGTACCATTTTTAGTACGCAGCACCCAGAACAAGATGCGCGAATTAATGAAAAATTTTTCTTCACATAAACATCCGAGCGACCGGGTGTGACGTCACCCGCTCGGATCCTACGGAGAACGACGTCAGCCGATATTCGTGTTAGAAATACCGTAGCATAACACCTATTTTCATATCTGCCGATCGCCTGTTGGGGGTTAAAGAAGGCGATCGTCTGGCATATATCGTTGTTAGCACACGTCCCAGATTCTATGGGGTCAGAAATTGGAACATGCGACACAGCAAAATTTAGAGACCTAAGTCTTTTAACTATGGATAATAAAGAACGATACAACTTGGTTATCTTCGGCGGTATTCTCCATAGTATCCTTTAGTTAATCCTTTCACGAACACACAAACTATCACAGATTAAAGACTTAGATTTTCTTTCACAAAAAACACTAAAATCCTCAATGCAGAAAGCATGTATTGCTCTTGTTGCTATGCAAACAAGAATGAGCTCTATGGTAAACGGGTACTCGGCAGTTGGGAGCCGAGTACCCGGTTCCCAGGAGTCGGTAAAGCTTTCTAAGTCTATAATCCTAGAGCCGCTGTCAGGGCCAGCTGTATATCAGAAGTAACAGAATGGTGAGTATTGATCGAAGGAGAAACACGGGTGTGACGACACCCGCTCAGATCTTACGGAGAACGACGTCAGCCGATAATCGTGTTAAAACACTGATAAGCCAACACCTAATTTCATAGCTGCTGATCGCCTGATGGGGATTTAAAGGAAGGCGATCATCTGGCATATTTCGTTGTTAACACACGTCCCAGATTCTTTGGGGTTAGAAATTGGAAGATGCGACACAGACGAAATTTTAGAGACCTAAGTCTTTTAACTATGGAATAACATGGAAATATACGACCTGGTTATCATCGGAAGCGTCCATATTAATCAAAAATATCCTTTTGAGAATGCACAAGCTATCACAATTAATCACAGTAAAAAGACTTAGGCTTAAACAATCTTAAGACTTTCCAACTGCAAAAAGCATGTATTCTCTTGTCGCTATGCAAACAAGAATGAGCTCTATGGTAGACCCAACTGCTGAGTACCCGGTTCCAAGGAGTCGGTAAAGCTTTCTAAGTCTATAGTCCTAGTCACTCCTAGAGCCAGCTGTCAGGGCCAGCTGTATATCAGAAGTAATAGAATGGTGAGTATTGATCGAAGGAGAAGGACTAAATCGAGTCATTCATGCTGTAATTGATTACCATGTCATCCTTCACATTACGTAGTTGATTATGACGTCATATGATGGATGGATAAGCTGGAAAGGTTCATTGGTACTATTTTTGTGATCGATGATTGGTTTTACATACTAACGAGGGCTAGATTTTAACACTAACCCGTTAACTCGAGGATAGTAGAATTTCATACTGGTTAGTATTTAACCTACCCCTGCACTAACCAGTCTAGGTTAGTAATGCTCTCAAAAGAGGAAATACAAAAACTGACAAAAGAACAGATTTTCTGCTTTATATTTCTAGCCAAGCACTCGACTGTAATAGTAGTCATACTATTAACCCTTTCAACAACACAAACCAGATAAAGAAAATTCTTTACAATGTAACAAGTTGAATATTTTTTTAATAATTTGTCCGGAAGCGGTTGCTGTACCCTTCTGTTGTGGTTGAGGCCAAATTAATTTCAAAAATATTCAACAGAATAGGTTTTATATTGTATAGAATTTCCTTTTTTCAGGGATTTGCCTGAGAGGGTTATCATTATAGCTTATCAGCCAGAAATGTGCATGCACCCTGTGCACTCAGTATTACAAATTTACCGTCACCAGCCATTTTTCACCTGCATTGTGCATGTAAGAGCCTTATTTCGACCCCTGGAGAGAGGAAGACAACTTGGATGGCAGCTTGATTATGTGTTGGAGTCACTGATGGCAAGCTAATTAAGTAACAATTAACATAAACATGTCACAATAGTTTTAACAGTGGCTGGGACATGCCCCTTAACCATCGTAACACACACCCCTTGTCCCAAACTACCCAAAGATAAATAAGTTATTTATTTCTGAGCCAAAGCTGCCAATGGGTGGGGTTGGGCATCCACTCACGTATTGAAAGTAGGTCTATGGTAAGGACGTGGGGTGAGGTGGGGGCGTGTCACAGCAACTATGATTTTGAGAAATGACTTCTTTTTTTTAATTCACCTGGCAATATCTTCAAAAGGTTGAAGGGGCCAGCATAACGTATACATAGCCTCCCTTCCCAGTACTATATTTCTTGCAGTTAGAAATGGATACTAGGCATAGGGCAAGTAGGGCTAGTTGGATTTGTTAGAAAGAGACATGTTCAGACACGAAAACCAGTTTCTTACCGGTTGCACTTTACCGTGAAAAGAGCAAATATTAAAATGTCTTCAAACAAACATAAGCCACAGAAGACTTACTTTGGAAATGATTGTCGACGTTATTGTTATTGAACGAAAACAGTGGCATGTGCGAATAAAATGTGTTATTTTAATTTTAAAGCGGAATCGTCCTCCATTTTGTAAACAAACTTGAAAGTACCACGCTTTATATGTAGCCTTTTCTGATTGGTTTAATTATTTAGTAACACCTATTTTCATTGGCTAAGACTTTAAATGCCAATTCGGCCCCAGCAACTTCGGCGCGGTGTGGCTCAGTGGTCTAGACCGTACACGAGAACGTTTTTCGATTGGGCTAGTGTTATAACACTAGTGTCGGCTTGTTGCCATTGTATGATTATGACGTTTTGGCGAAAATTCGTTTGCGCGAGTTCTGCACCACTCTTGTTGTTAACATCACATTGATTCAATTATGATGCCGTAATCACGTCAGGACAACGACCCTGATAATTTTGCACGTTATGGGCCTTTACTGTGACAATACCGAGAGGACCAGAACCTGCATTATCATGATTGTTATTAAACTCTGCCAAACTCGCACAAACGAATTCAACACGACATTAGTGTGGACAACGCTAACCCAATCAAAAACGCTCCTTGTCATGAGATTCAAATCCAAATCCAGCTACCTACAGCCTAGTGGTGCGATCGCCTAACCCTTGTGACAAGTACACCGACTGCCATGCAGCAGTAAATAAAGGAATAATAATAATAATAATAATAATAATAATAATAATAATAATAATAATAATAATAATGAGGGAAAATGTCAGTCGGATCAAGTTTTCTCAACTGTGTTAACTTTCAATTCAATCAGAGTGCAAGTTTTGAAACAGGTCATAGAATTCGATTGCATGCATGTAGAAGAAACAGTGTTTATACATGTCGCAATTCAAGTAATTGACATCATAAATGGCGCTCGACAGTGCAGCTGGATCAAGGTTCCCAGATAACATGTAAACGTTGGGCCAACATAGGCAACATGTTGGCAGATCGCAGTTAGCATTACAACATTGGACCAACATTGACCCAATGTTGGCTGTATCAGTTGTTTGCCAACGTTGGTCCAAATTTCACAGTAAATCAAACAAAATCAACATAATATTCACCTTTAATTGTTAAATTATGCTCTCTGGTGTGCTATTTTAAATATCTTCATAGATTTATGCCTGTTGGCTCAACACACGCACGCACGCACGCACGCACGCACGCACGCACGTACGTACGCACGCACGCACACACGCACGCACGCACGCACGCACGCACGCACGCACACGCACACATATATATATATGTGTGCTATTTTAAATAACTTCATAGATTTATGCCTGTTGGCACAACACACGGACGCACGCACGCACGCACGCACGCACGCAAGCACGCACGCACGCACGCACGCACGCACGCACGCACGCACGCACGCGCACACACACACACACACACACACACACACATACATATATATATATATATGTTAGCCTGATAGAAAGCAATCATTTGCCCATATATATATATGTTAATGTACAAATGTTTTGTAATATGTGTAAGGAGTCCATCACTCCATAGGCCATGCCTTTGATGGACTGCTTATTTAGAGTCTATTTATATGTATAGAAAAAATCATGAAATAAAGCAACCTTGAATCTTGTATATATATATAAGCTGCCAGTCTCCATACATTAACGCACGTATGCTGGCTACCTCTCATGGCCGCGCATGTATATTGGGTGATCTCACAGACTGGTATTTTGTTCCTCTATTATGTGGCTATACATGCGTGCCTTTGTAGTGTGGATCGACTGGTTAGCCACGAACCATCCCAGCCCAGCTGGGTACGGGACGACCAGGCCGGGTACGTTCTGAGCATGCCCCCCCCCCCCTTAGTAGGATAGTATGCGTGTGTAAAGCCATATAAAGGAGGTTTCTAAAATGACTAAGTCCGTGAGATCGCGTAGCGCATATGCACGCGCAGTTGAGGTGATGTAGCTGCCACCTGGAAAATTACTGCAGGATTCTGTCCGTAATGTTTCATACTCAAAAACAGTGAAGAGTAAAGTCATTTTCGGTGGCTAACAGGTCCCAATGCATAGGACATACTAAATAGTTCACCGTAATACCGTTATACAGTTTGTGCTTTAAGGAGTGACGGATGTCTCCATTGTGTAGAGATGGTAAATACATATTATGTTGAATTATTTTCTCGGCACAAGACAATCCACACCGCTTAGCTCTTATGGTGTGTAAAGAAATGTTCTTGTCTGGACTATGGTCAAAACATAAATTCAATGATGCTAGATAGGTCCATTATTTTCTTCCACCGTTTTTGTAGTGGCACAGCAAGTCTGGTGAGACATGATAAACACCACCGTTCTTACATACTAATTTAGTTGGTAATGGCCAAAAGTCTTACCCCGCTATGAAGGCACCACAGGTAACGGTGGTCAAAATAAAGAGCCTTCTTTTAATTTAGGTTGTTACTCGTGTTGATCTACGAGGAGTGTACACAAACTTGGTGTGGTGCAGAGTGTCAGGAGAGGGAACCTGACTGTAATAAGCTGCGTTGGTGTAGATTGCAGAACGAGAGCTTTACGCAGTAAGCAGATAGTGAGAATGCTCCCACTCTTAGACCGAGTCCGCCTTCCTTCTATCTGAGTTTGGCTTCTTTTATACTCAGTGAGAGGCTGCGCCAGCTGGCTCAGCCAATCAGAGCATGGTGTGTGCGCGATAAGGTAGCTAGAGCAATCGTGCCTATCTCCCTCTCATTCAGGCACACGCTCGGGCGATGTCTATGCTGAGTTGGAGCTCCAAAAGTGTCCGTTTTAATTTTGCCATATCTTCGCCAGATCTGAACCGATTTAATTTCTGTTCAGTGTGTTAAATTCCTCATTCAATTCTGATATTAATACATACCAAAATCTTTGAGGACGGTCCCATATTACGGAATTGCCATAATAGGAGCAAGTATGTACATAAGTTGCCAGTCTCCAACGGCTAACGCGTCAATGTTTGTTTACCTCTCATGGCCACGCATGCACAATCTCACGGACTCTATTTCTGTTCTCCTACTGGAATGGCCGTTTATGCGCAGGCCAATATATGGCCAGTGGAGGGGTGAGCATGGACCGCCCCAGGCCGAGTATGCACCCAACGGTGATCTGTGCTACAATAAACGTGTGCATGTACTGAGTGAATAGGGAGGATGTCCATCACGTGATGATGTCCTTGCCCTTGGAGCTCGCATGCTGATTGGCTATAGATCGTGCGCTGATTGGCTGGGCGTTCTCGCTACGACGTCATGAGGAGTATAAAAGGACCGCAGAACTGAGAATCGAGACCACACTTCGACGAGAGAAAAAGGTGGTAGGTTGTGTGGCCAGAGTAGTGCGAGATGTGGGCAACTGCTTGCTGTCTGCTGGCTTCATGGTAACAGCAGCAGAGCTTTTTGGATTTGAGATCCTAAATCTCTGGCCCGCAACCGCCGCATCCGCCGCATCCGCATCTGACCTTTTAAAATGCTCTCGGGAGGATATGATCTGAGGGCAAATAAATAAACAGTTAAGAAGAGACCCACACCTTCAACAACTTTAGACCAGCCTTCCTGCGGATGGGCCTTGCGGCTCCGATGTAACAACATCGTAGTATGTAGAATGAGTGGTGATTCTTGGTGGACAACTCGTCAGATCTGCTGTACCACACTGAAAAGTGGTAATCAAATTCCGTGCAATGTGTCATGTGTGATATTTAACCTTTTGACCACAGTCTAGTGGGACATTGCCTGGTGCATCGCACGAGCTATGTGGTGCAGCATGTACTGTGTACACAGAAGATGCACATTCATCATTTAACCTTCATTACTACAGGGCAGCTTTCAACTTCCGCTACAGTACGGAACTTTTGAAGATATGTAAGTTAGTATGACATCCGCATCTGCTATCGTTCTTCTTCACCATCTTTGAGAGTGAGCCGCATCAACAGTTCAACTGATATTTCCCAGAAACTTCAGAATCGAGCCATCTCACGTTCCTCATCTGTGACACATCATCCACAATGATCTATGAACTTTTTCCATACCGATGACTAATAGGTACTCATCTAACTGTATTTTTTTAATTATTTATTCATATGTTTCTTTGTAGGTACTGATAACTGATAGGTACCAACCAGTCGTCTGAGACCACATTTTATAGTTTATATTTTTAATGCATATATTATCTTTATTTTGTGCTTATGACTAATGAGTACCGCAAGGTCGTGTGGCCTTATGTCCTGTCAGTACTGTGATAGTTGGTTAAGTATATGGCAGCAGTCATCCTAGTTACTTTTTTGTTTATATTATATAAAAATACTAGGACCTCAGCACATTAGGCTACACTATACAGCAACAATAAATCTGCACCACCTTTCTGCCCTCCCCCCCCCCAAGCATCACCTTTTCACTGAGGTCACTGTTCAGGTTCTCCGAATCTGACATGTGATCGACTAAACCTGGCTATTCTAGCTCGATAGGATAGGTTTAAAAGTAGTGAGGGATGATCGATCTTTAGGAGTTATTTGTGTAAGCCTCTTTTCCGGATGTAGTGGATATGTAACACCACACACCGGCTAGTTGGTATAAATTGGCCATGTACCTTAGGGCCTCCTTATTAACATATGAGTGATTGTCTCTTTCTACGCTCCTCCAGCCACAAGGCTTTATAATTGTCTGGACCTCCCTTTGACACATTGGTGCGATCCAACTCTGGGATATATTGGGGTTTCCGAGCAGTGAAGACCAAAGTGTTGATTCCGCAAACATGCTCTCTGTATCTTCGGATACTAGTTAGTTTAGATACTGAAACAAACATGTCAGTCGGATCGAGTTTTGTCAGTTGTGTTAACTTTCAATTCAATCGAATTGCAAGTTTTGAACCAATTCACGGAACTCGATTTCGGTTCTACTTAAATGTAGGAGGGGCATGCTTCTTATTCAGTGTTCACATGTCACATTTCAAGAAATTAACATCATGGAGTTCGACAGTGCAGCTGGATCAAGGTATGTTGTAAGTACTGGACAGTCGAACTCAGCTAGCTGACCACATTTAGTATGGGAATGCGTTCGTTGAATGAGTAGTCACCATACAACTAGTCATAGGAGACGAACACGTATTTTCACTGGTACAGCTTGCATAACAATTAGCAGTTAGCCCGACATGTTAACCCTCATATTTTTTAGAACCTGTTTAGAGATTCTGCTCAAAATGCTGGCGTCTTGGAATGTGTCTGATTTTCTTCAAATATGTTGCTGAGAGTTGTTACAAATACACTTTGCAATGATGATTTTCAGCCGTTATTTGACGGATTTCTCGCACATTCTTTGACAGATGTTTTCTTGACCAGGTGTTTGGCAGAATTCAGAGGTAATATGGGAGCATGTCAAATTGGAGTTATGCTCAGGCAGACCGGGTTATTCTGGTAGCATGTACTTTGTGCATGTTTTTCCTTTCGAGACATTTTCATAAAACCACATTCGCTTCAGATTTTCTTTCTCTTGGCATTTTTACTCACACATAGAAACATGTAAAATTTGTGTTCCGCGTACATGATCTCTGGCTAACTTCTAAATTTTGATAACTGTAGGCCTAAGTTTCTTGAATTTCTAGTCCAAAGAAACTAATTCTTCGACAGTGTTTAGCTTAGTGTAGCGACTTGGATTAATGTGAAGCCAGTTATAATTGGTGTGCCCTCGCCTTATCATTCTTTACTGTTCACGCTTGACGTGCAAGGCATTTTTGCTTGGTGTTGGCACTTGTGATAGTTTCGGCCGGCCTAACTGGTTAATCCATAGACGATTGTACTGTGCACACTTTTATTAATTTGTGGCTAATGCAGTTATTTCATTCAGAGTTAAATGTGTTAGCTTGAGGACACGAACCTGGGACACAAGACGCTAAGAGCTAGGAGGCATCTTTTCACTGCTTAACAGCAGGTAAATATATGTATCGATTTGCCCCCTATACCAAATTATCCAGAATAACCCTTAAGTTTATTCACTTCAGTTTTCATTATTTCCACTTCCGTTTTATGTCCCCTTCGCTTTACGAAGAGGCAGGGATAGTGGAAATACAGTTCATTTCTTATAGGGCCCTTATGATTCAATTTCATGTAACTGCTGTCTCTGAAGTGAATTTTGAGAACGCTTTGCTGACCCAGTAGAAGCAAGTTTCCAGGTAGCAGAAGTTACAGATAGCCAGCAATGAGATGTCTTTTGTTCAGTAAATTCTGGTTTCCTGTAGTGAAGCAAGTTATCGAGTTTGCAGTTTGTATTAGCAAGCCAGCCCTGAGATACTTCTTATTATCCAGTAGATTCCGGTTTCTTGTAGAAGCAATGTGCAGACAGCAGTCAATTCATAGATAGACAATATTTTGTTATTATTCAGTAGATTCCGCTCTTTTTTTTAGGAGCAAGTACAAAGCTTTTACAGAATCATTGTTCAGCACTGATTTTCTTATTATTTAGTAGATACCACTCTCGATTTTTAGGAGCAGGTACAAAGTTTTTACAGAATCATTGCCATTGTAATCAGTTTAGAATCGCACCACATAGTCACACTCGTTAACACTAGGACACGCAGGAGATGAATTGTTGACTATTTTTCACCCTACACATCGGAGCTATTTTTCAGTAGTATTTTATCGTGCCATTACTAATTGTAAGTGCCTTGCTGATGCTAAGAATGTGCCTACCTGCCTTATCAACGGTTCGCGCATTATGACGTCATAATCTTTTCTGCATCGATTAATTGTCTAATATGTCCGGACTCCCATCTGGTTAGGCTAGAATAGGTGAACCGGATTTCGTTCCAGTTTTGGGATGCAAGTAATGGAATTGCTCGATCTAAATTATTAATTAAGTCGTTCTAGATTTAACCTTTTTGGCAAATCCGCATCGTGAAACTAAATTAACTAATCCAGTTTCATGTAAACCAAGCGTAGCATTACAGGGAATGGATAGGACATCCTTGGCACAGGGTAATCTAAACCTTATTTTAGTTACTTGATCGATTTAGTTAAAACCTGATCTCCGTCGTCCGGGATTTCGAACCATTCAAATTAGCTAAATTCAGTTTGTAGGACAAAGGTCATAGGTCAAGGTCATCGAATAAGTTCACCTGTACTCGCCCGGTAGTTAGAGAGGTCACTCGGTTTTCAATAGAAAGGTGAGCTAGGCTCTTTCAGCTCATAACTACCAAATTTCTTATACTTTTATACTTGATCTTATTTACCGGCTGTCTCAGGATTTAGTCACTAGGAGTCCCAGCCCACTTGCTTATATAGTTCTTAGAATAAATTTCAGGCAAAAACATCTTGATTACTTGTCCAATAAGCGGCACAAGATTCTTTACTTGAACAGGTTATCCTAGGATTGTAGGCCCAACGTGCTTATAGATAGTGACAGAGTCCTTCTTAGCATTGTTGACTTTCAATATCAGTTAGCAAATATTTAAGCTGGATAGAATTTATATCGGAGTGTTGTTGCCAGATAGTGTACTCAAGTGCTATCATCTATGGTACAGAACCTAAGCATTGCTAAACCGTTGCCAGATTGTTAGCAGCACAACATTTCCAAAATAACCATAGGCGTTATTGCCAGACAGTGCGCTAAATTCCTATCACATACGGTACAAAAATCTGAGCATAAGTTAACTTTTGCCAGATTATTTATGATGTAAGCTTAGTCTCTGAGTTAGCCATTGTATAGGTTGCTTAGTTGACATTTATTTTCAATTTATACAAAGTTTGATGTAAATCATAAGTTGTCCTTGAGACAACTGTACACTTTACACTACATGTTAGTAGGATAAATTTAACCCCTGGCTAAGAATTGGAGTAAGAAATTATAAGCTAGTTATTTAGCTATTTAACCGATATAAATCTTAAGAGCACGCCACACATGCGTTGTTTGCTAACTGAGGATTACTTGTGTAGACTAAGAAGTTTGCACAACCCCAGCGTTCAACCCACTTGGTGTAACTTACATTTGCTTAGCCTTGTAGAAAAACATATTCTTAAAAGAACTTCTGTTCTTCTTTTTGATTTATCAGACTAGGCACCAGTCTTTAGTAAACCCGTTAGGAATTTGGTGCAAACCCGTCCTTTTGCATTTTAACAACTTCAGCACTGCACAGCTTGCACACCCTCTAACCTTCACTTCCTTCCTTTTTCAAGACCTTTCTTTTTGTAAGTGTACCTTGAGAGTCACGGACCCACAATAATGGAATCTTTATCTGCTCGTAGCCAGTGGATCGTCCAAGCGCATCAAGCTCTTGAGCTGTGCATGGAATACAGGGAGATGGGAACTCCTGTGACCTCAGGGGGCCGGGACAATGTTGTTCGGGAAATAGAGCAACTGTCTGGTATGATGGGTGATTTGCTGAGGCAGGTTGTCCAAGAAAGGGAGCCAATGGTGGGGATCATAGGAGATGAGGCATTTGGAGCAATGCGCACGCACGCACGCACGCACGCACGCACGCACGCACGCACGTACGCACGCACGCACGCACGCACGCACGCACGCACGCACGCACGCACACATCACATCACACTGAGAACCCATCGTCCCACCTCATGCGAACTCCAAAACTGGTTCTGACTTCAACTGTGTTAGCATCACCACCCGAGTTCCCTTTGTGGCCTTCAACTTTAAATGTACCGAAAATAACTTTGGGTGGATACAGGAAGAAGAATATAAGAAATCACGATCCTGAATGCGAGATTTCTACACAAGTGTCGCATCACTCCATGTCCAGCAGAGCATTGTGCCACCACTTTCGCTACAATATCCATGCCAAAGTAGGAAGCACTGCGAAAACAAAATATTATTTTAACTGGCCAGCAGTGCATCTCTTGGCATTTTAGCATAACCCTAACGACAGGTAAATGCACGATCCGACCCTGACACATCAGGTGATGGACAGAACACATATCTCCCTCTAACTCTTCACAGTGACTGGGTGCGGTCTTGGATCCCACCATGCCCATACTGGAAGGTCACTATAGTTGAATATCTGTCTCCTCCTACACACCATAACATATATATGCGCTTTTCAATTGCTTATGTAACTATGGCTTGTCCTAGTGATGCTATATGTGGTTGCAGTGTGGTAAGTAACGGGATTGTTATATGATTCTGGAGCTGCCACACCATGACATGTCCGCACGCTGTTTATCTGAGGGGGATGCTCCGTAAGGTGACCATATGGGAACCGAGTATTAACAACAGTCAGACTCATGTATTAAAAGATAAGTAGAAATCCCTGCCACTTGTGGCCTAAGCATGGAACATGGTCCTGACAACTAAATGTTAGCTTAGGATCTAGCAGAAGGGCCACATAAATAAAGCGGCAACTACCAATACAGTATCTTTAACCTACATAAGGTGATGGTGTTGGATTCCACGGAAATCATCCACCCTATCTTTACGTAATACAGCATGCACCACAATGACGTATAATTTCACTAGGTTGACTCATACTACACACTTAGCATATGTTTGAACAAAAGCGTAGCCCTTTTTGCCATCTCTTTTCCTCCACTTCGGCGTTGCAGGCATTTTCCTGTGATGGAGGCCCGCATAAGGCACTTTCCTCTCACAATAATAATATTTCGTTAGGGGTATAATGGTTTACATTAAACTTCATGAGTGACCGCGTTAGAACTCACCTTTGCAGGGATACCTCGCGGATTTAGAGATCGGCGAGGTACCTCTGACAAGCACCATGATAGGAAAGACACCAACTTAGTTCTATGTACTATATTCTCTCTCATACTAGCAAATGAGTAGCATTGTTTGTACGTATTTAATTATTTATTAATCATGTCTAAACTCCTAAATTGTGTAATGGGCCGCCATAGCGGTGACATGAACAGTCAGGACGAGACGGTGTGGTTCAACACTGGTGACAATGGTGGCATGACCCCACTGGAACGTTATTGTTCCACCAGCTCTAGAAGTTGGTCTTTGTATTTTCCAGAGAGTCACGAAACAAGATCCGTAACCACAAGAACCGAAGCTAACCAGCCAACCCACGCATCATGTATTTGCGATGCTACGGGATGGAATAGACGGATGGACCAGCACGTACCCCCAGAGGCTATACCTTAGGCTACCCAGGAGGGTAGCTTGGAGCACCCCAGACCGGGGCATTCTGTACCCAGATAGACTGGGCTGGTTCGTACCTGACAAGGCGGTCCACGCTACATTATGCACTTTACCCCCAAGCCAAACGCCAGTACTTTTATGTACAAACTCCTTGATAATGATAAAACAGTAGCCCTAAAGGAGGAGTGAGATCAATGACCTGGGTATAATAATCGATTCAAACTTAACATTTGAAACCCATATAAATAGCATCAAGCCAGTAGAGGTGAGGCGAGCTGGGCCTGATTTTAACACCTTTTTCATTTGTTCATTTCGTTTGTTCGAGCTCCTTTGTTATTTTGACACCTTTTTTCCTTTGATCTCCACCGCCTTTTGAAAAGGTGTAAAAATCCGGTAGAGGTAGAGGGTTGCCATAAGCCCCTCCCCTCATTAAATCACGTGCCTCCTGTCATCCAACGAGGTGAGATTAAGGGTAATTAGCGTAATGATTGACAAGGGTTAGTGTATAGTGTAAGGATGATTGACAGGGTACATGTCTGAACTCGTCTTTTCCTGGGCATTCATTCAATCGAGAAGCCCCCCCCCCCTTCCCCACAGGGGGTGACACTTGCTACGCACATACCTCCACAACCCTCCTCCTCCCAGAATTATTCCTAGAGTTACACAGATGTCTGACACAGTTGGCTAACGCACATCCAGACCCCACTCTCAGTGCCACTCGCCTTGATCACAGACCAGGATTATGAATAGCTATCAGCAAACATGTCAGATGAGCAGTTCATTCAGCCCTTTAATACGGTATAGGTCATTAGCCAACTGCCCCAGATATGGGTATAACTCTAGGGAACTATATCAAAATAATAATTCTGGGAAAAAGCTGAAAATATCCTTTGAAAGGTATTTTAACCTGAATATGTTTAAAAAAACAAGCTTAAACCATAATGGTTAAAACATCTGCAGATGACTAACATGTAAAAACAAACAAAGTTTAGGTGAACGGCGTTTTTAATGCAACGTTCTGTGTTGACGAACTATAAGCCTATAATCTAATAATTTATGGGCTAAGCTTTTGACGATTCTATCATTTTTTATTAACTCGAACAATGCCTCTATAATTGAAATCATGGTCACGCTGTGCACACGATCATCCAGAACTCGGCACAACAAGTTGATAATAGGAGCTGGCCTATAACGCCATTATTTGTCTTGCAAAAAACATTTAAAGTTATTTCTTAACTGTACTGCAATGTCTTTCAGCAACATAATAATACACACAATATTTATCTATTGAATGTCAATTTGCAGACTGTAGCTCGCGGGGTACGTGCTGGTCCGCTACCGGATATCCACCCATCGCACCGCAAGGGCACGATGATCGGGATGGCTGGTTAGCTGGCGATCTCTGGGTTGCGGTTCCCATGTGACATCTCTCCACAGAGTACATAGACCAACTTCTAGAGCCGGTGGAATAATGATGTTCCAGTGGGGCTGTGCGACCGTTGCCGCCGAGGTCGAACCATACGGTGCTGTCCCAACTGTTGGTATCACCGGTATGTCTATTCATACTAATTTAAAGAATGAACAATTTAGAATAGTATATCAAAAATATAAATAACCACTATACAAACAAGGTGAATCGTTTGACAGTAAATGAGTACAATAATACAAAATATAGAGCTAGCTGGTGTTCTTTGCACGTGGTGTCGCCGGAGGTACCACACAGATCCTCGAATCCACAGAGGTATCCCCGCAAGAGAAGTATCTGCAGCGAGGTCACTGAGTAATTTAATATAGGCTAATATAGGCTGAAAAACAATCCTAGTGAAGCCATAATTAATGTGATATGTGAAGACGGGACGAGCAATTTCCAGAGAATTCCCACACCGCCGTCTTATGTAGTCCCAAGATGCTGTATTGGTAGATGCCGCTTTATTTATGCGGGCCTTCTGCTATAGTCTAACCTACCATTTAGGTGTTAGACACAAAAGTTAGCTTTGGCCGCAAGTGGCAGGTATTCCTACCTATCATTAGATACAGATGTCCAATGGGCGCAGACGCTAGGCTTTCCGTAGACCACTCTGAAATAACATCTGCCCCCATGGACAACAGGCATACATGTTACATCGCAATGCATCTGAATTTGATGAAAATATGGCTACCCTGCTCCGCAACCACATAAAACATCACCTGGACAATGGCTACATTCCAGATAAGCAAGTTTGATCACTGACATATCGTTACGGTGGGGTTATAGAGGCGACTATCCATTGCGAGCGTCCTTCCCATGAGGGCGTGGCAGATTCCAAGATCTCACCCAGACACTGCACCGAGTTGGATGGAGATCCGACCATCACCGATTTCTACGGATCCAACTTTTGACCTGCCATTAGGATTAAGCTCCAATGCGCCCAGATATGCACTGCGGGCCGGTGGGGTTATCTAGCTAACAAGCATCCGAAGATACGGGGGAGATATATGTAAATCTGCACTTTAACCATCACCACTTGGAAACCTCCTATAGTTTCCCAGGGTCGGATCAGATCAACGTGCTGATGGGGCATCCAAACATTTAATGAGCCATACGGCTAGTGGATCGTGGAAAGAGACAATAACTGGCTATATATGAGGCCCTATAGGTATTTGGCCAATTTTACACAACCTTGCCAGAGTGCAGGGCTACATTACCGCACCAACCGGAAAGGAGGCATGCACTATATGTCTCCTAACGAAGAGATTTCCCTAACCACTTTAACCTATCCTATCGAGCTGAATAGTAAGGTTAGTCGGTAGTATGCCAGGCTAAAATATTTAGAACACGGTCAACGACCTCAGTGTAAAATTGCTGATGGCGGGAATAAGTGATGCGGATATAATGTTGCTGTTTAGTATTTCCTAGCATACTGCGTTCCTACGTTTTCTACAAATAAACAAAACGTATCAACAGAATGGCTACCTGGTTATATACATATATAGCTAACCAATGTAATGAACAATGATAATATATATATAAGAATTAATGAGGTAGTATGTATCAGGTTGATAGACCTAAACGGTACGGTTAGTTGAAACACCTACAATAAATAAGGATAATATGAACAGTAAAAAAGAAATTATAACTTGCGGTCTTAGGACTGGGAAGGTACCTATTAGTCATCAGTACCATATACGGAAATAAATAATCGTTAATATATACTATGTATAGCTAGTTGAGTACCTAATAGTCACTTGCATGGAACAGGCTACTATGTTACTGAAATTGAGGTGCTAACATATTTGTAGCGCAAGTTGACACGCTCTCTGAGGCTGGACGAGTTTCCGCATGCAGATCTCTGCAGCTGGTTTCCGCAGGAAGGTCTCTGCATGATGACTCCAGGGTAGATATGGTACAAGCTCAGGACAGTGAAACAGAGCAATGAAGTAGCATCTATTAGATAATCTCTGTAACTAAATCATAATTTATGCAGCAGTGAGAAAGTTATCCGTCCGGTGACGGAAGTAGTAAACCTAAAGGTAGCCCATTAACAGAGAGGGCAGTATATAATGTTAAGCAGATACATAATTGGCTCACGGTGCTGCATGCATCGCATAGCTCTTGCGGCGCACCTAGCAAAGTTCCACCAGGCTGTGGCCAAAAGTTAATTAAACACACACGACATGCAGTTCAGAGATTGTTTTCCACTTTTCCAGTGTGGTCTGCAGATCCAGCAAGTCGTCCACCAAGAATCACCGGAGCTCTACATCATGTAGGATTACATCCCGGGCCACAAGGGCCCTTTCCGCAGATGTTCCCTTTAGAAAAGTTCGGAAGCGGGAACCATTACTTGAATTATTTTGCCCCTGGATTGCCATCCGGGAGCACCCAAAATTGCTGTAATGCGGAAAGTCAGAGAACTGCTTTTATAGACAGGTGAGCTGAAAACTGCAAGGAACCACGGGGATGTGCTGTATCTTGTTATCCGCAGGTGTTCCAGTCCACTCTTCTAGTCCGCACCTCCAGTCAGTTCTCGGCAGTTTTTCACCCCTTTTATACTCGCTGTGACGTCGGAGCTGGGCATCTCAACAGCGGTCGAGCGCCAGCCAATCAGTGTGCTGCTACAGTAGTGACGTGGCGACCACGTGTACAAAACACTATGTATTAAGCTATGTATATATACGCAATTACGGCGTTATGACACTATTCTGAGTATAATTTAGCGGGGAGCTTTGGCGATAACTCAGCCATTTCTTAACCAATTTTAAAATGATTTACAGTTTTAGAAAGCTCGTTTAATTCTGGTCCTAATCGGTACCAAGAATAACGAGAACGAATAAATTATAAGCATTTACGAGTACCTACTAAGTACACCATAGACATGCACTCGCTCCCACTGTCGACACTCGTCGCCAGGGAAGCTCCGACGTGCGCGCATGCGCACTACGCGTCTTAATAGACTTTTTTGACGAAATACCTCTCGCATAGGGCTTACATACGCTTATGCTCTACCCAGGGGGTGCGCTTCGGAACGAATCCGGCACGGCCAGCCCGTACCCAGCTTGGCTGGAACATCCGGTACCCATCCAGTTGATCCGTACTACACAGACCAACAGAAGGCTATCTTTAAAAGTTTACTGCTGGAATGACGGACTCGGTTATCTACCAGCCATCGCAGCAGTAAATTTTAAAAAATAGGCTTCTCTTGGCCTACAAATGTCCATTCTCCAAACCACTACAGAGGTGGATGCCCACAAATCCACACAGTTTCGGGAAAAACCCCCAATACTTATTGTATAAAGTGGAATGGAAGTGAGTAATATACCGTTATAACATCCATATCATTCTATGTAATAGAGGGACCCATTTAGCTATGCCCCGCCCGCTTCTAACCATGCCCCGCTCATTTCTAGCTATGCCCAGTCCATTTCTAGCTAAGCTTAGCCCATGTTTTGCACCCGCTGAGGGTCAATTTCTATACTTTTAACCCTGAATTCTCAGAATCACAATTTCAATATAACTGGACATGTCATACTGTCAAACTAGCATCTGCACACCAGGATTCTGTCAACATTGTTGCGCATGACCCAACCCACGCCGACCCCACACCTCTCAATAGTCTACAGCTTGTAGATATGGGATTGTCTTGTGGGAGTCATGACCCCGCGGGATGTCTTATATTTTCAAGTAAGTCCTAAGAGAAATTTATGATTTGAAAATACCAGGTGAGCTAATGGACCGGTTGACTTTATACTTTTAATATTTAACTTATTATTACATCAGCCAGTGCTGATGATATTCGGTTTCTGATAAATGGATGATGTGCGGATATGGCACACTCGAACTTATTGGATAAAGTTTTATCATCAAAATTGAAATAGCCGAATTGATTAGAATAGATCCCACGGTTCTGAGTTGATGTGTATCTGGAAATAGTTTAGATGAAAATTGTTGCTGTTCAGTCGGCATACACTTATATAATATTCAGCAGCTGTTTGAATCGATAGTTTAGGAAATAATCAAAGCATAATAGTCAGTGGAATTGAACGTGACAAACAGACTTAGTTGATGATGTTAGGCATTCTAGGTTCTCATACGAGAATAGAACAACACCAGCTGGCAATGAGATCATACAGCTCACGTGCCTATTAACTCTAGCATCCTACAGGCTTATCCATCGATAGGCAATGGACAGGACACGGACATTGTAGCGTCCTGTAGGAATTAATAACATAATAGAAATTTGTATATCAACTATATGTCACTCATACAATGGCATGCAACAACAACACGTTCCGTAATGTTGTTAGTTAGCTGACAGATTGCATCAAATCAGAACCAGTTACCACCGCTTTGTCTATTGGAGGCAACATCTCCATAGAAGAATAGCACAGAGTTTGATTGGTCAGGATGACGTCATAATCAATGAGCGTCGATCAAACTCTGTAGCAAAGAATTATATAGAATAGGTTTTGCAGTTAACATTGAAATGCAGGGATCGCTGATTGGTCGGAACCACCAACGTTCATTAGGTAGGAACTTCTAGGAAGGCATAAGCAGAAGTTGATTGGTGGACTGATTGTCCGGGCCAATCAAGCTGTGCTTATAACGTACCTAGAAGAATCATCAGAATCAGATTCTGAGGACTATAAAATATACACTTTCAGATATAGAAAGTTAATCAATCCACCATCTCGATTCACTGAACATCTCGTCGATGTTCAGTTTAGAAGTAGCTATAGAAGTAGAGTAGCTGTAGAATTTACTTGTTCTGTACCAGAAGGTACTAGTTTGTTATCTGAGCAGTTTTGCTCTAATCTAAATCAATTTGTAAAACTTCTGTACAGTTAGCTTAATAAAACATATCATCTTACGCATATGTGAGACAATAGTTCGGTTTCATCTTCCCGTTAACAGTTAGCATTTAGAAATCTGATCAGTGAGTCGGAAGCAACATCCGATCCTTACCCTGTCTTCTTTAGTCAGAATAGGCCCGGCAGTCTTATAATAAATATCGTCATTACCATGTTCTTGACGAGGCGAGCCAGACTGTCCTGTATCCTTCTCCATCATCGGCAAGAGGTTGTTGCAGCAACCGTCACATCATAATCTTGCCGATAGTGAAGCGGGACCATCCGAAGTAATCTTAGTCAGAAATCGGAGATCCAAAATCTTCAGTGGCTTCACCTGCCAGGATTTCGTAATCAGATTCATCAGCAGTATCAATATTCATCAGATAAATTCGAACAGGAGTCAAATCGGTGAAATATGTGAGTACCTAGATTATGTCCTCCACGCCTACGCGACCAGTCATAGCTGTTCTCGACGACGTACGAGATAGAGTTAAAGCATTTGTCGACGTAGCTAAATTGTCAGAGCATTCCCAGGTAGTTCAGCACCGGGAATACAAAGAGAACACCATTGTAAAAATTACTACAGATATTGTGTGTGAGGAGCAGCCGTGGCTGAAGAGAGTTGTGATTCAGCTCTATTATCAATAAAACATTGTACGTAAATCATCAATCAAACATGGCGACAGCACGCAAGGTAGATGCTACTTTACCGCCAGTAAGAGATCCAGTTCTGACGGTGTATACCCACGAACTTCGACAGGAGACTGTCGAAGCTATGCAGCATCTGGGAACAGCGATGGCTACCACCATCACCCAAGAGGAAGACAGGCTGGAAAGAAACAGAGTATTCCGGCGAGAAGTACGGGAGCTGACCCAGAGGGTCAAGCCATGCGACGGCCTTCTTCCAGAGGAGGTAAGGCAGTTTCTGGATGAGACTCGCCGGGTGTGGGAAGCTACCGAGGGCAACCTCGACGGCACACCCGTCTATATAGTAACACGGGCGTCAAGGGGTCAGCTTTCAAAAGCCATAGACCAATATGTACATGGAAAGGTGCGTGATGCGGCAACTTATGAAGAGCTTAGGGAGTTCATTACTGTGAACTTTGTATCTGCGAATGAATAAGAGAGGGTCAAATACGACCTGGAGTCAGTCAAGCAACGTAGAAGTGAGACAATGATCTCGTTTAATCGCCGATATACGGAGCTGGCAGCAAGGGCGTATCCTGAGGAAAACGGAGATAGCAAGAGAGTAGTGCTCTCATCTTATATAAGGGCGCTGAGTGACCAAGGCATGGGGCGACGCACAGTGCGCAGAAAGATCAAGGATATAAAGGGAGCTATGGAGCTCACCGAGGATGAAGAAGGCTGCAACGACCTGTTGCAGGCTATGCATATTTCCCCTCGGAGGGAGGAAAGCATGGAGGTGAACATGCTAAATGAAGAGGAAGGACAGGGGGTATGGTCCATCATAAACTCTATGAAAAGGCAGATGGCACAGCAAACAAAGCTTATCGAACGCTTGTGTCTCGTGATCGAGAATCTTCAGAGTGGACCGGTGTTCTCACCACCACCGACCCGAGCTGCCCCGCAACAGCGAGCGCAGTTCAAGCCACAGCCACGTAAGGCAAAAGTCAATCCTAAAGCAGCACCAAAGAAGCAGGTTACATGTTTCAATTGCAGTCGTCAAGGCAATTATAAAAATGAGTGTCAGCAACCTGTACAACCACAGCAGAATCGGGCAGCAACGAAGACGCGTCAACCGCGGCCTCAACGGCCACCAATGACTTGTTTTTCATGTGGAAAATTAGGCCACATGGCTCAAGATTGCTTTTCGATGCCAACGATACCATCACCACCTAGACGTCAAGTTGTTTGCTATGGATGCAATCAAGTGGGACATTATCAGTCCGACTGCCCCTCCTGACAACAGATGCCACAGCGACGCGCGGTGAAACGTCCTCGATCCTCTGAACACCAAGATGAGCCTATGCAGGTTGATGAGATCGACGAGCATCATAATAGTTATAGTGAAATGTATCCCGGACTCGAGCCCACTCCGCAGGCGTATTCGCGAAATACACGAAAGGATCTCGCGAATAGAGCAAGAATGTGTGAAGAGCACAAAGACCGCAAGGGATTCATGCTCACAGATTTGCATACGGACAGGCATGGCCGTTATTCCTACAGCAACGGAGGAGACCTGTCCATAGGAAGTAGACGTCAATCATATGCTGAAGCAGTGGGTAATGGACGATGGAGTCCGTTAAACGGAGTCGGAAGGAATCAGTAACGACTGAGCGATTCCTAATCTAGCTTGAGATCGAACCAAGCAGTCATGGTGAGTATGTAGATGCATTAGTCGATACTGGTGCTAGTACTTCCCTTGTTAGAAAGGATATATGGCGGAGCATTCTAAATGCTCGGCCATTGAAAAAGGCTAAAACGTTATTAGCTGTAAATGGTTCACCGATAGACATTTTGGGGGAAATTCAAATTAAATTCAAGAATGCCCGGCCTATTCCAAGTGTGATTGTGAGTAGTATGAGGCATGATTGTCTGATTGGTGCCGATGCCTTGTACTTGGGAAATGCAAGGATTGATTACAAGACCAAAGAAGTAGTACGGTTTGGTCAAGTATACCCATTTAGGATTCCATTTAGAAGTCAGAATGACTACGTATACGCCAGTTGCAAAGAAACAACCGGATATGCAGTTATTGACAAAGTACTGAAGTACTGAAGTACAGTAAGTCGGATGCCTTTTGGTTTTTGCAACTCAGGTGCCGTATTTTAGAGGGCAATGAACGATATTTTCCGTGAATTTGTAGGAAAATATGTGCATGTTTTCGTCGATGATATAGTCGTATATTCACGAAATCCGACGGAACACGCACATCATTTGCGCTTGGTCATGCGCAAGATTCAAGAATATAATTTACAGTTGAAGAAAAAGAAATGTGACTTTGCCAGTAAGTCTGTTGACTTGTTAGGGTATCACATTTCTGCGCAAGGTGTAGCTCCTCAGAGTCAAAAGGTCAAAGTCATACGAGAAATGTCACCACCCCGTGATGTGGGCGAGGTTCGTATTTTTCTCGGAGCTACAGGTTATTATTGATCTTGCGTAAAAGGCTATGCCGAAATTGCAAAGCCTTTGATAGAATTGACAAAGAAATATACGAGATTTGAATGGAGTAAGCATGAACAGCAAGCGTTTGAGAAATTAAAGAACTTGCTGTGTAGTGAAACCGTACTCACTTATCCAAACTTGAATGCCCCATATAAGTTGTTTACTGATGCATCTAGTTATGCAATATGTGCGATACTAGTGCAGTTTGATGATAAGGGTAGAGAGCATGTCATACAGTATGTTAGCTCTACTCTTAAAGACAGTCAGTTGAATTGGCCTGTAATAGGAAAGGAAGCTTAAGCTGTGATTTATGCATTGAAGAAGCTTAGGCCTTATCTATTTGGTGCGCAGTTTACTGTGTATACTGACCACAAACCGCTAAAGAGCTTGTTTGTGGGCGAGGTTAAGAACACGAAAGTGCAGCGCTGGGCAGAACTGATTGCTGAATATGGATGTAAGATAGAATCATCCAAGGCTCGAAGAATATTCGAGCGGACATGTTGTCCAGGTTATGTCGTCCGGTAGAAGTCACCACGTTAGACACTGACGATTACGTCATACCTGAGGTGGACGAAGGTGCTTTACCTCACGTCCCTTTAGAGGTATATGATGTACCGTACGAGGAATTATGTGCCGAACAAACCAAGGAATACCCGGAGTTATTTAAGAATACACCGGAGGAGTACATGGTGAATAATGGCATATTATATTCTTTGATTCCACCTTCAGCATTGGACGCTGAGTATCCCAGAATCCTACTACCTACCCTGTTCTGCGAGAAAGTACTCCGGAAAGCTCATGAACTAGCTGGTCACCAAGGTCTGAAGAAGACCATCGGTATGGTAAGAGATTCTTTTGTCTGGACGTCTTTGAGAAAAGATGTGGTACGTATGCTTGAAACGTGTACGACGTGCCAGGTCAATCGACCTGTCACTACTCGACCTAAGTATAGTGAGATGCCAATGGCCAGTTATCCAAGTCAGATAATTGGTATGGATTTGATTGGTCCACTTTTAGAGTCGAGCAAAGGTAATAATTACATTATGACAGTAATTGATCACTGTTCAGCGTGGGCCGAAGTATATCCAATTGCAGTAAAGATGCCTCAGAATGTTGAAGATAAATTCTTCAATGAGTATGTCGCTCGTCATGGTGTACCTGAGATTCTGATTGCGGATCAGGGTAAAGAATTCTGTTCCAATTCTTTGGAGCAGCGATTCCATGAACATGGTATTGATCATAGACGATTGAGTCCGTATCATCCACAAACCAACGGACGTACCGAGAGGTTCAATCGTACGCTTAAAGAATTGATCCAGAAGGGTGTGAACAACGAGTCTCGTGCATGGGAATATGAGTTGGGTGCAGCTTTAACAGCATACCGCAACACTCGTCACTCCATGACCGTGTATACGCCATTCTATCTGATGTATGGTCGACGTGCAAGACTTCCGTTTGCTATCCCACTCGATGCTTCGCATGATCTTGGCGAAAGACTAACCTGTCTCAATAATGCCTGCTGCGTGCTCGAGGAGAAACGGCCAAGTGTCGAGAAATACACCGAGAACAGATCGACAAGCGTGCGAACGCCGGTGAATTTAAGGTTGGTGATTCAGTGGTCGTAAAGGCTGAAGAGAGGATGAAGTTAACTTCTCGCAGTGACCCTGAGTATGAGATCTTTAAGATCAATGGGCCTGTGGCCCATGTCCGCCATCAAAGGTCTGGGAAGTTACGCGTGATCAACATATCCAAGTTACGTGTAGTCGACTCAGAGATGTGCTGGGACAAAGTAAGACCACGCCCTATTCGTAACCCTGCTAAAGGTACGAAAGCCAGCCATCATCCACGAATTGTACCATTACCCGAGTCCGTACCTTTGCCGGTACCCGACTCCAATTCGACACATTGTAAGGTAGCTCGTAGCAAGCGACCAGCTTCTGCTTGGGAGCCAAAGGTGCATAAGGTGGGTAAGGTGACCGACATGGATATAGATCGACCTGGTACAAGTAACGATCCAAAGTATGAGTCACCGATGGATACGTCAGAGACTCCTAGTAATGTATTGATGGACACCTCGGAGGATGTACCCGAGCCTGCCAACGAGCCAATGGAAACGATTCCATCACACTCATATAATCTGCGCAAGCGCAGTCATGCTCCTGAGTTCAGTTCAGACAGTAAGCATGTTAGGATTGGTGCGTTTGGCTGGTCTGCGTATGATGACTTTGTCAGTCGTATCGAAGCCGTTATAAAGCGGCATAGCATGAGATAATTTTAAATCTCTGCTGGATTGCTGACACTAGTAACATCGCGCTTGTCTAGACAAATTATGTATACGTTACAGTTTTGTGTAGGAGTAGTATTAGTTAGTTTAATTTGTGGACTATGTCAAAACTCTAGTATCCACAAATTACAAAACGGTGTAATGATAACGAACCACCAGAAGATTTCTGTGATATATGCTGAATGGACTGTTGTGGTGTCTAGTGACCATCCATATTTACCTGTTGACTTCATCGAGCGATTATCAAGATAGCAGGTGCTTGTTGCTGACATTGGTCGCAAGACCTCGCTAAGTGGCAATGATATTTTCGGACTACAACATCGTATAAGTATTATTAAGAAGATTGCCATTAGAATGCAACAAACAATGCTAAGTCATGCCAATGGTCGAAAAAAACGGGGACTATTTAATTTTGTAGATGATATAGCTTCATCTTTGTTTGGGACGGCAACATCGGGGGACATTGAAACCATTAAGAACGTTGTTAAATCCGCTATGAAGAACATGAACCGATTAGTACATTTCTCTAATAAATTAGCGTCGCACGTAAAACTTGCTTTCAAAGGAATTAACACCAATGTTGACCGTATTAATGAGGTAACTGATAGTTTGGTCGATTTGACCAAAAATGTAAGTAAGCTGTTCAAAATTCACGCAGCACGACAGGCTGACCTATATGCATTAGTGCGGTTGGGTCACATTATAGATTCGGCCGAGAATGTAGTATATAGCTACCAGAAATTGGCCGCCCAGTTTCATAGGCAGGCTGCTTCCCTGGAATTGGGGAGGTTGACGGAAGAGCTGTTTAGCCTGTCTGATTTGGCCGAAGTCGCTAAACAAGTCAGTGTTGGAAACCGATTGATTCGTCCTTACCAGTGGTATTACAGAAACGTTGTCATGTATCCTTTGTGGAAAGACGATTCGCAGTTACATTATATTGCAACTTTACCGTTGATTGATGGTGGCAACTATATTGAATACGGGTTACACTCGTGGCCAGAACCTTTGGCTACTGTCGGATATTATATGCAGGTTATTATTGCTCGTACAAGTATAGGACTTGATACCAAGACTGGATGGTATTTTACCCCATCCGAATGCCGAGGCAGTGAGCCTCGGGTATGTCATGGACAACTGAGAGTCGATAAGACTCACATACCGTGCATAGTTAGTCTGTTGACCAACACTACCGACAGTTCGTGTAATATCCAGTTATCTGAGTCCAATGAGACATCTAGTAAATTGTTCGCCCATAAAAAAGTAGGCGTTGTTTTGCAAACATTCGGCGAAACTATCGAGGTACATTGTGGAGGACGACTGATGGACCAGTGTGTTGTGAAGAGTGGTCTGTATGCGTTAATGTCAAGTGGATGCGATTATAGTGGGAACCTATACAGTCTTATAGTCGGACTTATAGTCGGATCAGTCTTGCCGTGGATGTCCCTAGATTGGATGTGGCCGGAGTGTTAAACCAGTCTCTAATCATTAACCATCTAAAGATTAAAAAAGTGGGACCATTTGCGTAAGATTAAATACGTGCCACTAGCACCATTATCGGAAGTCGACCCAGTGATGGTCGACAGCATCGGCATACGATCTGTGTTTTCTTATTTGACGGCCTCCGTCGTTGCATTAGTTGTGTGTGCTTTTATATTATATAAGTGTGGAATCCTGCACCGCATGTGGATGTGTCTTTCACGAAAGCCACGTGCGGCAAGGATTCCGGAAGCTAGGTCTACTCAGTCTCGACGGTCGCAGCTGCCTGCAGCGCTGTATGGTCTGTCGAATGCGCCTAACAGAGGGTCATCGCCTAACACTGTTTCCGGGACTATGATCGACCCCACGGCAGATGGCTGGGTGGACGTGGAACTTGACAATACTCATGTGGAATATGAGGACGTATAGTTCTATTGTTTATCACTGTTATTCACGTAGATATTTCGTACTGTTCGTTTTATTTCACTGGTTATTGGCCATTTGAATATTTAATTAGGATCGTATTATATTGTTTATTTAATATTACAGACTGTTTGATTGCCGTTTATACTGTTTATTTAACTGATTAAGTAGTGGATAGTTAAGTACCGTACTATTCATATAGTGTAGAACTGATGTGAACTGTTTTGTTTTATTTTTATGTTGGTCTTGATAGCCCTGGTATAGTGTGGTTTTGTTCTTGATGTTACACAACGAGTTAGTTAACACTCTCTTAAGGCCTTAAGAGACGGTTAACTAACTTTGGTTGATGGGCATGTGTAGATATGGGATTGTCTTGTGGGAGTCATGACCCCGCGGGATGTCTTATATTTTCAAGTAAGTCCCAAGAGAAATTTATGATTTGAAAATACCAAGTGAGCTAATGGACCAGTTGACTTTATACTTTTAATATTTAACTTATTATTACATCAGCCAGTGCTGATGATATTCGGTTTCTGATAAATGGATGATGTGCGGATATGGCACACTCGAACTTATTGGAAAAAGTTTTATCATCAAATTTGAAATAGCCGAATTGATTAGAATAGATCCCACGGTTCTGAGTTGATGTGTATCTGGAAATAGTTTAGATGAAAGTTGTTGCTGTTCAGTCGGCATACACTTTTATAATATTCAGCAGCTGTTTGAATCGATAGTTTAGGAAATAATCAAAGCATAATAGTCAGTGGAATTGAACGTGACAAACGGACTTAGTTGATGATGTTAGGCATTCTAGGTTCTCATACGAGAATAGAACAGCACCAGCTGGCAATGAGATCATACAGCTCATGTGCCTATTAACTCTAGCATCCTATCCATCGATAGGCAATGGACAGGACATTAGGAATTAATAACATATCCGAAATTTGTATATCAACTATATGTCACTCATACAATGGCATGCAACAACAACACGTTCCGTAATGTTGTTAGTTAGCTGACAGATTGCATCAAATCAGAACCAGTTACCACCGCTTTGTCTATGGGAGGCAACATCTCCATAGAAGAATAGCACAGAGTTTGATTGGTCAGGATGACGTCATAATCAATGAGCGTCGATCAAACTCTGTAGCAAAGAATTATATAGAATAGGTTTTGCAGTTAACATTGAAATGCAGGGATCGCTGATTGGTCGGAACCACCAACATTCATTAGGTAGGAAATTCTAGGAAGGCATAAGCAGAAGTTGATTGGTGGACTGATTGTCCAGGCCAATCAAGCTGTGCTTATAACGTACCTAGAAGAATCATCAGAACAGATTCGGGTAGAATCTAAATATTTAGATATGTATAGAATCTCAGAATCAGATTCTGAGGACTATAAAATATACACTTTCAGATATAGAAAGTTAATCAATCCACCATCTCGATTCACTGAACATCTCGTCGATGTTCAGTTTAGAAGTAGCTATAGAAGTAGAGTAGATGTAGAATTTACTTGTTCTGTACCAGAAGGTACTAGTTTGTTATCTGAGCAGTTTTGCTCTAATCTAAATCAATTTGTAAAACTTCTGTACAGTTAGCTTAATAAAACATATCATCTTACGTATATGTGAGACAATAGTTCGGTTTCATCTTCCTGTTAACAGTTAGCATTTAGAAATCTGATCAGTGAGTCGGAAGCAACATCCGATCCTTAGCCGATCTACTTTAGTCAGAATAGGCCCGGCAATCTTATAATAAATATTGTCATCACCATCTTCTTGACGAGGCGAGCCAGACTGTCCTGTATCCTTCTCCATTATCGGCAAGAGGTTGTCGCAGAAACCGTCACATTATAATCTTGCCGATAGTGAAGCGGGACCATCCGAAGTAATCTTAGTCAGAAATCGGAGATCCAAAGTCTTCAAGCTGTTACAATTCAATTCAATTATACTACTATGTGTATCTGTAACTAAGTAGGTTTATCATTTATAACTATTCCCCGCCTAGCTCTAGCTAAGCTCCGCCCACACCTCGATCGTGTTGCTTTTGCAGACCGAGAGAAGACCAGCCACAGACTTTTAACCATGAAATGACTTGCTAGATAAGCAGATAAAGCTAACCAGTCATTCCAGTGGCAATTCCCGAAGATAATCCTCTCCAGGTTCGCAGACCCTCTCCATAACAGAATCGAAACATGTATATACAAATCTGAGTGCAAAAAGTGTAAATATAAGCGGAATATGTTACAATTAAAAATAATCTTAACGAAACCGTATCACAAATTTACTAGCTGTTATGGTCATACATTATGCATCGAGCATACAGGCTTGTGGGCATGCGGGTGTGCGTTATGTGTGCGTGCAAGCGTGAGAGTATGAGAAAGACGATAGGTAGATAAAGTGTGAGATATAAAATACTGTGGTAGATCTCTTAGACCCTTTTCAAGGACAAAATCTCCTTATCACAATTTCAAGTTATGCAAACAGGAAAGCGGTTAATGTTTGGAATAGGCCTGAACCATTCCATTTTAGCTATGCACCGCCCATCTCTAGCTAAGCTCCACCCAAACCTCGATCGTGTTGGGATCGATCGATCTCTGAACTCCCTGGCTGGCAATTTCCAGAAAACTATATGTGCAAGCTGTTGAATATTTTGAAACTAATTTGACTGGGCGATGCTACTGCTTATGGCGCAACAACGCCATGTCAATTTACTTTCAGAGTATTTTGCATAATGTTTATTAAATGGTAAAGACATACAATTCATACAACTTGGCGGTCTATTAAGCGATTATAACGGAATAACCTATTGGCCACTGCATGCTAATAGACCTTTCTATTTTTAGATATGCCCTCCCATCTCTAGCCAAGCTCCACCCACTGCTCGAGCGTGTTGGGATCGATCTCTGAACTCCCTGACTAGCAACTTCCAGAAAACTTTTGAAACTAATTTGACGGGATTTTGTTCTAATGGAAGTGCGATAAGATATGTGTTTTATAACCGTGTCTCCCATATGCATACACATATAATACATTGAAAACTGAAAGGACCATATGGCCTATAACCCGTCCAAACCCTGAGTCAACTTAGGCTGGAATTTGTGCCCAATATTGTGTGGCTGTTCGAGGAACGTTAAAAATGTAATCAGTAGTTATTAATCTAACTTGATTGAACACTGATTCATTGAACTTTGTGCGACTCTGATGATCATTACACGTGGTCGAAATTAATTTTAACCGATCGTCCTTAGATAGATTGACCATTTACAATTAATCGTACATGATTGAATGAGTTCCCACAGGTAGAAAAAGACGAGTCCAGACATGCACCCTGTCAATCATACTTATGCTATCCATTAATACTTGTCACGCATCATTACGCTAATTACCCTTAAGCTCACTTCATTGGATGCCAGGAGACACGTGATTTAACGGGAGGGCGGGGCTTCGTGATTGAATGAATTTCCAGGAAAAGATGAGTCCAGACATGCAACTGGTAAATAATCATTACGCCATGCATTAACCCTTGTCAATCATCACGCCAATTAGCCTTAAGCTCACCTCATTGGTTACCAGGACCCATACGAAAATGTTTACTTTGCGGATAACTAATACATTAACCATTGCGCATTTGGCATGGCTCCAAGAGATTGTCTCTTAATTACACTCATAAACCCTTGTCAATCATTACACTAATTACGCTTAAGCTTACCTCATTGGATGACAGATGTCACGTGATTTAACGAGGGGGCGGGGCTTCGGGATTGAATGAGTTCCCAGGAAAGATGACGTCAGACATGTAAGCTATCAATCATTCTTAATTACACTCATTAATCCTTGTCAATCATTACGCTAAATACCCTTAAGCTCACCTCATTGGATTCCAGGAGACAAGTCATTTAACAAGTGAGAGGGGCTTCGTGAGTGAATGAGTTCTCAGGAAAATATGAGTCCAGACATGTAGCCTGTCAATTGTAGTTCGGATCGACCGGTCGGGTACCAGCCGTACCAGCTAAGCTGGGTACGCGCCGCCCATCCTGAACACGCCCCCTGGGTAGAGCTATAAGCATATATAGGCCTATGGGAGAGATCGCGTTGCGAAAACGACTAAGTTCGTTAAAGCGCATAGTACGCATGGGCGCGCTTGGATGCTATTTTCGATGGAGCACATAGTTTACGACCAAGATAGGATGACGCTTTTAGTGTACCGAGATGGTACCCTGTAATCCTTTTTGATTACCTGGTCCCGTTGAATCTGGCATTAATCAAGACCAGAATTCGACGGGCTTTTTAAATCTGTAAATCATTTCAAAATCGGTTAAGAAATGGCTGAGTTATCCACGGAAAACCTGTCTTGATTATCTTCAAAATATTGCCATGACGTCATAACCATGTGTACGCAGAACTTCTAGAATGTTCTAGAACATTCGACTGCGCTATTATTAGCTGATTGGCTGTAGCTCGAATGATGATTGGTTGGAGCCTGCGCCTGTGACGTCACGAGGAGTATAAAAGGAGACGCGATCCAGAGATCGAGAGCATCCTCGGCCAGGGGCCGAACAGGTTGGATCTGTACTAGCTGTGATCAACAGATATTACGCATATGACTTCAGTTTTCTGTTCTTCTCCCATAGCTAGCAGTAGCCAACCCACCACAGTAAGAACAATTTTGTAAACTCCCTACTTACGGGAGCAATTTGGAACTTTCTGATTACTGTCCACGAATATCAATATCTACTTCTGAACACAAATTTGCGGTGAGGCGTTTATGGCCTGAATATGTGAGTCTACAGATGTAGAGGCAGGATGTTCTTTGATGGATGACTCGCCGGATCTGCCGGCCACGGCAAAAAGTGGTATTTCAACTGTCACCGCACTAATATCATGTAGGTTCTTCTGACTTTCGACCGCAGCAAGTAAACTCTGCCCGGTGCATCTTCAGAGCTGGCTGACGTACTAGTTTTGTTTATTTATAGAAAATATAGGACTGTCCGTGCTATAACTCTGTTTAGCCCGGCATGCTACCGACTAAATCTTTTCTATTCAGCTCGATAGGATAGGTTCAAAATGATTACAGACATTTTCTTCATTACCAACTCGGTAATCTACCCTTCTCTTCCGGCAGTGCGATAATCTAGCCCCGCACTCCGGTAAGACTCATAACTCCACGATTTTGTCTCTATTCATGTTCCACTTCTTAATTGTTTGGATGTCCCTATCCGCAAAATGGGCTGATCCGACTCTGGGAAACTGTTGGGGTTTCTGAGCGGTGATGGCCAGGGTGTGGTATCACATATATATTTGGATACTTAGTAGTTAGCACTTTAGCCAATGTAGGAAAGCACCGTGAAAACATATATTAATTATTATTTTATTTACTGAGCCATCCTCCCGCACCACAGTGCAAAACTGGGCAACTTGTATATAAACCTAATGACAGGTTAAACGGTTAGTTCCATAGAACCCGGTGACGGGCGAGATGCGTATCCCCACCAAGTTCCATAGAAATGTCTGGGCATGATATTTAGATCGGCCACACCCTTACGGGAAGGACATTTACGGTGGGTATTCGTCTCTCTCACCCCCACCATAACAATAGAGCAATTGTCTAATAATGCTTTCGTGAAAAGTAACCTATGCCTTGTAACGTTTTATGTGATTACGGAGCGGGATGTCCGGATTCTTATCCAGTTCGGAGATCTTACTAAGTAACAGTATTGATGTCTTAGGGCATCTGCTCCCAATGACAGCCATGTCTAATGGCTAGGTAGATACCAGCCATTTGCAGCCAAAAATAGTTCTTGTTTTAAAAACAACTAAACGCTAATTAAACAAAGCAGAGGGCCCGCATAAATAAAGCGGCAACTACTAATTCAGCATACTAAGAATCACATAAGACGGTGACGAGGGAATCCATCAGGAATCGCTCGTCCCGTCTTCACGTAAAACAGCATGCACCCCTATAGTCATAATCTCACTAGGTATGGTCTTTTCTTTTTCAAGCATTTTTGGTTGAAATATTAGAGTGGGGCCATTTTTGTCTACTACTTTTCTCCCACTTTAAGTAGTGGCGACACCTTCCCGAGATGGAGGCCTGCGTGAGGCACTTACCTCTCGCAAGGATTCAGCGACGACGGTCCACATGAGGATAATACTCCTCACACAAACGAGCACTAGGAGTAGTGCCCGCGTGAGGCACATAACTTTTTGTCCGAGATAATCTTCTTCCTTTCAGCGTAGAGGTACAATAACTTATAAAAAGTTAATTAGTTAAGTCTCGTGTATGGGAGCCTCCCTTGCGGGATACCTTTGCGGACCTACGAGTCTGTGTGGTACCTCTGGCAGCCCCATGTTTAAAAGTCCATCTGCTTGTCTCAATGTCTCGTACTTTCGTATGCTCTTATTTTAGTTTTATCTAGCATATTTATAATTGTTTAGGTAAAATCATTGTATAGACGTATATTTTTAGGTCACAAAAATCAAATCTTGTAAGTCCATAGATCACGAAATTGCTATGGACAGGGATACTGGTGACACAAATTTTTGGGATGAGACTGTTGTATTTAATGTTCGCGACGATGGTCGCACGGTCCCACCGGAACGATTGAGTTCCACCGGCCTTAGGAGCCCTACAGGGCAGTCTCGTGCAAGGTCTGTCACCCCGGGACCGGATGCTAACCAGCGTCATCATTTGTCGTGCACTTGCGACGCGCCGAGTCGACATGATACACCGGAACGGCCCGACACTACCCGGCGAGCTACAAGTGGCGCCCATTGTGGGCTCGAAGAACATCATTAACCACATGCAGCGAACTCACGCCCACACCATATAGTGAGCTCAGTTCAATACCTTCTCCATTTAGTGACGACTCCCTCGATCAAGAGGTAGCGTCATACGATGGAATTTCAGCTCACATGCTCACCGACTATGCTAGAAATTCAGCGGAATCAACAACTCCGCACTATAACCTGTTTTCGCCTGTTAGCGACAGCACCTTTCGGGATGCCTCACAGGTGGAAACAGAGTTCAGAACTATATCGGATGTCCGCGACAGGCCACCACCAATAGGGCCGAATCATGGACGACCCCGACAAAGACCCGATTACGGGCATCTCAATAGTCCTTCAGACTACTATAGTTCACCCATGTCATCTCCGGAGACTATATGGCCAGGTGATAATTCACATTACAGACAACCTCCCACACCGTCCCCTTCTAGTGCAATGCTATACTCAAGGGGAACACAGCGGCTTTATCGGGAGGAATCAGCACCATCATTTCGACGGTACATCAGTCACGCTACACATCATGACCGTCAGCCAACTGCACCACTACCATATGAGAAATATCAGTCCTCACCTCGGGGAGAACTTCCGCGTAATCTTCACAACAATCCGCCTCCCGTCCATAGACCCATGCCGGTCTATGGCTCTACAACCATGGCGGAATCATTGAATTGGAGTACGCGTGTCCTTGCTCCTCAGCATCGGCATCGACGGGAAACACCAACACCACCACCACCACCACCACCACCACCACCACCACCACCACCACCTGCAACACGATCAGCCTCAGCATACTCGTCAGATTCTCAGATACCCGCACCACCCAGATTTCAGTCACTTCATTCTTCCCGCGGTCTTGGCCGAGTCATCCTCCGTCCCGAATTTAGTGGGGAGAATGACTGGACCAATTATAAAATAGAGTTCGAGATCATAAGTTGGACTAACTGCTGGAACGATCAGCAAATGGGTGAATATCTCGTCGCAAAGCTTTCCGGAAAATCCCTTCAAGTTCTTACGGATCTAGGAACTGACTACACACCCACCTACACACAATTGGAACGAGCATTGACGGAGCAATTTGGCGACACAGCCCTCGAAAAAACTAGTTGTCTTCAACTCAAGAATCTCCGACGACGCGTGGGAGAAACTCTTCCCGAGTTAGCTAGTCACCCACGCATATCCGAGCACCAATACAGAAGGCGCGATCCATTTGCATCTCAACACTTTTATTGATGCATTGAGCGGTGAACCCGCCCTGAAAGAAAAGCTATTTCTAGGCGACCACGGGAGTTTGACCCAATTAACGGCAACCGCATTTCATATAGAGAACTTTCTGGAGCGGGAAAAGAGTAACCGATGCCAACTCCATCCTATCAATGAGATAGAGGGTGCAGCTATCGCCCCGCCCGCCAATGCGCCCCCCAGTTTATCGACACCGGCCACACAGACATTACCGCAACCAGCTATACAGAATTCCAGTCAGAATCCAGCGCCTGGAGGAAGGGGGCGTGCCCATAGAGGAATCTACAATGAGGCCCCTGGGCACGGGAACCAGCGCAACAACAACAATAACGGCAACATGAGAGAACGGATAGACGAGATTAATAAACAAATCTCAGCACTCACAAATTTAGTTACGACACTTAGCACCAACCTCGCCACCACGCAGTTTAGGACAACAAACACTACCAGCACCGCACCACCACTGAACACCTGTTTCGGATGCGGTCAGCCAGGCCATTGGAGGGAACAACGTCCTAACCGACCTCCCTCTACAACACCTGCCCCTGACCGCAGCACACCACAACCAGAGAAGCAGTCAAACTCCTAAAGGCACCGAATTACCAAGAGCCACCTCGGTGCCCGTATCCATCTCTCAGCTCAACTGCGGTACAACAACGTTCAGTGGCCAGCTATCATCCACCGACACCCAAATTCATGGCTTCACACATGTCAATGCCTACGTTGCCTCCCCCATCTGCAGCATTGACATCACCCTCTTACTCCGCACACAACAAGCCGTCTTTCCTATGTAAAACGGCAGTGGTAGGTTGTAGCACCTCCGTTGAAAACAACGTTTTTGCAAGCACCACGTCCCCAACCAAGACACTAAATTCTCTGTGTCCTTTGGTGGTATGCAGAACACCACCCCATCCAACATCATCTCCCGCATCCACAGACAGCAGCGACTCAGGAGAAATGGTTCACTCCGCCTCATGGATTCGCAAGCGCCAACGTAGACGGGGAAAACACGTCCCTGGCAGCATCACTGTTTCTTCTGTGCTTCACCAAAACATCCCATGAAGCATTGTAAGAAATGGCTTGCACAGATAGAGCTTACCCATCACCCCGTATGCACTGCCATCTACACCAATACAGCCTACTCAGAAATGGCAAAAACTCCATCACCATTGCTACCCCCAGCTCCACCTTCACCGCAGCCCTCACACCAGCAGCAACGGTGAACTGGCCCTTTCCTCACTCAGCCATCCAAAACTTTAAGAGAAGCAATACGGAAACAGTCAGAGTACATACAGAGTGATGCCGCTCCGACGTGATTGTCGCAGACAACATCATTGGAAACTCTTCCACAGGTACACCGCAAAGTGATATACAAATGTGCCTGTCTGTTTAGTGGCGTCTCCACCAGTGCCACCGTCGACACCGGTGCTTCTATCACAGTATTTAACCAGCGCTTGTATGAGAGCATCCCACCTCATAAGAAGCCTCCCCTTAAGCCTACAAACATTTACCTACAGATGGCTACGAGAGCTGATGTGCCCGTAGCCGGTGTAGTCAATTTAGTTATCCAAATAGAGGAGATGCAATTCATACAGCGAGTTGTCATCGCCTCTATTCATAATGATGCCCTACTTGGCTATGATTTCCTCAGTGCCAGCGAAGCCATCATACACTGCAAACAACAGGAACTCGACATACACAGCCGACGAATACCTCTTGGACCAGCGTCGTCATTATACGACATGTGTGCGGTTATATTATCAAGTACCGCCACAGTTGAGCCGGGACAGGAACAAATCTTATGGGCCACTGCACCACAGTTAGGAAGCAACATACACATCACCATGCTGGAACCAAATCCTGATTATATGATCACCTCACAATGCGCAAGTCCCTGCATAATAGTAGACACTACTAATAAGGAAAATATACCTTTTAGAGTGTTCAATGGTACCGCAGATCCCATCACTCTGAAACCAGGAGTTCGCTGCGGCCATTTAGTGGACATAATCTCATTGGATTCACCTGCACCTGCTGACACACCACCACATATGACTGATGATTTACCCGAACATTTACATGATTTGTATCTACGTGCCGCAGTTGGATTACTGCAATCACACAAACGAGAAATTCGGAAACTACTACATAAATATCGCGATAGTTTTTCCTCCGGAGACATGGATCTCGGAGAAACTCATCTCGTACGACACTCCATCGAAACGGGCAATAATTGCCCCATACGACAGCCAGTACGATGTCTTCCCATTCATAAGGAAGCGGAAGCACACCAACAGGTGAACGACATGGTGCGGACTGGTATTATTGAACCTTCAGCATCTCCATGGGCTAGCCCAATAGTACTAGCAGGCAAAAAGGATGGAACCTTGCAGTTTTGTATAGACTACCGCCGCCTTAACGATCTTAGCCTTAAGGACACTTATCAATTACCCCGGATAGATCAGGCCTTGGATTCCTTGTCCGGAGCCAAGTGGTTTTGTACCCTTGACTTAGCTAGCAGTTACTGGCAAGTAGCCATGGATGAAGCTGACATGCAAAAGACCGCATTCGTTTGCAGGGACGGCCTTTTCCAATTCTGCAAGATGACCTACAAGGTTGTGCAACGCTCCCGGAACTTTTGAACGACTCATTGAGCAGGTACTAATCACCCTGCAATGGGAAATCTGTCACTGTTACATCGATGCCATAATAGTCTTCGGGCCCACGTTTGAGCAAACCTTAATAAATTTGGACACCGTGCTCTCGAGGTTCCGCACGGCCAATTTGAAACTCAAACCGAAGAAATGTCATCTCTTTTGACAGATCTTTGAGTTCCTGGGACACGTCATATCTGGTGATGGAGTGGCTACTCAGCCATCAAAAATGAAGGCAGTAGCAGAGTGGCCACAGTCCTCTTCAGTTATGGAGACTGGCCTATGCCAGTACTATCGCCGTTACATCCGACATTTCAGCGAGATTGCTTCACCACCCTACAAGATCACCGAAAAAGATCGACCATTTAAGTTGATGAGTGAGTGTGAAGGCTCCTTCAGGGCGCTGAAGGAACTCTTGACGACCACCCCGATTCTTGTTCACCCTAATCCAAACCTCGATTTCATCTTAGACACTGACGCATCAGCTTACGCTATCGGCACGGTTCTATCTCAGGTCATGGAAGATGGAACGGAGCAGGTATTCGGTTATGGTTCGCGTACTCTGAATAAAACAGAGAGAAGATACGCAACCACCAAGCGAGAACTATTGGCGGCGGTCCATTTCGTCAAGTATTATAAACACTTTCTGTACGGCCGCCCTTTTATACTCCGTACTGATCATGCCTCACTACGGTGGCTCAGGAACTTAAAAAATCCGGAGGGCCAGGTACCGAGATGGCAGGAATTCCTGCAGGCCTATAACTTTAACGTTGTTCACCATCCCGGCAAATTGCATGGGAATGCCGACGCCCTCAGCAGAATTGGTGCAGAAGCTGAACATGAAGAGGCCGCCACCGTGACACAGTCAACACAGCCATCTCCGGAGTTCCCCGAATTGAGGTGCGCAGAGTGGAATCCGGAGAAAATCGCACACCACCAAACAACAGACGTACAGACACGAAATATATATGCATGGATTCAGGAGGGGGTACGTCCTCATTATTTCCAACGGTTCGAAGAATGTCAATCAATAAATAACGTTCTATATATTAATGACCGTTTGGTAGTCCCAGAAAGTTATCGTGAACTTATATTGACACAACTACATGATAACGCCAGCCATCTGGCCATGGAAAGGACTGTTGCCCGTATCAAATTGAGACTCCACTGGATCGGGATTCGCGATAGTGTCAAGGCATGGGTTGCCAAATGTATCCCATGCCAAAGACGCGCTGTTGGCCAACACCATATCGCACCATCTCAAATTAAGATTGTTGGTGCACTGTGGGATCGAGTGGCTATCGACGTGCTCGGACCCTTGAATACGACGGATGATGGAAATAAATACATCCTCGTATTACAAGATTATTTTACGAAGTGGGTAGAAGCATTTGCTCTGCTGGACCAAGAGGCATCCACCGTAGTGGAGGTCTTGGCCAGCAATGTGTTCTGCCGCTTTGGTATGCCTTATGAGTTGCACTCCGATCAAGGAAGTAATTTTGAGAGCCGGCTCATATCAGAGCTCTGCAAATTGTTCCATATCATCAAAACAAGGACAACTCCATACCACCCCCGGAGTGACGGGGGTGGTAGAGAGATTCAACAGAACTCTTGCGGAGATGCTCACTAAGGAAACACGCCTTGATTGTAGAGATTGGGACCTACGGCTCCCGTATGTACTTATGGCTTACCGCACTTCAGTACATTCCAGCACGGGCTCCCCCCCCCCCCATCGGTTAATGTTAGACTGTGAATTAGCCATACCCCTGGATCTGGCCATGCCTCGGATACCAGGAGAGAAAAATTCACCATCTCTCTATGTCAAACTCTTGCGCCAAAGGATAGAACAAGCCCATGAGTTAGTGAGAGAAACCTTATCCACTGCACACCGGCGGCAAAAGACATGGCACGACCGGAGGGTGCATGGAGATCTGTATGAAGAAGGAAGGATGGTTTGGGTACACGATTTACGACGATCTGCAAACGTGCCAAGTAAACTGAGTTACCAGTGGAAAGGCCCCTATGTGGTAGTAGGTAAGACGTCAGACGTGACCTACCGTATCCGTGCTTCGGATGGCTTGACCTCAGTCATCCACTTCAATCGACTTAAACCGAGCTTGGACTGATGGTTTCTCATGACACCGGTACCCAGACAGATATTTCTATGGAAATTAGTATTCCCACGGTTAGCACAGAGCACTGCCGTGCCAGTTCAGCCCCAGTTCTACCAAGCCAGAACGTGAGTGAACAAGCAGCTAATGCTGACGACGATGACGAGATGCCTACTCGCCCTCTCCCTCGTCAGCGCGGGTCTACTCGATCTGGGAAGCTGTATCTGAAGAATTTTGTGTTTGTTTTGTCCAAGGGACCGGATGGAAAAGTTGTTCCTCCGATCTCTTCCCACTCCCGCCCACTTCATGCTATGACAACCATCATAGAGTTACCACAAGCGGAAGCTGAGGCTGACCCAAGCCATGCTTCCCGTGGGTGGAACATATGGTGAATAGCATGGAAGTGAAGAGGCTGGATGAAGCCTTAGCGTGTCTAGAACTGCAAAACCGTACAACAAGGTGTACCCGACCACCTTCCAAAAGCGCCAGGCCAATTCCCAACCAAGCAGCACCCATATCCATCGCCGCACTACCACCCCAAATCCAACTGGCATCCCTAATCCATACACCAAGTTCGGACATCACCGGCCCAGTCCATTTCACACTCCACTCGTCATCTGTTGACCGTCAATCTTCAGATATCAGAAAGACTGCTGCAAAAGAGGTGGCATCCCGCACCATTACCCCACGTGGTGGGCAGGGAAGCAGCCTGTTCAGCAGACACTCGGCTCGAATTTTCCCGGTGTCTAAAAACTACGACAAGACACCAACCGTTGTGTAACGGGAGATGACCACATCCCCCTGTCCAAAGGCCACCCCATCCAATTGGCCTACCATACTCCTCCGTGAGCAGTCAGGACATCACACAGCAGACAGAACGTCAACACCTACAGAACACACCTGCCTTCAAGACTGGATACGTCAATTCATCATTGCGCGTATATCACATACCTACTCGGTTATACTCAGCATAACAGAGACATTCAACATCGGCAACAACATCATTTAGCAGCACCTACCGGTATTAATTAATTCCCGATAGAGACATAAATATTCCCGCAACAGTTCCTCCCGCACAAATTGCGGGAGAAATAATATCTCCCGCAGGCCACACCTCCCGCAAATAACAACAGACTTAGCATTCACCAGTGTGGAAAACTGGAATGCAACCACTTCGCTTATAACATTGGCATCATACAGCAGCCCGGACATCCCGACAACAGCGTTATCATCAACAGACGACAGCCGACAAATCTCCCGCACACACCTTCTTATCCAGTTACTGGAGAACTGATCATATGGATATAAGGAATGCATTACAGCCATCTACAGTACGCGTCACGGTAGGAACGTTTGTCCAATGATCCTCCCTTTTTCCCTTTTCCCGACGTCGTACGGAAAAAGCTAAATCTACATCCTTCAACTGCACGTAATAACAGTCGATATTATTAAGAGAGCAAGATGCCCGCATTGTCGTCAGTCACGAGTAGGATTTTGCTACCGAAAAGTTGAATTCGACAATGGATTGATCAAAGTTACGACAGCATCCGACAGGTCATCTGCGCTCTAAATTAACTCTGTCCCGCCCACGAGCACGGCCAGTACAGAATGAAATACCGTCAGGGTTCGATAAAGTTGACATTCACGGTCACGCCACCTCTCCCTCCCCACTCCCGCACCTGGCGGCCATAAACACGTCACCTTCACCACAGCACAAGAATCATCCACAGATAACCAGTCACGCATATCAGATTCAAATCACCAACATGTCAGAAACACAGACACTCAGGTTGACTGTATTCACAATCTCCGAACGACGGCATTGTAAATTGTAATAACTGTGGCACACACTTTCGAGTTGTACTGTAATTTAACCATTATTAAATGGTATTAATGTGTCTGGTCTAGGCCGGGATGGAGCTAGTTCTACCGATTGAGAAGAATGCTTGGCCAGCCCTCCCGCTCGGAAAACACAGCTATCTTGACGGGATCAGTAACGTTGATCTACCGCCTGAATAGATCTAATTAAACCACACATCAAATTACTTACAACTTTACTGTTAAATTTTTGATTAAGAACACAACTGCTCTACCGTGCTACAAATCATTAGCGCACGGACCGGTAAAGCGGCATCAAAAATCTGACAGTATAATTACAGAGAGTATTTAAAAAATTCTCTTCCTTGCGTTCCAGTCTATAATCGACACAGGCTGAGAACTACCTATTACAGACACATACCAAGACGCATGTTAAAGAACTCGCGCAAAATAGGGACACTATAAAGATCTTGATGTAACATATATATTTCTATCTCTCGCATCTGCAACAAGACTACACCTCAGCAACAGCATTTTGGCCGTCGCCATAAACAGCATATATGTTTCCGATCAAACACGTGCTTTTTAGAGCCACGTGACATTTACTTCCATTTCCAGTAAATTGGATCAAACGCTTTAAACAAAAGAGCCGCCCAAAGACGCGACTACCACAGCGTGATGGAGGAGTCGTGAGGGTGAGTCCGGGTAATTGCCGCTGACGTCACCTGGTTCCCACACACCCCATCGAGTGCTCCAGCCTAACATTAAAACAGGCAAGTTTATAAGCATTCAATCTGGAGAACCGCCTCACGCTAATTAAAAGGTGAGGCACCGCAAAGAAAAAGTAGTACCACGTTCCTATGTTGATCGAAGGCTGTTAAATGCGCAAAATTAAGACAAAGTTAACGACTCATTCTTCCTATAATTAAAAGTACTCCCTTTATACGGGAAGAATTAATCCCTAGACGTCTAGGTCGGAAAAAGAGGAAACTTTCATATAAGAATGACCGAATCACCTGTTAAAACTTTTAGGTGTGGTCATCCGCCGCCTGTGACGCCACCAAATAGTATAAAAGGAGGAAGCGCGCTCTGAAACTTTGTCTTCCCGTCAAAACTCGACACCAGGGAAGAACAGATAGCATTAGGCTTCTTTCGTGTCGCAAACCAAATTCTGCTGTATTATTATTATTTCATTACTATACTTGGCCTGGAAAGTTAAATACAATGAAGAGATAGGGCATTAGGTTTTGAATAAGGTTCCCGCAGCTACCTACTATGCGGGAATGAGATTTCACTCCTTGAAGATTTAGCGTTATCGGATTCGTCTGAAGAAGAATCGGTACCAGTTCCAAAACGGTTCCCGTGCAGCTTGTTATTAGCTAGCGGAGAGCCCTGTACCAGAACTTTCACGAGAAAATCCGACCGCACCCTTCATGTTAATAAGGATCATCTCTTCCAGTCAGCCTTTTGTGTGATGTGCCAGTATCTCTACACCGCTACTCGCTACGGGGTGACCCACGCGCTCCGTTATCATCACCGTGTGTTAGAAGTAACATTGCTTTCTGGAGAAGAGAACGAGGATCGTGCCGTTTTAGCCACCCGGTTCGAATCTCGGTTCCCAGGCAAAGTTCTTCCGACCGAGAAAATGGCCCACACGAAGAACACTACTCGTAGATATCCCATTAGTCATCGTCTTTCCGCGGCTACCGTAAGCAACATACCGGCAGCCAGACGTGAAATCCTGCCCACAGCCACATCAGGAAGCACTACGCCGGTACCAGTTACTTCATCTACACCGGTCTTGAAGCGGAGTAGGAAGTGAAAGCAGAATCCAGTCCGGCAGCACCCGCATCAGTTATTAGGCATCCAGCTACGGTCGCTACACCCGCGTGTCTAAAACAGTGTTAGCCAGTCAGCCGATTTCGGTAGTGATCATGACACCTGCGGAAATAGACATTCCAAGTTACCCGCAGTCACCATTTCCGCCAGAACTGACCATAGACGAGGGACCAGGACCGTCGCAGCCTGTGGCGATCAGTATAACTCTGACCCGTGTTATCCAGCATCCTCCTCCTAGCCTTTCTGACCCAGCTATCAGAAAGGGAACCACGCCGGAACGTCCATATGCGGGAAGAGACAAATCGCCCATACACAGAACATTTAGCCCATACCTAACATCACCGCAAATCGTCTGTTAAAATATGCTAAGTTTCGGAAGATGTCGTCTCCTGCCATATCCGCTCCCGCATCACGGCCTCAGCCTATGGTACAGCTCACCGCCATCACCACAACAGGTACAGCAACCAGCACGACGACCACCACAACTACAGCATCACAGACATTAGCTACCACTAGTACCGCCGCTGCCTTATGGACGGATATATTCGAACCGGCAGTAACTGTGAGATACATTATGGACGCTACACTGGGGCTGCCTGATAAACTAACTTTTAAGTTATTATTATTATATTCTATTTTTCTTATTATTTTTCTTCCTGTCTTAGATGTCAGGACGGATATGGGGTCAGTGAGAGCTGCCCGTTGCGGACCCGCTATAACAGGCCGCAAATATACCTTTTTAATAAATAATAAGAGATACGTGTTGCGTGCCCCTTTAATTACCCGGGGTGCGCAAGTAATTCAGAGTGATTCACTAAATACGCCATGAGGGTATGTTACATGGTTCATATATGTATACATTGATTTCTTTTATTATATTATATATTTAAACTTAAATTGTGGTACGTTGAAGCTTGGGTGTTCTCTGCGGAGATAATGATTATCCGCATTCAGAGAGAACACCCATGCGAGCTAGTTACAGCATGCACAGTAATATTAATAAAACAAAACAAAAAAAGTAAAGGCCTGGAAAAATAATTCCAGGTCAAAAATTGAAAACTAAAAGTATGCCTTCCCCCCTCCTCTTGGCACCTCTATATGCTCTGTCTCTTGAATACCCGTCTATTGCGTCACTACTCCTCTCCAGCCACGCACCTACCCGGGAAGTCTATAATTCCCGCCTAGCGTACGTCCATGCATCGATCCGCCATGCGCGATATACGATGTCAAACTAGGAGGAGGTGGTGTAGTTCGGATCGACCGGTCGGGTACCGGCCGTACCAGCTAAGCTGGGTACGCGCCACCTGTCCTGGATTCGTTCCCTGAACATGCCCCCCCCCCTGGCTAAAGCCATAACCGTATATAGGCTTATGGGAGAGATCGCGTAGCAAAAACGACTAAGTTCGTTAAAGCGCATAGTACGCATGTGCGCGCTTGGATGCTATTTTTGATGAAGCACATAGTTTACGACCAAGATAGGATGACGCTTTTAGTGTACCGAGATGGTATCCTGTAATCCTTTTTGATTACCTGTTCCCATTGAATCTGGCATTAATCAAGACCAGAATTTGACAGGCTTTTTAAATCTGTAAATCATTTCAAAATCGGTTAAGAAATGGCTGAGTTATCCACGGAAAACCCGTCTTGATTATCTTCAAAATATTGCTGTGACGTCATAACCACGTGGATGCAGAACTTCTAGAATGTTCTAGAACATTCGACTGCGCTATTATTAGCTACACGCTGATTGGCTGTTGCTCGATTGATGATTGGTTGGAGCCTGCGTCTGTGATGTCACGAGGAGTATAAAAGGAGACGCGATCCAGAGATCGAGAGCATCCTCGGCCAGGGGCCGAACAGGTTGTATCTGTACTAGCTGCGATCAACAGATATTACGCATATGACTTCAGTTTTCTGTTCTTCTCCAGTAGCTGGCAGTAGCCAACCCACCGCAGTAAGAACAATTTTGTAAACTCCCTACTTACGGGAGCAATTTGGAACTTTCTGATTACTGTTCATGAATATCAATATCTACTTCGGAACACAAATTTGCGGTGAGGCCTTTACGGCCTGAATATGTGAGTCTACAGATGTAGAGGCAGGATGTTCTTTGATGGATGACTCGCCGGATCTGCCATCCATGCCAAAAAGTGGTATTTCAACTGTCACCGTACTAATATCGTGTAGGTTCTTCTGACTTTCGACCGCAGCAAGTAAACTCTGCCCGGTGTGCCTTCAGAGCTGGCTGACGTACCCAGCACCGTCAAGCTTTGTTTTGTATCTTCATTTGCATCTGACAACCCCTGCTTGTGGTCGGGTTGTTTACAACTTCCATCCGTGCCATCGGTGTGCGGGAACTTTCTTCACAACAGTAGTACTATCGTCTCTTTTGCTGACCGCTCGTTAGACATCCTATTAGGCTTACAGTACTGAGCGATGTACTCCCGCCATGAGTGTTCTTGTGGGAATCTTGTTTGCGGAAAACAGCCTGTGCGAACAACCTGCGGGAACTTTCCAGCTTCCTGGGAATGCATCAACGTGCGTCAACTACGGAATGACGTATCAATTTCAGTAACACGGTAGCCTAACTTATGACTACCGAGTATTCAAGTAACTATACTTTGCATTTTAATTATTTCGCTATATGTATATCTCTAATTATATTGTATCCGTAAGAACGGTCCCGATGACTAAAAGGTACCGGAATGGTCTTAGGACCGCTAGTTATAATTTCTGTATTTGTTTATAGTTATTCTCATTTTCTGTAAGGTGTTTTACTAACCGCACCATAGTAGGTTCGTTAACCTGCACTAAGGCATATAATTCTGATCATTTGATACCGTATTGCTTGTTCTGGTTAGATTATGCACATATATGGCCAGTGGCCATCAGTTCATATGTTTTGTTTATTTATAGAAAATATAGGACTGCCATGCACGTAGGAAACACGATACAGCAACACTTATATATGCAGCACGTTCTCCCACCACCAACAATTTTTCACTGAGGTCGGTGTCCGTGCTATAACTCTGTTTATCCTGGCATGCTCCCGACTAAACCTTTTCTATTCAGCTCGATAGGATAGGTTCAAAATGATTAGAGACACTTTCTTCATTACCAGCTCGGTAATATACTCTTCTCTTCCGGCAGTGCAATAATCTAGCCCCGCACTCCAGTAAGACTCATAACTCCAAGATTTTGTCTCTCTTCATGTTCCACTCAGCCTTGTGGCTTCTTAATTGTTTGGATGTCCCTATCCGCAACATGGGCTGATCCGACTCTGGGAAACTGTTGGGGTTTCCAAGCGGTGATGGCCAGGGTGTGGTATCACATACATTCCCCTCCGTATCTTTGGATACTTAGTAGTTAGCACTTTAGCCAATGTAGGAAAGCACTGCGAAAACATATCTTAATTATTATTTTATTTACTGAACCATCCTCCCACACCGCAGTGCAAAACTGGCCAACTTGTATATAAACCTAACGACAGGTTAAACAGTTAGTTCCATAGAACCCGGTGACGGGTGAGATGCGTATCCCAAACGAATTCCATAGAAATGTCTGGGCATGATATTTAGATCGGCCACGCCCTTACGGGAAGGACATTTACGGTGGGTAATCGTCTCTCTCATCCCCACCATAACGATAGGGCAATTGTCTAATAATGCTTTCGTGAAAAGTAACCTATGTCTTGTAACGTTTTATGTGGTTACGGAGCGGGATGTCCGGATTCTTATCCAGCTCGGAGATCTTACTAAGTAACAGTATTGATGTCTTAGGGCATCTGTTCTCAATGACAGCCGTGTCTAATAGCTAGGTAGATACCAGCCATTTGCGGCCAAAAATAGTTCTTGTTTTAAAAACAACTAAACGCTAATTAAACAAAGCAGAAGGCCCGCATAAATAAAGCATAACTACTAATTCAGCATACTAAGAATCACATAAGACGGTGATGAGGGAATCCATCAGAAATCGCTCGTCCCGTCTTCATGTAAAACAGCACGCACCCCTATAGTCATAATCTCACTAGGTATGGTCTTTTCTTTCTCAAGCATTTTTGGTTGAAATATTAGAGTGGGCCCATTTTTTCCTACTACTCTTCTCCCGCTTTAAGCAGTGGCGACACCTTCCCGAGATGGAGGCCCGCGCGAGGCACTTGACTCTCGCAAGGATTCAGCGACGACGGTCCACGCGAGGATAATACTCCTTGTTACTTGTTCTGTAAATCCCTCCTCTCTGTTCTAGGAGAACCACCAGCCGGCACTAAGTTCCTAGCTGATGTAAAATGTTGATTTTGTCGCATTGTGTTATCATGCCTTCTTGGACGAAATATAGTGTACTGAGACTTTCCAGTTAGTATGCAAGATCTCTTGTGGTGCAGCTTGAAACAGAGGTCATGCGTGGCCTCCTCTAGCATGATCGCGAGCGGATTGCATTTAGTGAATGTATGGGAGGTGTCGAGAATTAGTCTAACGAATCTTGTTGATGAGTGGTTTGCGGGTTTCTTCCAGACATGGACAATTAAGAAGGAAATGTTCAGTGGTCTCTGGTTCAGATTCGCAGAGTGGACAATCAGTGTTAGAGGCATGGTTTCGACTAGAGCCGGCATACAAGTTGTAGCGCTGAGTGAGCAACTTTGCTTTGACTGTTGGTTTGATGACCGTAAGGGTATCAGTGTTTGCCATATTCCAGACTGAGTGGCAACATCCTATTTTGCAGGACGATAAGTTGATGTATCCCAATGTTACTTTCGCTGCAGCTTCCTCGAGTAGGATTTCTAGCCAGTAGTTATTCACATTAGCATGCAACAGCTCCTTCCAGGAACATTTTGTAGGTTGGGATTTTACAAGGTTGAACGCTGATGGAAGCTTGTACTGAATCAGGAGCTTTCTAACAACAATCACCCAACTATGGGAGTTGTAGCTTTTGACTGCCAACTGTCGTCTAATAACTAATGCTTCAATTGAGTCAGGTCGTCGCAGCATATTGAGAAACAGTGTCAGTATTCTCTTATGGATTTGACCGTCAATTGGGATAACGCCAAGGAGCAGGTAAACAGCAGCATTAGCGGTTGAGGCAGGTAGATGCTGCAGTCTTTTTAAAGTCCCTCTGTAGTAGTCCTCCAGCATTTGGACTTCGCTGTTTGAGAGCACACCTGCTTCTAAGCCATATAAAAGGATTGGTGTGATATAGATCTCCCATAGCTTGATGGATGTCATTGGGTTGATACCATTAAGACTGTGCATTCCGGCGCCCATCAGCGAGTATGCTGCTCGGCGTGCTGAGTCAATACGTGCAACGATTGTTGACTTGTTTTTTACATTATTTGATCTATGAATTCCCAAATGTGTTTCGTCTAGGGAAAGTTCCAATTCAGCTCCATTAAGATGAAGAAATGCATCTGAAGATTTACCAGGTGCTGTTTTTGGGACCATAGCTTTGGTCTTTGCTGTGCTAAACAGGTATCGCTCGTTTGATGCATCGAGCTCTGCAATATTCAATAGTTGTTGCATTTGAAAGGCACTCCTGGCGATAATGGCCAGGTCGTCTGCACACATGATGGCGCCAGTAGGAATAGAACCAATGCGAAATGCACCTGGATAAGCTGTCAGTTTATTCAGTAATGGGTTGCTACGTTGTTTGAAGAGATCAGGAGATGTGTATGCGCCCTGTCTGATGCCGAGTTCTTCATTGAAGGCTCTAGATACATTCCCCTGCCACTTGATTACTGATGTGATGCCGGTATACATGCTGTTAAATAGCTCCCATAGTCTACCATCTAGTCCTTGAGAAGAGGCTGCATTCAGCATGCTTTTGTGACAGACTATATCAAACGCTTTTGAAGCATCCATGAATGTAATAAGCAGTGGCAACGCACCATCTTTTGCCTCAGCTAAGCATTCAGTAAGCAAGAAGGCTGCATGAGTAGAAGAGCATCTATTGGTGAATCCAAATTGCAGCTTGTTTTGTTCTGGGTCCAAGACTGCCCTTGACCGTTTCAGAAGTTCTTTCTCTAGCAACTTGCTTAAAAGGGATGTAACCGTAATACGCCTATAGCTGTCTGGATTGTTTGGTGGTTTTCCTTTCTTCAAGATTGGTGATACGATGCCCATTTTCATACCATCTGGAATCGTCCCCCGTTTCAGTATTCCGTTAATTAGACGTGTGATGACACTTATTACTTCCTCAGAGGCAAACTTCACATGCTCCGCCGATAGGCCAAATGGGTCTGCAGCTTTACCCTTTTTCATTGAATCAATATGTCTTTGTGTCAGCGTCTGTGAGCAGTTGAACAGCATTTTCGTTTGATGGCAACGAGCTAAGGAGAGCATGGATCATGTTAGCAGAGTTGTTTGCGTCTTCACTGAAACTAGGATGACGCTTGGCAGTAGCCAAATCCTCAAAATAGTTGGCCCATCCTTCAGTTTCTGATATTCTTGAAGAGAACTGCTTGAAGTCGATGGCTGACATTTTTGATGCTCTGCTACCAGGTCGATGTTTACGTACAAGTTTACACATGGATTGTTTGTCATGTGTTGACATGCACATGATAGCACTGTGAAGATTGTTACGCAAGTCAGCTGACAGTTGGCGTTGAGCACGACGTAGGGCTTGTTTAGCGCGCATCCTGTTATTAGTTAATTGGTTGCCTTTGTCTGTAGGACGGCCTCCCTTCTTCCAGGCCCAGTGCGTAGCTTTCGCTTTAGAGACTAGCGGTTTTAGTGCCGAGTTCCATTTAGTTGTTGTCCTACGGCGAGGAGGTTTAGCATATGTAGGATCACACTGAAGAGCGGTCTTCTTTAGAATAGAGTTAGTGGCTTGAAGTATGATATCTGGAGAAGTGTCTGGCGGGCAGTCCTTTAAGACCTAATTCGACCAATTAACGCCTGATTGCGGAGGGCAGTTTATCTTCTTTACCCTCCCTGGGAGTATTGTTAGTGATAAAGTTGCAGTGACTGGGTCATGTGCACTCTGGTTAATAACGTTTCTTGTGTCAACTACAATATCTGTGATTATTGTTTCTTGATCCGTCGGTTCAATGAAGTGGTCAATATGGGATGTAATGTTCCCTGAAAAGTGGTAATATGTTTGGCAGTCTGTGGTTTTATCAGACACTCTGAAGGCTGCAGAAGTGCAGAATTCCTTAAAAAGTACATCATTCTTTGAAGTTTTCTCTCTATTTATGTCTGCATTTACATCACCTGTCCATAGAATATGGCTGTCCTCTCTGTACTGTTCTCGAATTTCAAAAACTTCGTCCAAGATGCTTTTATAGTTGTATTGGTCTGAAGAGCCTTGGGAAGGCAGATAGGTGTTAATGAGAACTAAGGGTGTTTCCTCTGTACGTATGCGTATTGCTAGGACTCTGTTACTGCCATCCGGTAATACTTCAATTTTCCTTGACAGATCTTTATGCCAGATGACTGCAACCCCGCCTTTACCTCTAGGTCTATACGAGGGAGGTAGAGGGTCATCATCGTCTGAACACTTTATGGCTGCTTCATGTGATGGAAATGCTTTGCAAATATGATCTGATTGGTAGTTAAAGAGCCAATGTTCCTGGAGGCAGAGGATGGTTTGGTTTCCTTTCAATAGCTCTTCCACATAGGCGATGTTGCTGGTGATATTTTCAATGTTACAGGAAACAATCCTTAGGTATACATCAGAGAGATGTGTAGTGTCTAGTCGTTTCTGTTGGGTGGTGGTTTGTCTGTCCCCTGAGGAGACTCTAAAAAATGAGTGTTACTTGGGAGCCGGCGAGACTTGCTGCTGGTTGTTATCTAGCGAGGCTTGTTCACTGCAATATTGTTTATCTGTGGATGATTGGTTAGGTATTTGGCGGGAATGTTCTTTCTGACTCTCATTATTATTGTCAAACGCAGGCGCTGACCGTTCGTCTGTCGGAGTTAGAGGAGGAAGAACCTCTGATATATTGGTCTGATTATTTGTGGCTATGACTCTGGAGGTTACGTCTTGGTTTTGATGACTTTCTGACAGAGCTTGACTTTCGCTCGTTATATTTACAGCTACTGGTTTGACTACTACACGACAGTTGGAAGCTGCATCCTGTAGCCCGTTGCTAGGCACTGGCTGAGATTCATTCTGGTAGAGTTTGCATGTGGAATCGGACAGGGTCATTGGCAATGTTGTTGATGGTTTGTTCAAATCCTGCTGTCTAGTTTGATTCTGGTGTGAGACTCTTCCGAAGTTATCCGCCTGTTGGCTACGCCTAGCACTATGGTTGTTAGGTTTCTGCAGTTGCATAGTACTGTTAGTGACATTTGCGATCAGAGCGGTAGTTAATGTTGTCAGTGACGCAACCAGGGTGTCCATATGACCTGCATGAGATGGTACATTAGGTTGACTCATATAGTGGTTTTGGTGACAGCATGGTGGGATAGGTGGCCATGGTGGAAAGCTCTGGTATCCAGCTGGTGCTGGTGGCTGAGGTGATGGAAAGCTCTGGTACCCCGCTGCTAGAGGCGGCTGAGATTGTGGAAAATTCCGGTATCCAGCTGCTGGGGGTGGTGGCGGAGGAAACCCAAGATGTGGTGGCTGAGGTGGTGAAAAACACTGGAAGCCTGATGCTGGGGGTAACCATGGTGGACACATATAGCCGTATGGAGAATAAGGTGTCTGAGATGGAGCATTTGCCGAGGTGTATGTCATTTTGAGACAGCACTTTAAGTTTTAGTAGGCGGTTCTCTTCTGACAGAGTGTTAATCTTGGACTCTAGGTTACTGACCAGTGACATAAGTTCTTCAAGGTGGGATGATTGCTCACTGAATTCCTCCTCCTGTTTGTTGAGCTGGATTTGTTTAGCTTTTAGCGACCTTTCCTGAGCTTTTAACTGCTTTTCTTTGGCTTCGAGTGACAGTGATCTTATCAGCGAGTCTGTGGCATTGACATTTTTGTTTTTTGCTGCATCTTCTGGGATGGGAGCACTAAGTGCTATAGTTTCACCTGTGATGACAGTTTCGTTTCTGGGTGGCACATCGCATCGCTGGGCTGTTTGGTTCAGCTGATCGTGATCCGACGGGCTTGGTATTTCCGCTACTTCATCTTCTCTGTTGTCCTGTTCTAACAAGAGTGAGCAAGAAGAGCATGTGTATGGATGTTTATCTTGTTCCAGTTTTGTAACTGCACTTGGAGATAAGCCTTCGCAACGGTAATGTATCCAGTTGTCACATGTCTCACATAATACGGCGCTGGATAGAATGTGTTGTTGACAGTGTAAGCACGAGTCCGAGGGGTCGGCATTGTTGTCGGAGGTGTTCAGATTTGCTGGACACGTATGAGATGAAGTTGGTCCCGTTAAGGCACTATTTTCAGGAGTCATTGGCGTGAGTGGACTAGATACTGGTTCCTTCCTCTTGCTAGGACGGCCGGTAGTCTTAGTGATGATGATTTCAACAGAATTTGTGTCATGATCTGGCTGTTTTGGGCTAGCTGTCATATGGTTGTTCAAGGTGAGGTTGGATGACGATAGCTGAGATGTACTGGTACTACTGATACTACTGGTACTTACCCAAACTAGCACTAGTAGTGCCCGCGTGAGGCACATAACATTTCGTCCGAGATAATCTTCTTGCTTTCAGCTTAGAGGTATAATAACTTATTATAGTCTGTGTAGTACCCTCGGGAGCCCCATGTTTAAAAGTTCATCTACCCATCTCTATGTCTCGTATTTTCGTATGCTCTTATTTTAGTTTTATCTAGCATATTTATAATTGTTTAGGTAAAATCATTGTATAGACTTATATTTTTAGGTAACCAAAATCAAATCTTGTAAGTCCATAGATCACAAAATTGCTATGGACAGGCATACTGGTGACACAAATTCTTGGGATGAGACTGTTGTATTTAATGTTCGCGACAATGGTCGCATGGCCCCACCGGAACGATTGAGTTCCACCAGCCTTTGGAGCCGGTTTTTGTTACCCGCAGGGCAGTCTCGTACAAGGTCCGTCACACTGAGACTGGATGCTGACCAGCGTCATCATTCGTAGTGCACTTGCGTCATGGCGAGTCGACATGATACACTGGAACGGCCCGACACTAACCGGCGAGCTACACAATCATCCTTATGGTATGCATTAACCCTTGTCAGTCATTACACTAATTACCCGTAAGCTCACCTCATTGGTTGCCAGGACCCCTACGAAAAAGTTTACTTTGCGGATAACTAGGCACTAGTTAGCGACTAGTTTTCGGCAAAGGAAAAACTGAGCGACAGGACTTAACATGGCCTAGCAGCTAGATGTTAACTTGCCACTAAGCGGCGGCATAATTAAAACTGAGCGGCTGGTTTGCAGCAGAGTATGTGATTTGCCACAAACTCAGTGGTTGGTTAACATGAAAAACTCTGTTTCTCACAAACTGAGCGGCTGGTTAACATGAAGGACGCTGTTTCTCACAAACGGAGCAGCTGGTTAACATGACAGACTAGGCTTCTCACACACTATTTTCCCGTCTAAATTTTAAACTTTCTGGCAGAGCATCTGCTATTTGCAATGGTCTTGTTGAGGTAGTTTGGTGTAAATATATTTTGATCTCAAGCTTGTTTAAGTGAACAACGTCGTTAGTAAGTATATATTATTGTTGAATAAGTCGATAGATACATGTAGTAAGTTGCTGTGCTGCAATGCAAGCAGATCTTTCTTGAAGTTTCTGAGAGTAAAGTTGATTATTTTATCATTATATACTAGTAATAGATCTGTCATATTGGACATAATTTAATTGAAGCATTTAGAAACCTGCTGTCAGTAAAGTCAGTCAATGCTATGAAGACTGAATACTACATGTTGTAGCACAAGGAAGATGTGTTGAATCACTAGTAAGTTATGCTTTCGAATGAATATACATGCATATATACTGACCTAGTTTAACAGGAAGAAGTAATGGCATGAATGGTAGCCATTTTTTGCTTCAAACAGAGTAAGAGTAGTGCAAAATGAGCGGCTAGTTGGCAGCAAACTGAGAGGGCTGGTTAGCGGCACACTGAGCGGCAAATTGAGCAGCTGGTTAGCGGCAAACTGAGCGGCTGGTTAGCAGCAGCCTAAATCCTAATTAACTAAATGGACACCCTCTACATCTAACATCCAATCAGAACGGAGGATTGCTGGGCCAGATTTTCACCTTTTCAAAAGGCGATGGAGATCAAAGGAAAAAAGGTGTAAAAATCAATCATCATGACGTAAGACACCTAATTAGCATAGCAAAAAGGTGTGAAAATCCGGCCCCCGCTCACATCTCCTCTACTCATGCCGCCAACAGAATGACAGGACTTATATGCAGCACAATTCATTCCATTATTAAAGACATTTTAATATGCTGTAACAAAGTTTAATACACCCTCATCAGAGGGTATGCTGGCCCTGTTTGGAAATTTGGCGAACAATTAGAAAAGGTCTAGAAATGAGCCGCTAAAATAGTACCATCTTTGCAAAACATGCCTATGAAAATCGTGTTCGAAATCTAAACTTAACAACCTTAATTTATAGAAGAATACGAGGCAATCTCATGTTTTAAGTATCTTAATGATATCTACCCGGTAAATCCCAGTAAACTATTCTAATTAAATCAAGATAACAGAACACGTCGCCACAAATTGAAACTTAGAAAAACTAGAGCGTATACTAACAATATACTGAATTTTTTCTCCAACAGAATTATAGACTGGCGGGATGCATTACCTGAAATAGTCGTTGATGCGCCTACTATAAACTCATTCAAAGCTATGCTAGACAAAATCTACATAATGCACCCAGTGCACTACAACTATAGATAGGATATAAATGTCTTAGTAAATTGTATACTTGTTATGTTATGCTATGCTATACCATGTTAGGATATGTTATGTTGTTATGCTAAGATAAACCACAAGTTCAAGGTCATGCAACACGGAATGATATATATATATATATATATGAACTATACTTTTTAAATAGGAAGTCAACCATAGAATTGGACGTGGGTCGACATTAGATATGTCACGGGCAGATCATAGCTGGTTCTTCCATATTTGTATCTGGATGTGCACAAAAGTATCTTCTTGTATCAGAAGCACATACATTGTACAGCTTGTAGTGCATCCACAACTGACCAGCTCTTCCAGGACTATAACCAATGCTATGACTGAGCAATTGAATCCTGATCATACTCATGGATCACAATAGACCATCTATGCGATCGCCAAACCCATTGAGTCGGATTCAGCTACAGGATTTAACGAAGAATGAAAAATGCTCCTTAAGAAGCTGTTGGCTGACGTATTTGCACGATTTATTGGCTGGAACTTTATGCTTATCAATCCTGAGGTGACAACATATTTGACGAGGAGACGCTATGCATATCAGACAGCATTGCCACTCAATTCTGTGAAGATAATCGTACACAACATAGACGAGTGACTGTCTGGAGAAAGGGAGAAAAATTGACTCAATTCAAATACTGGCAAATGAGTTATGACATGGAGATATTTTTGCTGTGCTGTGTATGTTCTATTTTTATTGGAGACTGATATGTATGCGAGATCATTAGATGGGGGTTGTGGATTAGGCTCGATTATTAGAATTATGCATGTTAGCTCCCAGTAAATTTATGTGATATGCTGAACTTATCGATGGAACATCCAGATCTCTGCAGGGTGAAGTTCTCCGAGGACTCATACACCATTGCCAAGAGGTAAGCCTCATTCATCCTGATCCAAAAGAAGGAAGAGACAAAATAAGCAACTGAATATTCATACCGGAAACCTCAAACTGAATGATCTGTGCATCTTCACAGAGGGGTCTATGGCAGGACCGAAGTTGCATGGGACATTGCTGAATTTGAGGCTGGCATTGCCTTCAATCAACGGTTCTGTTTCCATGCATCCGAATCGGAGTTCCAAGGGTCCAGCAGAGGTTTGCAGTAGACAACATAGAGCTCATCACAACGTTTAAAGAGGAGAGGAATGAAGAATCCCTTTGACGAGAACCAATCTTTTTGAACAGAGTCCACACTCCCAACAATAAAAAAACAAAAGCATGCATGTCGACAGTACCAAAGACTGGGACTACTAGGGAAGCTCTACATCACACTGAAAGTTATGAAAGGCAGTACTGACTCCCTGTTTGAAGACATGAATGTGGATACCCCTTCCTTATACAAACTCGGCAATCTGTGAAGTGTTCAAAGGTCTGAACTGCTGCCTTCTTGGAAGCCGACTCGCCATCTTACTTCGAAGAGCCTGGCAAGAATCTGTCTGGTGCTGACATTATGCGTTTACTGGAGGGATGCATGAACACATTGTGTGATTATGCCGAGAACAGTGATTCTCTTCATTGAAGACTTACCCATGGCTAATCGTGTTGATGTCACCTGGGACTGGTATCTATCAACAGCATAGAAAGTGATGACCTTTGGAATTTGGTTGAGCATAAGTCTGACAGCAATTACTAAATAGGAATGGGAAGATGTCGAAGAACTGGAAAAGCTGGTCAATATTTCAAACCTAACATGCAATCAAACCAATAAGGTGGACCTGTCCGACAGCACATCATTCTCTAGAAAACTTATTCCCATCTTCGCGCTACATGTTCCGGTCTAGTCAGAATCAATTCTAGGTTGGTCGATGGAGGGAAATACCCCTGTCATGTCATGGTTTGACTGAGGATAGGCAAAATGACTGCTGGTACCTGGGTTTACAGGTGGGCGTGGGGTGGGGGGGGGGTCTCTCCTACCTCCACTACACGTGTCTATAATTATATATTAATATTAATCATGATGTCATGAATGATTCGCTATAGTCCGTCTTTAATGCTTAATCGTCTGCCACATGCAAATTTTATATGTCTTTACTATTTAATAAACATGCTGTTGAATATTTTGAAACTAATTTGACTGGGCGGTGTTCAAAATATTCAACAGCTTACCTGCATAGGTTTCTGGAAATTGATAGTCAGGGAGTTCAGAGATCAATCGATCCCAACACAAGCCTGGTGTGGGTGGAGTTTAGATAGAGATGGGCGGAGTATAGCTGGAACTGGAAAGGTCCATTCATGGAAAGTGCCAAAAATGTTATATCTAACAACCGCAGAGGAAGTGTCAAAAATGATATATCTATCTAGATTTGAGCTGGTTAGTTGCTACAAAATTAGATATGTACGATAGGTCTAATAACAACCATTTTAATAAAACCGTAGGCAAAAAATATCCAGATCGCTTGCCTTAGACATCAACAACTACCAGTCCAATTAGTTTCAAGATATTCAACAGATTACCTTGAAATTGGTATTTCGGGAATTCCATTTTCAGTGTTAAAATCAATTTAAATGCATGTGCAGTCATCAGATTGTAGCTCAAAATGGGCAGGGAATAGCTCAAAATGGGCAGGGCATAACTAGAAACGAACATTTCGAGTTTTGTAACAATCAGTCAGAGAGCTATGCAATGGAAACTGATTTCAAGATGGCAGCATATGTTAGTAATAACAAAGGACAACTAATTAGAGTTATGAGAGACAAAAAGAATACATTCAATTCTGCTTCTTTAGTCTAACACTCAAGCTTTCAAAACAAGAGGCCCAAGGGCCTGTGGCACTCACCTCGAGCATTGGCATTTAAACCATTTGCATTTAAATAGACATGATGGATGATTTTTGGAAAATCCAAGATGACCACCAAAAAATTGCCCAATCAACTCTCGTTTAATATGTTGAAGCCTACCGTCCTTGGGCTCGTTCCACCCAAGTTTTGTTGAACTTGAGTTATTGATTGAAGGAAAGCGTAATTTTTTCAAAATCGTTTCGGAAACCTTTCAGAAAATCTGTGATTTCTGCCAAAACATTGACCTATCGAAATTCCAAATAGAATTTCTAATGGCTACGACAATAGGATCCTTCCAGTCAAAATTTGTTGAAATTGCCCGAGCAATTAATGAGGAGTAGCATTTTATATGAATTCCCATTTATCAGAAAGCTCAAGATGGCTACCATCAAAATCAAGCAGTCAAAATTCTGTAGACAAGTTCTGAAGTGTACGGGCCTAGGGTTCTTCCAACTGAGTTTGCTTGAAATCGGCCAAGCGGTTAATGAGGAGCATCCTTTAAACTGATTTCCCAAAATATTCAGAAAATCCAAAATTGACCAATAAAAATTCTATATGCAACTTCTAAAGCCTACCGCCCTAGGCTCATTCCAGCCAGTCTGGTTGAAAACAGCCAAGCAGTTAATGAGATGATTTTCAGCCATTTTTTCGGAAAACTCATGGTCACCGAATAAATCGACCAATCAAAATTCTATAGACAAGCTCTGAAGCATGGCACTTTAGGGGCCTTCCAGGCGAGTTTGTTTGAACTCGTTCAAACGGTTATTGATCAGAGCAGCCTTTTAAATGATTTCCCAAAATTTTCAGAAAAGATGGCCGCCGGAATAATGGACCAATCAAAATTCTGTATACAAGTTCTGAAATCTACAATGCTAGTACCCTTCTGGTCAAGTCTGGTTGAAATTGCTCAACAGTTAATGAGAAGTAGCATTTTATATGATTTCCGGCCATTTTTCAGAAAATCCAAGATGGTTGCCGTAAAAACTGACCAATCTAAATTCTGTATACAAGTTCCGAAGCATACTAGGCTAGGGTTCTTCCATCAAAGTTTGATTGAAATTGGACAAATGGCTATCGAGTAGGCCTTTAAGTGATTTCCAGAAATTTTAAGAAAATCCAAGATGGCACCTGGAAAAATTGACCAATCAAAATTCTGTATACAAGCTTTGAATCCTTCCAGGCAAATCTAGTTGAAATTGCTCCAGCAGTTAATGAAGAGTAGCGTTTTAAACGATTTCCCACCATTTTGGGGAAAATTCAAGATGGCTGCCAGGAAAATGGACCAATCAAAATTCTGCATACAAGTTTGGAAGGATACCACGCTAGGGTTCTTTCATCCAAGGGTGATTGAAATTGGCCCAGTGGTTAATTAGGGTTTTATGTGATTTCCATAAATTTTCAGAAGATCCAAGATGGCAGCCGGAAAAATTGACCACTAAAATTCTCTATACAAGTTCTGAAACACCAGCTAAGTCTGGTTGAAATTGTTCAAGTAGTTAATGAGGAGTAGCGTTTTAAACGATTTCCAGCAACTTTTTCAGAAAGTTCAAGATGGCCACCGAAAAAAATGACCAATCAAAATTCTGTATAAATGTTCTCAAGTCCTTCCAGCCAATTTACGTTGAAATCCGCCAAGTGGTTAATGAGGAGTAGCGTTTTAAAGCAAAAGTTGACTGGCCGGACGGATGATGGACGGTCGCCATGCCATAAGCTCACTTGGCCATTCTGGCCAGGTGAGCTAAAAACAGCTTCTGCAGTGGTCTTGAGAAATATTCATTTCCAAACCAAGAAGACTATTTTTTTAAATTGACCACTAGAATGGCTGGCTCGATAACTGAGCCAGTTACTCCAGTGCTACACTTTCAAAAATAATCTTCTCTTGGTCTGCAAATGAACATTTTCTATGAGAACAAATTTATGAGTTAAAAGGTAAAAATTTTATTTTTATTTCAGATAAAAAATAGAAAAGAAGCAATACTGTGAGGTTAGACTGACATTTGACGTTCATTTAAATTAAGTGTTTCAAAATTAAGCATAAATGTTGACTTGAGTCACCTTACTTACACCTATTCCCCGTTTGTACATCGTATTGAACACAAAACATGTCATAACGACAGAGAAGTAAAAACTTTATTAGGTTTTTTTTTTATGTTAAGGTTATAAACACACATAAATAACTGAACAATTAGGAAAAGTTAACCTAGAATCTCTCAATGGTCAAGATTGGTAAAAGAAATCAAAAATCTGGCCTAATGAATGCCCATTGGCAGGTCAAGAGAAGGCTTTTTTTTTAAAAGATTTTCAACGCGAATGACTGGCTCGAGTATCGAGCCAGTCATTCCAGTTGTAAATTTTCAAAAATAGCCTTCTCTTGACCTGCAAATGGACATTTGAATAGGTCATTGATGAAGCCATTCTTGCCAGGCTTGAGTGTTACTGTTACTATGTTGTATTCCCCCAGGTTATCAGGGTAATGCTAACTGTGTTAGATAAATTAGTAATCAATCCATGAATTAATTAATTAATATTTGCACAGTTCGAATTATGTAAATTCGTGACCATTAAGGAGAGTAACCTATTATATATTAAATTGCGTAACACTTAAGCAACATTGGAAGGGTCGTAATATTTGTCATCAGTTGAAAAAGCAAACTAATGTGTTTATATATATATATATATATGTACAGTAAACATAACATTAGCGACAATTTACTGTAGTCCCCACTCTCATTCGTATTAACCAAGTGACATAATTCTGCCGAATTCAAAAGAACCAAATTTTATAAAAGGCGCACATTCACTCAAGAATGCTTGAAAATTTAATTTTTTAAATTGCATAATTTTTTAGGCTTAAATTGTGTACCTCAATGTAATGAAACGAATGAAGGTATGATGATTTCATTCATAATATTAAGTTAGTTAATAACATTTTTTAAGTTGTAAAATTGAATTAGAGACATGTATCCCTAATTCAACTTCACAACTAATTAATTATATTAATTTAAACGGAATGAAATTACCATATTAACATTTATTTTATTTCATTACATTGAGATATGCAATTTACGCATCTAAACCTATACAATTTTAACAATTTTATTTTCAAATATTTTGGTACGAATGTGGCCCTTTTAAAATTGATGCTTATTTTTCTAAATTAAAACCTTAAATGGTCCAAACCTGTCAACAACATAAAGGTTCTGTAAGAGAATGTCAATTTGACCACCAAACAAAGTTATTTAGACAAATTACCAATGGAATGGAGGATTTCACTTTGTCCATCAATCATACGCTGTCATAATCAACTACACGACGTGTAGGACGTCATCATGAGGTAAGGTCATCACGACCGCTTAATTGATAACGGACTAAGTCTTGTTGAACAAATTGTGTCTTTACTATTTAATAAACATGCTGTTGAATTGTTTGAAACTAATTTGACTGGGCACTGTTGCTGCCATACATAGCAACAGGCTATCGTAACCTATGCTGCCACGCCAAGTCAAATTAGTTTCAAAATATTCAACAGCTTACTTGTATAGTTTTCTGGAAATTGATAGTCAGGGATCGATCGATCACAAAACAGGCAGTCTGGGTGGAGCTTAAGCTAAAGTTAGGTGGGGCATAGCTAAATCTGGACTCCTCAATTGATTATTGGGAGTCATTCCAGCGGTAGGTTTTCTAAAATATTCATCCATGGCAGCAACACGTTCAAGTCAAATTAGTTTCAAAATAATCAACATCTTACCTCTATAATTGTCTTACTATTTGGACAGTGGAGTTTCAGGTGTTAAAGTGTGAACAAATATTCTCGTCTCCGATTGTAAATTGATATGTTCTACTCAGCTGAATTACCTCCCTTGTTAGACGCTCTAAGGAAAGCGGATAAACTTCAAACATATTTGTATGGCACTGAGAGTAGACACAATGAATGTCTTGGCGCAAAAAAACCCACAATAATAATCACTAAGTCACCGGGTATAGTACATCTCAGAAATAACCTAAAATGTTTCCAAAACAAAATGGCAACATGTTTGTAAGTAAGAAACGTTCTGTTTGGCAGCAATGTATGTTTTCAAATCCAATGGAGGGATCCAGTTTTAGCTATGCCCCGCCCATCTCCCGCTAAGCTCCACCCATGCTTTGCCTGTGCTGGGATTGATTGATCCCTGCACTCTCTGAATCTCAATTTGCAGAAAACAGTCACTATACATGTAAGCTGTTGAATATTTTGAACCTAATTTAGGCAGCAACATCATCCAGTTAAATTACTTTCAAAATATTCAACAGAATGTTTATTAAATAGTAGACATACAACAACGGTTAGTCCGTCATCAATTAAGCGTCCGCGACGAACTTAGTTACACCATTCAAGACTCATTGATTATGACGTCATTCTACACATCACCTGGTTGATTATGACATCATATCATTGATGGATAAACTGGAATCATCCATTGTTTATATTCAAAAGTAAGTTTTATTTCGCTTAGGAACGTTTTATGATCAATTATTTCTGGGCTGTACTGTATACACTGTACACAAAATTACCCATTTAACTGTCAAGACGGACAAGAATGGCTTCAGCAGGCATCCCGAAAAATATCTATTCTCAAACCAAGAGGATAGTTTTGAATATTTTACTACTGCAATGACTGGCTTTGATAACCAAGCGAGTTCTCCCAGTAGTAAATTTCCAAAAATGATATTTTCTTTGAGAATTTGACATTTTCTTGACTAAATTTGACCCTTAACGGTTTTACGTAAATTCAACGATATTGCTTACTTGGTAATAGATCATCCATCATATGAAAATGATTATGTTCTGGCAAAATTTTGATTTGTTGTTTAAAGTGAATAAAATTTCTATGAAAATTGGATGCTAAGAAAATAAAAGAAATTCGTGATAAATCGAAAATGTGCATACTAATCTTAATTAAATCTTGTTGAAATAAACGTCACTCGTGTGGTTGGCACTGAATTTAATAGTGCGACAAATTGACTTGCACTGTTAAAAACATATTTCAAAATTTAAAAAAAAGGCTTAAAATTACACACATATAAGAAGCCTGTCATTCAAACAAGTTTAATCTTTTCACACTCAAAATAGGCAAAAACTACTTCTACAGTGATCTTGAGAAATCCACATTTGCAGACGACAAGACTATTTTTTAAAATTCACCACTGGAATGACTAGCTCAGTTACTGAGCTAGTCATTCCCGTTGTGAATTAAAAAAAATAATCTAGTTGTTTGCAAATGGAAATTTCAGAATTTTTTTTAACTGTTGCTGCTTAAGGCAGCAACAGCGCCCCGTCAAATTTGTTTCAAAATATTCAACAGCATGTTTATTAAATAGCAAAGAATTACAAAGACATACAATTCATACGTGTCAGACCTTTTGAGATTTGCTGACGGTCTATATGGAACCCTTTGTGATGTAATGATTGCGATGTCATCATACACAAGCTGAGCTGATTATGACGTCAGATGATGGATGGATACTCTGGAAAGGTGAATTGAAGTGATTAACCCTTTAATAGTCAAGATCCATCATGAAAATCAAAATCTTAACTTACTCAATGTCTACTTGCTGGCCAAGAAAGATGTTTTGAAAATGTACTGCTGGAATGACTGGCCTGCTTAACCCTTTAAAGCCTTCCATTTGTTCAAGAAAATTTCAATTTGCAGACCTAGAGAAAACTATTTTTGAAAGTTCAGCACTAGAATGACTGGCTCGGTTATCAAGCCAGTGATTCCAGTGGTAAATTTTCAAAAATATTCTTCTCTTGGTCTGAAAATCGACATTTCTCAAGACCACTGTAGAAGCTGTTTTTAGCTGATATCAGTTTTAAAGTGTTAAAGAACCAATCCTGTCAGCGATAAATTCCCCACATTTGTCTTTTCTTGACATGCAAATAAACATGTCTGAACACTACAATAGAAGCTATTGATTGATCTTCATATGTCCCTCCTCTTGATAGGAGCACCCACAGAATGATACACTTCAATCTATTAACAGTCTATATAGTTTTATTTTAATCCATTATGAAAATATCTATATCAGGTCATTATTTATCTGGTATCGCATCTCAATATTGCTACACATATTTAGGCATTACATTCCGCAACATGCATAGCTATATCTGCTATGCAAAATTTGTATGGAATTGCAATTTATTAATGATTTTCTTATAAGTTCTATTATTAACCATTTCAACAACAAATCCCTGAAAAAGTAAATTGTTCATAGCATATTCTGCTGAATATTTTGAAATTAATATGATTGGAAGCCATTTCTTCCTTAGGCAGCAATGGCTTCCAGTCATTTATTTCAAAATATTCAACAGCTTTCATGTTTGTTTGCTCTGAGATTGATATACAGGGAATTTATCAGTGAGAGTTAATTGCTATACATTTTTGCCGACAACTATACAATTTATAATTTTCATATCAATACAAGCTATGCAAATATCAAATTCTAAATTATGTGTATATATATTCAGACTGTGTGTGTATATATATATTATTGCTTTCAGTAATCACGATCGATTATTTAATAATAATCGTGATTACTCGATTAATCAGCTCGAGTACAAATTACCCAGTTATAACAGCAAAAAAGCATATCAATGACAAAAGCTGCAATGATGTTGAGAATGGTCGATTTGCAGGCCAAGAGATTATTTTTGAAAATGTGTCACTGGAATGACTGGCTCGACTCTTGAGCCAGTCATTCCAGTGATACATTTTCAAAAATAATCTTCTCTTGGCCTGCAAATGGGCATGCATTCGCTAAGCAAAATGTAAATTTCCGTGCCCGATCGCAATAAAGAATAATTAAAAGGTAGGTTTTGAAATACTTTATGCTGTAGAATTATTCACGATTATTCGATTATTTAATTTTTAATCATATAAATTCACGATTTAAAAAATAATTTTTCAACAACAACCACCACAAAAGCACTGTTCACTACTAGGCTTGCAGGATTATTTGATTAGATCAAAACTTGTGATTATTTCTTAAATAGTTAATTTATCAGATTAAAAATTAACTAATCGTATAATCAGGAATAATTTCTACTGCATTTATTATTTCAAAACCGATTTTTTAATTATTCTCAACTTCAATGCGAATAAAAGTGACATTTTGCTCAGTGAATGTATGTTCATTAAAGAATTTGCAGGCAAAGGAATAACCTATTTTTGAAAATACATCACTGGAATGACTGACTCGAGCATCGAGCCAGGCATTCCAGTGATACAATTTAAAAAATTAACTTCTCTTCGGCTGCAAATGGACATTTCAAAATACCAGTGCAGCTTTCGCCATTGATATGCTTTTGTTGTGACATGTATGTCTTGGTAATTTGCCCCCAGGCTCATTAATCGAGTAATCGTGATTATTCTTCAGTAATCGATCGCGATCACTCAAAGTAATAATCGCACAGGCCTATTCACTAGTGTGCGTGAATATTTTGAGACGACTTGGCCAAAAATGGCCTCTGTAGTGGTCTTACGGAATGTCCATTTTTTAGGAAGATATTTTTTTTAATTTACCACAGGAATGACTGGCTCGATAACCAATTTGACCATTAAAGGGTAATTCGTTAAACAGTGGGACTGTGTAAGTTACATAAAATGTTAGATTCAGTCAATATCAGGGTAGTTACACAATAGAGATAATTACATGTAAATTAACATGAGAATTGTGAAAACACGGAATGTGTGAGGTACTAAGAGTTGAGTACAGGTAAGCTGTCATGACAGTAGATGTGTTGATGCACACAATGTATAGGTAGACAGCGATGTATGGTCATGGAACCATAAACAGGCTGCAAGTCAGGGTTCGTAAAGTTTGTAAAACATTGCAAAATTCAATGACATTACACAAACAAAATTGTTAAATTCTGTGACCTTGATAGGGACAGCGGCTTTCAGGTTCAAAATTTGGCATTTTCTGTTTCACAAAATTGACAATTCCATCTCACTTCCATTTTGTAAATTTACAATCTAATCAGCATGCACACGTATCAATTGTCCAATTTATGTTGTGCATTTTGCTATTAGTAATCTCAAGCAATACAAAAGTAATGTTATGCAAATATTGGTGGGTAATAATTTTACATTTTATGCAAGAATATCTCTTTCTGTAGGAAAATGCCTTTATTCGCTAATTTCAGTTTAAATATCATGTTTTCATTTCTATTTACAAACATTACAAATATTATTTTCTGTTGATTTCAACTTTTGCGTTTCAAATTATCAATTCCGTAAATTCTGTTATCGCGGAAAACCACTGGCCCTACCCTGAGAAATCAATAATAGGTATTCATACAATATTTTCTCCCAAGGGCTCTGTGCAATTGACAACACATTGGACACAAAATAATCTGTTTTGAAAATGAAAGATAAAATACAAACAAAAAAACCAATTCTAATTTAATAAATATTCTGTTTGAATTTTTGAAACTAATTTGACTGGGCGCTGTTGCTAACAGCTTCCAGTCAAATTAATTTCTAAATATTCAACAGCTTACCTGCTATTAAAATATGTATAATAGAACTTCAGGGTGCATATGCTTAACTTTCCATGACCTACGAGAAAAGGTTTGAAGTTTTTACGATTTCGAGGCTTTAAATCCAAATTCTCAGATGCCTCAACATTCCAAGCTTTTCATGACTTGTACAAACCCTCATCTTAAAACTCAATACTCTGTTGCCTTTCCACCCATAGTTGTCTTAGTGTATGGGTTATACGCCGGATACGCGTCCTCATACGCCGGTGGCTGCTCTCCGATTATAAGCCCGCTACGCTTAATCGCCTCATGTCTACGGCGTCGAATCTTCACCAGAGCGATGACACCAATAAGAATGGAGAAAGCCAAGATACACCCACCAATGATCAGGCCAAGATGAACTGAAAGTAAAGGTATGGAATCTTATTTACGGAAATGAAAAAACATTTTACTATTGCATTTCATTTTTCTGAAGGATAGTTAGGATACACAATCTATAACTAATAAAACTAGAAAAAGCAATCAGAGCTTGTAGACCCTTGCCATCCAGATTTTTCTCACATTGTAAATTTTTTGACAGAATTTATGGATTTTTCGGATCTCGTCCGACATTCTGGAATCCTAGTCTGTGGTCACACCCTTTCTTGTGTTAAGAGAGGAGTGAAATCAGACCAGTGGTTTCCATAGAGATAGATCCAAAATTTGAACTGATTCAAATACAGGATTTTATTTATCCGGATCACAGTCTGAAAATCCTCTTTCACTCTAACGTCCTTTGTGTTAAATTTGAGCCAAATCAGAGCAGCAGTTTTTGAGATACAGGTCTAGACACAAACATGCACTAGGTTTGTGTGATTATTGATTTAAGTGATCACAATCAGTTATTTAAGAATAATCACGATCACTCCATTAATCAGCAATTAAAAGCATATCAATGACTAAAGGAATGTCGATTTTCCGGCCACGAGAAAACTAATTTTGAAAATGTGTCACTGGAATGGCTGGCTCGATTCTTGAGACAATCATTCCAGTGATACATTTTCAAAAACACACTTCTCTTGGCCCTCCAAATGGACATACATTCACTGAGCAAAAAATTAATTTCCTTGACCTATCGCAGTGAAGAGTAATTAAAAGGTAGATTTTGAAATATTTATGCCGTAGAAATTATTCACAATTATTCGATTATTTAAATTTTAATCATATAAATTCATAATTTAAAAAACAATCGCGATTTTCGATTTACTCATCTAATCGGGCAAGCCCAGCACGCACAGACAGACACCATCTGCCTTTTACATGGCGAGGGTAATTTAAAGAATTTATAAAAAGAACACATTTTCTTGAACCCTATGACCATTAAAATGCAAGTGCAATATTACTGACTAGTGTATCAATTTCAAGACATATGAAAGCTGTTGAATAATTTGAAACTAATTCAACTGGAACGTGTTGCTGCCTATCCAGTCCAATTAGTTTCAAAATATTCACCAGAATATTCCTTACATCATAAAGAATTCGTCATTTCCGGTCTGTAAGATTCTGATCTTGTTATATACATGTATCTTGCTCATCTCTCTCCCTATAGACCTCTCTGTCTGTCTCTCCACCTTTCACCATTCCCTCTCACTCCAAACACTGCACGTGTCTCGAGTCTCTCTCTACCTAGACCTCTTTGTCTGTCTCTCCACTTTTCACCATTCCCTCTCACCCCAAACACTGCACGAGTCTCTCTCTACATAGACCTCTTTGTCTGTCTCTCCACTTTTCACCATTCCCTCTCACCCCAAACACTGCACGAATCTCTCTCTCTACATAGACCTCTCTGTCTGTCTCTCCACTTTTCACCATTCCCTCTCACCCCAAACACTGCACGAGTCTCTCTCTACATAGACCTCTCTGTCTGTCTCTCCCCCTTTCATCATTCCCTTTCACCCCAAACACTGCACGAGTCTCTCTCTACATAGACCTCTTTGTCTGTCTCTCCACCTTTCACCATTCCCTCTCACCATAAACACTGCACGAGTCTCTCTCTACATAGACCTCTTTGTCTGTCTCTCCCCCTTTCATCATTCCCTCTCACCCCAAACACTGCACGAGTCTCTCTCTACATAGACCTCTTTGTCTGTCTCTCCACCTTTCACCATTCCCTCTCACCATAAACACTGCACGAGTCTCTCTCTACATAGACCTCTTTGTCTGTCTCTCCACATTTCATCATTCCCTCTCACCCCAAACACTGCACGAGTCTCTCTCTACATAGACCTCTTTGTCTGTCTCTCCACCTTTCATCATTCCCTCTCACCATAAACACTGCACGAGTCTCTCTCTACATAGACCTCTTTGTCTGTCTCTCCACCTTTCACCATTCCCTCTCACCCCAAACACTGCACGAGTCTCTCTCTACATAGACCTCTTTGTCTGTCTCTCCACCTTTCACCATTCCCTCTCACCATAAACACTGCACGAGTCTCTCTCTACATAGACCTCTTTGTCTGTCTCTCCACCTTTCATCATTCCCTCTCACCCCAAACACTGCATGAGTCTCTCTCTACATAGACCTCTCTGTCTGTCACTCCACCTTTCACCATTCCCTCTCACCCCAAACACTGCACGAGTCTCTCTCTACATAGACCTATTTGTCTGTCTCTCCACCTTTCATCATTCCCTCTAACCCCAAACACTGCACGATCATTCCCTCTCACCCCAAACACTGCACGAGTCTCTCTCTACATAGACCTATTTGTCTGTCTCTCCACCTTTCACCATTCCCTCTCACCCCAAACACTGCACGAGTCTCTCTCTACATAGACCTCTCTGTCTGTCACTCCACCTTTCACCATTCCCTCTCACCCCAAACACTGCATGAGTCTCTCTCTACATAGACCTCTTTGGCTGTCTCTCCGCCTTTCACCATTCTCTCTCACCATAAACACTGCACGAGTCTGGAGTCTCTCTCTACCTAGACCTCTGTCTGTCTCTCCACCTTTCACCATTCTCTCTCACCATAAACACTGCACGAGTCTGGAGTCTCTCTCTACATAGACCTCTTTGTCTGTCTCTCCACCTTTCATCTTTCCCTCTCACCATAAACACTGAACGAGTCTCTCACTACATAGACCTCTTTGTCTGTCTCTCCACCGTTCATCATTCCCTCTCAACCCAAACACTGCACGAGTCTGGAGTCTCTCTCTCTACATAGACCTCTCAGTCTGTCTCTCCACCTTTCATCATTCCTCTCAACCCGAACACTGCATGAGTCTGGAGTCTCTCTCTCTCTCTCTACATAGACCTCTCAGTCTGTCTCTCTACCTTTCATCATCGCCTCTCAACCCAAACACTGCACGAGTCTGGAGTCTCTCTCTACATAGACCTCTCAGTCTGTCTCTCCAGCTCTCACCATTCCCTCTCACCCCAAACATTGCATGAGTCTGGAGTCTCTCTCCATAGAGGATAATCGCTTTCTCTCCACTATATCTCTCACACTACAGACAAAAGCTGTTCTGTGAAGATAAATCACAGACATCTTATTCTTTACAATGGCGTGAATCAAGGGGACTTATATGTCAGTTGCAATGGCCATAGGCACGATTACATAATTAAATCGAAAATCATGATTTTTTCTAAAGGTGCATATTCAGTGCTTGAAAATAAAAATGTTAAAATTGTATACTTATAGATACTTAAATTGTGGGCCTAGACATAATAAAATGAAATAAAATTTAACATATAATGGTTTCACTCCATATAAATATTTAATTTTATTAAGTTAAAAAATTGAATTCGAGATACGAGTCCCTAATTCAAATTCACAACAAATTTATATTTAATGCATATGGAATGAAATCATCATAAGTTAAAATATATTTCATTAATAATTTAATAATAAACTACGTCATGATGAGATTTTGTCCGGCTTAAACGCTTACTAGTCCGACAGATTATACAAATTGTATGTCTTTACTATTTAATAAACATTCTGTTGAATATTGGGCCCCTTGTCAAATTAATTTCAAAATAATCAACCGCCTACCCCTAGTTTTCTAGAAATTGATAGTCAGGGAGTTCAGTGATCGATCGATCCCAACACCGGCAATGTGTGGGTGAAGTTTAGCTAGAGATGGGCAGGGCATAGCTAGAACTGGATTCATCCCAGGGTTGGCAAGTTTTGGACGCTAGTGGTTTAAACCGCCGTTTAAACCACCGTCCATCCAAAACAGATTTTGGACACCTTAAAATGTCCAAAACTGTCTAAAACCTAAAATCTTGATCTAAATATTTCCTTATTATCTACAACAATTGTCTAAGAATCTGTGTAATATGTGTCATGCTTATGTACACATCTATATATATTGCAATGTGCATAGCTCTCTGTTTTGGACAGCTTAAAATGTCCAAAGCTGTCTAAAACATAAAATCTTAGTCTTGATTTATTTTGTTTGAAAACTATATGTACAATGACTGTCTAAGAACCTGTGTAATATATGTACACGTAGATGTACATTGCAATGTTCAAAGCTATCTATTTTAGACACTAACTCTTATTACGCTGATGCCAATAAATTAATCATTACATGTGCCGTGAAATCCATGTAATATTCAATTACTTACCATCTATACTTAGATAATTTGAAAACAATGTGATAGAAAATCATTTGGTGGGTTAAGATGCAAATCAGTCAAATTATTTTCAAAGTAATGTTTAATATCATCCGGAATTTTTCAAAAGCATATTGCCTAAAAAGCGTTGCTACATGTAGCTAAGACAGCACCAATTTTCAACTCGACAAGACTGTATTCTAAAAAAGGATATTGATTATTCCTTTGTTCTAAGTTATTTATAATATGGTCTACATCGCACATGTAGAGTGCTGCAACATTGGAAAGCAATGACTTAGTCAAAATAATGAGCATGAGATTAACTACAGACTGCGCACCTATCCATACATTTGTGTGTAGAGAGAGGTTATTACATAATAAGATGGCTTTATATCTTGCCCCATCACTGAGAACCATTAATCAGGCCCTGAGTTTCTTTACAAATCAATGGTGTCACATACACAGTCTACAGGGCTGTAATCAGATGGTGATAATGTTGTAAAGCATAATACACATGTAATGAGTAATGACCTGTGATTGACTATTTCAAAATTTAATGCAACTACAGATGAAATTTGTTTTGAAGATATAATTTGACTGGAAGTTGTTGCTGCCTTATGATTCAAATGCAAATGCAAGTGCAAATTCAGCCTAGCGCCATTGTATTTAAATGCAAATGCAAATGTTTGCAACTTACTCAAATGCAGAGCAAGAGAAGACTATTTTTGAAATTTTCTCACTGGAATGACTGTCTCGCTTATTGAACCAGTCATTGCAGTGTAAAATTTTCAAAAATAGTCTTCTTTATCTGCACACAGAACTTTACTATGAAAAAACAATACTCGTTTCACCATTAACACTTTAACCCTCGAATTTGTTTTTAAAAATTCCATTTTCTCAAAGAAAATGTCTATTTGCAGACCAAGCGACCATTTTTGAAAGTTTACCACTGGAATGACTGGCTCAGTTATCGAGCCAGTCATTCTAGTGGTAAATTTTCAAAAATATTCTTCCCTTGGTCTGCAAATTGACATTTCTTGAGACCACTGCAGAAGCCGTTTTGGCTGATATGAGGGTTAAAGGGTTAAGGGGTAACCATTAAAGCATTGACTTTTCAGATTCCTAAATATTATGTTGACTGTATTAAATGGTAATTTCATTGATAGCCATTCCATCCTATGGAAGCAACATGTGTCAGTCAAATTACTTTGAAAATATTAATCAAATATTATGTTCAATATTTTGAAAGGAATTGTATTGATAGCTGCTACTGCGCCTTTGGCAGCAACAGGTTCCAGTCAAAATACATTCAAAATAGTTATCAGCATATGTAATATCTGTATGAATTTAATAAATATTCTGTTGAATATTTTGAAGATAATTTGACTCGCAGCTGTGGGTCACAGTTTCCAGTTAAATTTCTTTCAAAATGTTCATCGGGTTATTCAAGACCTGAACTAAGATTCTAGCACTTCTAGATTAAAATGTTTAAATGTTAACTTTGTTTGAGATCATCTTAGTCACACATGGCTGACTATGCGATTATACTCAGATCTAATGACAGGTGCTCCTAATCGCAATGGCCGAACAGCCAATTAACCCATGTCAACAGAATTATCAGAATCTATTATTTATTGATCTTGGTAAATGTCTATTTGCATTCCAAGAAGATAATCTTTGAAATTTTACCACTGAAATGACTGACTCGATTACCAAGCCAGTCATTTCAGTCATAAATTTTCGAAAATTCTATTCTCTTAAAATGCAAATGAACATTCAATAACAGCTCTGCAAACGGTGCATAATACCCCGCCATGATGAAAAACCAATGAATGAGAGCTATCAGAAAATATTTATTTCTTCCTCAGCCCCATCAGACCAGTCATCCTTATGAAGTGTCAAAGCAATCCGTTAAATGGTCAAGGAGTTATCATCCGGAAACCTTTTTTCAAGATGGCCATCTGTGGCTGCCGGCCATCTTGGATTTTGTATCATCATCAATTTCAATAGGTTTTTTCCGAGGACCTAGTCCAACCACGCTATGAAATTTCATAGCGATCCGATAAACGATAACAGAGTTATCATCCAGAAACCAATTTTCAAGATGGCTACCGGTGGCTGGCAGCCATCTTGGATATCGGATCATTGTCAATTTCGATAGGTTTCTTTCCCAGCCCGTCCAAACACTCTATGAACTTTCAAAGCGATCCGATAAACGATAACAGAGTTATTATCCGGAAACCGATCTTTAAGATGGCTACTGGTAGCTGGCGGCCATCTTAGATTTTGGATTATTGTCAATCTCGATAGGTTTCTTCACCCCACAGGTAGTCCAACCACCCTATGAAGTTTCATAGCGATCCGATAAACGATAACGGAGTTATCATCTGGAAACCAATTTTCAAGATGGCCACCGGTGGCTGGTGGCCATCTTGGATATCGGATTATTGTCAATTTCGATAGGTTTCTTTCCCAGCCCTAGTCCAACCACTCTATGAAGTTTCAAAGTGACCCGATAAAGGGTAACGGAGTTATCATCCAGAAACTAACCTTTAAGATGGCTACCGGTGGCTGGTGGCCATCTTAGATTTTGGATCATTGTCAATCTCGATAGGTTTCTTCCCCACGGGTAGTCCAATCACCCAATGAAGTTTCATAGCGATCCGATAAACGATAACGGAGTTATCATCTGGAAACCAATTTTCAAGATGGCCACCGGTGGCTGGCGGCCATCTTACATTTCGGATCATTGTCAATTTCGATAGCTTTCTTTCTCAGACCTAGTCCAACCACTCTATGAAGTTTCAAAAGGAATCCGATAAACGGTAACAGAGTTATCATCCAGAAAACAATTTTCAAGATGGCTACCGGTGGCTGGCGGCCATCTTGGATTTTGGATCATTGTCAATTTCGATAGCTTTCTTCCCCAGCCCTAGTCCACCCACTCTATGAAGTTTCAAAGCTATCCGATAAACGGTAACAGAGTTATCATCCAGAAACCAATTTTCAAGATGGCTACCGGTGGCTGGTGGCCATCTTGGATCATCATCAATTTCGATAGGTTTCTTCCCCAGTCCTTGTCCAACCACTCCATGAAGTTTCAAAGCAATCCGATAAACGGTAACGGAGTTATCATCCGGAAAGCAATTTTCAAGATGGGCGTCGGTGGCTGGCGGTCATCTTGGATTTCGGATCATCGTCGATTTCGATAGCTTTCTTCCCCAGGCCTAGTCCCACCACGCTATGAAGTTTCAATGCGATACGACACACGGTAACGGAGTTATCATCCAGAACCCACTCTGCCACTCGCAGGCCCGCCCACCCGGAAGGACGGTGCCATTACATAACCCGCCAAATTTTTTGCCGGGGTATAAAAAGCCAATCTTGACAACTAATGGATTAAGAGATTTCTGAATGAATGGAGTTAATAAACTCGCTACCCTATTCATAGATTGGGCAACCAGAGATATATTACTAAGCTCACGCTAATTACTTTGGAAGGATCTTGACAAAGAATATAGAGTTCTGGTTGAGTAGATTGTACTGTAGTCAAAAGGGCTTGAGTGACCACCTTTATTTTGGGGCTAAAAGACAGCGGTTCTTTAACATAGATGATCATACGAATATTATTAATTTCCCTGAAAATCAACGTATTGACTAAAGCAGCAACAGCGTTTATTCCAATTGTTTCATTAACCTTCTGGTGCCCAAAACGGCCAAAACCAGCCTTTGTCGTGGTCTTTACAAATACCCATTTGCTGGCCAAGAAAAGACAATCACTGAGCCAATTATTTCAGTGGTCTTGTATGTATGTGTTAAAGGGTCAACACATTGGACAAGAGAATGGAGGCACCCATTCATTACTATTTATAAGGTGATCATATTTATTATGCACTAGAGATACGTTACTGTAGCTTATCTCAGAAACAAATTAACTAAAATTTGTTGGCTTGCTAAGATCTCAACTGACTTAGGTCAAACTAATTTCAAAATATACATGATTTTGCATATTTAGGTATATTGATGGATAAGAAATTCATAGTGAAATGGGTTAATAAATCATAGAGAATTAAATTACTAATTTCTAGCAACAGAAATGCCATTTCTATGATTCAACAAATAATTTGGTTGAATTTTTTGAAATTAATATGACTGGGTGCTGTGGCTGCTATTTCCAACAGCAACAAGTTTCAATCAATACTGAAAGAAATGCAAAATGAGAAAAGTAGTGCTTTTGAAAATAAATCAAATGCATTTGAAAACTCAAATGCAAATGCAACTGTTTTCATACAAATGCAAATGCAAATAGATGAGATTCAAATGCAAGTGCAAATGCAAATGCATTCAAATGCAAATGCATTTGCACTTGTACCAAAGCCTGGTAGATATTGCAAAACGTTTTCCCTTTGGAATGCTTGGCTCTAATAAACAACAAAATGCTTCCAAAACAAAATAAAACAATATTTTTGAATATTTTGAGCGTAATCCCTTCACCGACGAATCCCTGAAAAAAGGAAATTCTTTGTGATATAAAAATTATTCTGTTGAATATTTTGAAATGAATTTGACTGGAAGCCGTTGCCGCCTATGGCAGCAATGGCTTCCAGTCAAATTCATTTCAAAATATTTAACAGTTTTCCGGTATGATTACCGTGAAAATGAGATCTGGGGGGGAATTCATTGGTGAAAAAGTTAATCTAACTGGTATGATTGGAAGCCATTGCTGCCTAAAAATAAACTCAAGTCCGAAATATTCAATAAAACATTTCTTACATCGTGTTCAAAATTGTACTAACTAAAATGTTTATGTTTTTATTTTGGAAACATGTGACATATATATGAGCTGTACTGTAGGCATGGTAGATATACTGTATATACACGAGGTCAGAAAAGACATGTACATGCATTTAGCTCGCAGACACTTTGCTAGCAGAGATTTTACTCAAGCATTGACAAGAAAGCTTTTTAAAAAACAAGAGGCCCATGAGCGTGTATCGCTCACCTGGAGCATTAGTATTTGATTCAGAAATACAGTATGCCGCCAAAAATAACTTATAAAACGCATTTTTTAATGCGCCAAAAAGGAAAACAAAAACACGGCCATTTTTAAACGCGTAGTAAAACAAAATGCTATATAGAACGTGTTGTCTAGACATTTTCTGACGGGCCTAAACTTGTTTTGATGCGTCTAATTTGTCTTGACCCATTAATTTTTTTCTGACGAACCTACTGAAATCTTTAAATGCGCTAATAATTATTAATCTAGGTGGTGTTATAGATTTGACACGTGTTTTAGAATGTTACGCGTTGGAAATATGACGACACAAACTATTTATCTTGCATGTGGTCATCCTGGCATTAACTACTAGTCAAGAGATCTCCGCACACGCATAATTCCTTCTTTTTATAACCCAAACGTACACGATATCGCGGTGAGCACACTTAGGTTAGTACAAAAATATGGTTTAATATGTTAATACCCTATATCGTGGATGTTTGGAAATTCCCCGATGAAGTGTGATCCTACATATATGGTTGCTTTCACAGTTTCTGTTTTATAAAGAACCAAAGAACCGGGATGTGCCAAATAGCGAGATCCCTAAAGAATTACGAAAATATGGTTTAAAATGTTAATACCACATGTTTCGTTTGGTTCTTCAGACAAAGGATATTCAAGGAAAATCAGTAAACAACAAATAACTATGTAAGTTAATAAGAGCACTTGTACATGTAAGCCTCACATGCGGTTTTATTCTGGGAAAATTGCTACATGTATTAGAAGTGAATGTATGCAATTGTATATGACTGTGAAATTTAGTGATAATTTAATATTTAGTAATAGGTTTTGGATTATTTCTTATATGCGCAGTAGACATAAATAGGCCGTGTCATGTTAACATAATCAAAGCTTGAACGTGTAACAGCCCGAATTATACTCGTCAAGAAAATTTATGCTAGCCACCGAACATTTACATGCGCCTAAATAGTTTGAACTCGTTTAAATCTTCTTCAAAAAAGGTCTCAATGTCTTTTTTCGACGCATCCACAAGCTAAATGAAATTCTTGGTGCACTAAATCTTCTTTTCCTAACGCATCAGAATCTTATAACTGACACAGCGCGGAAACTGTCCAGTTTTTTAGCATCTTTTTGGGGCTATGGTCCCAGTTTTTTCGCGTTATCGATATAAGCTATTTTTGTGCCGTACTGTAGTTAAAGTTCGGTTTCCAATAGACATGTTGGGTGGAAACATGAAACTTTAGTGTAAAAAAGACAAAAAATGTTGGAATTTGAGATTAAAATGAAAAATTATATTCAGAAAATTCAAACATTTGTGTCAAATACACAGGAATTCGAAAATCTTGAATTGGACAGGAAAATGAAATCCTGGAGCTTAAAATAAGAACATTCTGACCACAGACCCAGAATTGGGATTAGAAAGATAAAAATTCAAGCGGCAAATGTGACAGAAAACATGAATAATTTGCATGTAAATACAAAGCCCTTGTTCAGAAACATGAAACTATGTGCCCTTGTTCAGAAACATGAAACTATGTGCCATTGTTCAGAAACATGAAACTATGTGTGTAAAATGCAAATATTGATGTGGCACAGAAATGCATGATGACCACCAAACCAATCAGATTTATGTGTCAAATTCTTACCCATTTAATTCCCACTAGATCTATTATTTTTGGGAAAATTAGGTCATCGAAGACGTCTAGCAACCAAACTGATCCGACATAGATGAATCTTTTGTAGCTTTACAGTACCCGAGCCCATAAATAAGTTTATTTAAACAAAAAAGAACCATGTTAGCTAGTAAGAAATGTTTGGTTGAATATTTTGAACGTAACTGGATTGAAAGACATTGCTGCCTCAGGCAGCAATGTCTTTCAATCCAATTATGTTCAAAATAGACAATGGTACGTTTTATTTTGTTTTGGAAATAGTTATTTCTGAGCTGTACTGTAGTTTAGGGCAAAGATTCATGAGATCTTCATTAACCGAACCCGTTCACGATATGCATTTTCAAACCACAAACTGGTTCACAAAACGTATTAATATGCTACGGCAGACTCATTGCAGAAAAGAACTTTCCTGGTTAACTAGCAAAAAAGCACAAATGACAATTTCTTACAACAAATGCTAGAAAATAATAGAAGATTATAGCCAGTTATGTTCAATTCATGGTCATATGGGTAAATCATACTTCCAGGACATTCAGAGATTGCGTGTCTATTAACATGATTAAGCTATGTCTGGTTCACGAACCACACGAATCACATGCAAACGAAACAGAACCATTGTTACCCTTTCAAAAGCCCAAATTTTTATTTCTGAAAATTTCAATTTTTGCATTCAAAATGTCCCCCCCTCTGGACCACTTAAGGTCATTTCTGGAATTTTACAAGTAAAATGACTGGCTTCATTATTGAACCAGTCATTCCAGTGTTAAAATTTCCGAAATAGCCTTCCCTTGGTCTGCAAATGGACATTTCTCAAGACCGCTACAGAAACCATTTTGGCCGACGAGTGTTCTTTCACCATTGAATCAACCATATCTCATTTCCAAGTCAGCCATACAGGAAAACTGTTGAATATTTTTATAGAGCCAGTCATTCCAGTGGTAAAATCTCAAAAATACTCTTCTGGTCTGCAAATGGGCATTTCTCAAGACCACTATAGAAGTCATTTTTGGCTGACATGAGTGTTAAATGGTTAAAGCTCTACTCTAGTTGATGGAGATTCCTGAGTTTAATGGCAATGAAGGATCCAATGTATCACTCAAGTATCTGATGTCATAATCAACTATGTCACTTTCACAATAAAAATCACGTAGTTCCATCATGAAAGCATCTGACTTAATAGTCATTCTTTCCCTCACTGGACCTTTCCAGCTTTAGCTTTGCCCTGCTGATCTCTAACTAAGCGCCACCAACACATCGTCCTTTTTGGGATTGATTGATCTTTGAACTCCCTGACTTAATTTCCACAAACCTATACAAGCAAGCTGTTGAATATCTTTAAACTAATCCGACTGGGTGCTATTGCTGTACAGCGCCCAGTCAAATAGTTTCCAAATATTCAACAGCATGTTTATGAAATAGCAGACATACAATTAATACACTGTGTCGGACTATTAAGCGTTAAAGACAGACTATATCGAATCATTCATGATGTTATGATTATGACATCAGCACACACATCACATAGTTGATTACAACGTCATATGGTGGATGGTTAAACCGAGACGTTTCAGAGACGATTGATGAATGTGTTTTTAATAATTAACAAAATCTGATATAATTGGTGTCAACAAAATCAGTATTCCTTGAACAAACTTGGATCTCTATGACACAAATTTTCCTAGTGGATTTTTGAAAAGAAAAAACTTAAAGGAAAAGTTGATTTGTAACAAACATATGAGAGTAGGCTTGCGCGATTATGTGATTAAATCGAAAATCGTGATTATTTTTTTTAATCGTGAATTTATATGATTAAAAATTAAATAATCGAATAATCGTGAATAATTATACAGCATAAAATATTTCAAAACCTACCTTTTAATTACTCCTTCGTGTGATCGGTCACGGAAATTTACACTTTGCTCAGCGAATTCATGCCCATTTGCAGGCCAAGAGAAGACTATTTTTGAAAATGTATCACTGGAATGACTGGCTAGAGAATCGAGCCAGACATTCCAGTGACACATTTTCAAAAATAGTTTTCTCTTGGCCTGCAAATGAACCCTTCTCAACACCATTGCAGCTTTCATCACTGATATGTTTTTTTGCTGTTATAAATGGGTAATCTGGACTCAAGCTGAGCAATCGCGATTATTATTAAGTAATCGATCGTGATTACTGAAAGCAATAATCGGGCAAGCCTATATGAGAGACAGACGATGGATGGCCGCCATGACATAAACTCACTTGGCCCTTCAGACCAAGTGAGCTAACCAGCCTCAAGTGCGAGCTATTACCGCATCTAGAATCTTTGACCTCACGGTGTCTTATATCACTTTTCCCATAAATTACATTAGCGTCTCTCGATTCATACGCGAGGTCGTGGAACACAACTGATGCAAACAGAAAAGAAACAGAAATTGTAATCAATACTAATTGAAACATCCACAAATGTAGACACGAAAACTGCCTTTTCAAATTGCGAGTTAAAGGGTTAAGCTTTGGGTAGGCTGTACTGTATTTCCCGAAATGATGTCTTTAATCAGCCAAACAGTGTCAGAGGAGATCTTTAAATTTCAAATTTCTCATAGAAAATGTCCATTTGCAGACCAAGAGAAGAGTATTTTTGAAAATTTACCACTGGAATGACTGGCTTGGTTATCGAGCCAGTCATTCCTGTGGTAAATTAAAAAAAATATTCCTCTCTTGGTCTGCACACTGCAGAAGCCGTTTTTGGCTGATATGAGGGTTAAAGGGCACTAAAAATATCACAATCAAATATGGTTAACAACCAAATCTAGCAATGGAGGAATCTAGTTTCAGTACCATATGTGCCTCGCCCATCCCTAGCTAAGCTCCATCAGAGTTGGGATCGATCGATCACTGCAGTCCCCGAACCTCAATTTCAAGAAAACTGTACAGGCAAGATGGTAAATATTTCGAAACCTTATATGGCAGCAACAGCACCCAGTTATATTAGTTTCAAAATATTCTACATGTTTATTAAATAGTAGTAGCCATACAATTCGCACAACAACGCTTTGTCCATCATCAATTTTGCATTCGTGATGAGCTTATCTACGCCATTCATGATGTAATTAATTAAGACGTCATCCTATACGTCACATACTTAATTATGATATCATACGATGGATAAATTGTAATCCTCCATTGAAGCTTTGTTAGGCCAATACACTCGGTCAATCTGATTTGTGAGCAGTTTCAAAGATGTTTAAAGGTGTTCTAAAAATAGCACAAAATCCAAGATGAACACCGATAAAATAGAATAAAAACCTTCCTTTGAATAATGTTTAGATCTCAATGAGCCAAGGATGTTTTATGACAAATTTGCTTGAAATCGGTTAACCCAGTGATCCTTGAGAAGACGCATAAAGCAGAGGTTGATGGTTCTACTGCCAGTCATCATGGCATAAGCTTACTTGGCCTTTCACACAAGCCTGTCATGCACCAACTATCTTGTACCAGACATTTAGCATGTATTGCCTGTCACCACTGCTTTTCCACTTAGTACATGTAATGTGCTTTACTAGAAACTGAAGATAGGAAAAGCAAGCGCATAATGAATATACTATACAGTTGCTTTCTGAATGTTATGTTGCTTTGTATGTCAGCTGTTTGGTTGACAATTCACCTTTCCAGAGCATCCGTCGATGACTTGATGTCATAATCAGCTAAGCGGCATGTAGGATGACGTCATAATCATAATGTCATAATTGATTCGATTAGGCCCGTCTTTAATTCTTAATAGTCCGACATGTTGTAAGAATTGTATGTCTCTACTATTTAATAAACATGCTGTTGAACATTTTGAAATTAATTTGACTGGGCGCTGTTGCTGCCATACACCAGTCAAATTAGTTTCAAAATATTCAAGTTTACCTGTATAGTTTTCTGGACATTGATAGTCAGAGTTCAGAGATCGATCGCTCCCAACACAAGCGAGGTGTGGGTGGAGCTTAACTAGAGATGGGCGGGGCATAGCTAAAACTGGAAAGGTCTATTGGAACTAACTGTGACTGTATCAGTAGGCTTGTGCGATTTCGTGATTAAATCGAAAATCGCGATTATGTTTTAAATCGTGAATTTATATGATTAAAAATTAAATAATCGTGAATATTTTCAATTTCATAGAATATTTCAAAACCTAACTTTTAATTACTTTTTAATGCGATCGTTCATGAAAAATTACATTTTTCTTAGTGAATGTATGTCCATTTGCAGGAGAAGAGAAGCCTATTTATGAAAATAGCTGACTCGCGAATCGAGCTGGCCATTCCAGTTAAACATTTTCAAAAATAGTCTTCTCTTGCCCTGCAAAAAAACCTTTTCTCAACACCATTGTAGCTTTCATTATTGATATGTGTTTGTTGTTATGCCTTGGTAATTTATACAGAAGCTGATTAATCGATTGTTGTTATGCCTTGTTAATTTATACAGAAGCTGATTAATCGAGTAATCCCGATTATTTTAAAATAATCGATCGCGATCACTCAACGCAATAATCGTGCAAGCATAGGTATCAGGCACTTATTATTAGGCTTGATTTAGCGCCAGATGAGCTAACAACAAAAACATGAAGAGTCGATGGATATGCACGAGCTGATTGCTCTGATAATTAATTGTATGATAATTAATTACTGTTCTAATTAAGGTACTTTACCTTTGCCTTCTTTGCCAAGGAAGCCTGAAAATGAGAAAAAACATTCTTAACCCTCTGACCCTTGAATTTACTGAAGAAAATTTCAATTTTCCCATAGAAATTGTCTATTTGCCGACCACAAAAGACTATTTTAGAAAATTTACAACTGGAATGACTGGCTCAGTTATCGAGCCAGTCATTCAAGTGGTCAAATTTCAAAAATAGTCTCTTGGTCTGCAAATGGACAATTCTCAAGATCACTGCAGTAGCCATTTTTAGCTGATATGAGTGTTAAAGGGTACTTATTCACACATCATTGGGATAACCACTGATGGCCTGGGATAACCAATGATGGCCTGGGATAACCAATGATGGCCTGGGATAAACATTGATGGCCTGGGATAACCAATGATGGCCTGGGATAAACAATGATAGCCTGGGATAAACAATGATGGCCTGGGATAACCAATGATAGCCTGGGATAACCAATGATGGCCTCGCATATTTTATTGACATCTTCAAGGTCTGCAAGTGAAACTGTACCAACAAACCATCTCATGAACAGAGACTATAGTTAACCCTTTAATGGTCAAGCCTGCTAAAAACTGGCCTTTACAATGCTCTTAGGAAATGTCTATGTGCAGGTCAAGAGCTGACTATTTTTTAAATAGTACCACTGGACTGACTGGCTCGATCAGTCAATCTAGTGGTAAATTCTCAAAAAGTCTTCTCTTGGCCTACAAACGGACAATCACTAAGTAAATAATTTTAATTTTTTTGATGAATCTTGAGTATTAAAGGGTTATTCTGATTGGTGGGAATTAGAAAATAATTATAAAATATCTAAGAATGTTAATTATTTGATTCACAGAATTTCAATTCCAAGGTATACAAGAATCCAGGAAAGTGGTTGAATACTTTGAAACTAATTTGTCACAAATTTGTTGCTGCCATAGACTTACACCACCTTGTCATAAAGACCACCTTTAAAATATCTCTACTGAATTACAAAACCAAAGAAACAATTTGAATTGATTCATTACAGAGCGACCACATGTTTATATAAGGGCTGCTTTTTATGGTCACCTTGGTGGTCTGTTTATGCATGCTTCACTGTATAAAGAACCACACAAAATATCTGAACACATCAATACTATACATAATTCTAATTACACTGGTCAGTTGCTGACCACTATTGACTTACAAGTTCTTCCCAGGCTCTCTAATACACGGTCCAGTGTTTGGCGTGTCAGTGTGTACGAGATTGTCACCGCCTTCTCTCCGCAAGGTCTTGACGCTTCACTCATGCAGTCCAAAGCTTCATCTGCAAGACTGTGGATGTAAATGATAGAATACTGACCAATATGTTACATACATAAAATAGACTTAACACTTAAACACACATATCAGCAAAAACGGCTTCTGTAGTGGTCTTGAGAAATGTCAATTTTTTTTTTATTTATAGGAAATTAGAGGTACTTGATGAATCTAGTGCAAAAGCACTAGAAAACAAAATCTGCAGCCATATAGGTGGTGCCTGGAAAAGTCCCAGACTAGCTACCAAAAATTTCTATTTGCAGACCAAGAAGACTATTTCTGAAAATTTACAACTGGAATGACTGGCTCGATAACCGAGCCAGTCATTCGTGGTAAATTTTCAAAAATAGTGTTTTATTGGTCTGTAATATTTACTTTTTCATGTCCATTTGACCGCCAAGATAAGAATATTTTTGACAATTTACCACTGGAATGACTGGCTCAGTTATCGAGTTAGGCATTCCAGTGATAAATTTTAAACAATAATTTTAGTGAAACTCAATCTAAAACAGCAATAAAGCTAATTGTTGATGTAGTGTTACCTGAAATTTCTTTTCGAGATATTGCTCGGACCTAAAATTCAAACAAATTTTAGTCTTTCAAGGGATTTGCAAATAAGGAATGATTTTGCCGAAACAAAATCCTGACATGTCGTGTATTGCTAACCTATTCGCTAAAAAACAAAAACTGCGAGCGTAACTCATGTAGGTTACAAGCTTGGACACAAAAATTCAGATAAATTTAAGTCTTTCAACGTACATGTAGATAACTATCCACAATATATTCGCTGGAAAAATTGCGAGCGAAGGTTAAGAACTTGAGAGATATGAACCAGATGGCTTTGAAGGAAGATAGCTCTGGTGAATAAGGACAGATTTTGCCTAGATATGGACCGGACATGAAACGGACAGATGGACGGTGGACGCCATCACATAATACAAATGCGCTTTGTAAGGCCACATAAAAACAGTTTTCTTTTGGTCTGACTGGAGTCATATTAATTTCAAAATACCCAACAGAATATGCCATAAATCAGAAACCATTCATTTTCACGGATTTAAATACATGTAGGTTTCCTGTATATCAATCTCAGACGACCAAACAAACACGAAAGCTGTTGAATATTTTAACCCTTACCACTCTGATGTCAAAATTCAATTTTTTATTGGTTTGACAGCGAAGAAACTGGTGTACATTTTTTCAACAATTTTGGTGGATGATGTTGCTGTCTACGACAGCACCATCTTCCACCAAATTTGTTGAAAAATGAACACCAGTTTATCTTTTAATTTAATTTGAAAATTTAAGCTTAACATCAGTGGTAAGAATTAACTAGATGGAATGCGCACGTGTCGAGCCCTTTAGTTTTCCACATTTTACACATCATGTGTGGCAGTCGCGAAATAAGGATTTCTTAAAATAGCATACGCCCTTGATGAACCAAGTAGTGTTGTTCCGATTAATCGATTTGATCGATGATTGATTGGTTTGTATGTTCAACCAACAGATCGATCATGATTTCAGAAATCGATTTTGGTTGTTTATAAATTGACTTTAATAATATATTTTAACTGGTCAAGCTAGAAAACGAATGCTTTCTGGAAAAGAATTTAAATTTAATTGTTAGAACTATATAGTATTACTCCTTAGTCTAAGACATTAATTCTTTCAGCACTGAAATAGTTTGTTAATTTCAAAGCAACCATACCAATAACATGTTGAATATTTTGAAACTTATTTGACTGGAAGCTGTTGCTGCCTAAGGCAGCAACAGCTTTCAGGAAAAATAGTTTCCAAATATTCAACAGATTATTTCTTAAATTATTAAGAATCTGTCATACCTGCGACTTTGTTTGAAAGAGGTGGTTATCCTTGAACATGCTATAATTACTGCATTCAAAATGGGTAAAAAATGAGAACTTGTTATGATCAATCATTAATTGATCATGGGTTAGTAGATAAAACCAATCATCGATCACAAAAATAGAAACAATTCCCAACACTAGAATCAAATGTCCATTGAAAAACTCTATCATTCTTCTAATGCTTGAACATATGACAAATCACACACAGAAAAATATGTAAACGTACATGTATGGAAAAAACTTTAAAATCGTTCTAATTCTGCTGCCAGCTGACCGCAATAATGTTATAGAACAAGGTTTGTTGGGTTGGGTTAAGCTCTCGATAAACTAAAAGACCACTTCAAAACGCTAACATGCTTCTAATTCTTGGTCCACAATAAACTACGCCCAAACCTCATATAAATATGGAAACAATTAGACAATCATTTTCATTATGATGACGCCTGGATGGAACAATGGCATAGAAAAAAAATTTTAAGATGTATTATGATTGGATAAGCCTTGGATGAAGTAAATGGCCATTTGAAAACTAACATTTACCTAACTATTGGTGCACAATAAACTAAGTCCAAAACCAATAAAAATATGCAAAAAATTTGATTATCATTCAAACTATGATGGAAAGTAATTGCAACGATGGCATAGACCAAATCTGTAAAACTTTATTAAAGATGCATATTCACAACAGAATGATTGAAATTACAATTTTTCAAATTGTATACTTTCATAGGCTTAACTTATGCGCCTAGATGTACTGAAACGAAATAAAACTTAGCATATGATGATTTCATTCCATATAAAGTTATATACCGATACGTTTTAAGTTGCGAAATTGAAATAGAAGAACAAGCCCCTAATTCAAATGTACAACTTAAAAAAAATTATACTAATTTATACGTAATGAAATCATCATATGTTAAGATTTCCGTTTCATTACATCTAGGCCCACAGTTTAAGCCTCTAAAAATCTACAATTAAAACAGTTTTATTTTCAGTATTTGTGATGTGAATATGCACATTTAAGATCGGGTAAGTCCTTGAAGAATTAAATGATCATTGAAAAACTTACCTAATACTGGCTGGACGCCACACACCATTTGAATCACAATGTCAAGACATCCTATGCTTTGCATAGGGTCTGAAAAAAGTTAATATCACTAAGAAGCCATCGATGCTTAACCATTTAACACTCATATCAGCCAAAAACGGCTTCTGCAGTGGTCTTGAGAAGTGTCCATTTGCAGACCAAGAAGAGTATTTTAGAAAATTTACCACTCAAATGACTGGCTCGATAACTGATAAATTTCAGTGGTAAATTTTCAAAAAGAGTCTTCTCTTGATCTGCAAAATGGAAATTTTCTATGAGAAAATTAAACTTTTCTTGAACATATTCGACGGTTAGTGTTAAAACAGCAATGGCTTCCGGTTCTTTTAAAATACATGTATTCAATATATTATATGCGCAAAGCGTAATCGCAAAGCATTTACTCTTTCGGGGATTTTTCGTTGAAAGGGTTGTCACCTTAAGCTCCTTACCCGCATACTTGTGACTGTGATGTCATGGTAGCATGGCGCTTAATCATCTCAGCACATCCCTTCATTCCGAGGACGATATCCCGACGTTGCAGACATGGCGCCACTTCCAAATAGTCTACATATACAATGTTAAAGATACATACATTAGCGATGCACAGGGCATGTAAGGAAGATGCACATTAACCCTTTAACTCTTGAATTTGTTCAAGAAAATTTAAATTTTCTCATAGAAAATATCCATTTGCAGACCAAGAGAAGACGGTTTTTGAAAATTTACCACTGGAATGACTGACTCGGTTATCGAACCAGTCATTTCAATGGTAAAATTGTCAAAAATAGGCTTCTCTTGGTCTGCAGATGGATATTTTCCAAGACCACTGCAGAAGCTGTTTTTGGCTGATATGTGTGCTAAAGGGTTAAAGCCCAAAATTTTATTCTTGAAAATTTCAATTCCAGTTTTAAATTTTCCGAAATAGCCTGCCCTTGGTCTGCAAATGGACATTTCTCAAGATCGCTACAGAAGCTATTTTGGCCGACTTGGGTGTTCCTTCACCATTGAATCCCCCATATCTCATTTCCAAGGCAGCCATACAGGAAAACTGTTGAATATTTTGAAATTAATTTGACTGGAAGAGTGGAAGCCGTTGGCAGCAACAGCTTCCAGTCAAATTGATTTCAAAACATTCACCAGGTTAAGTTTTATATTGCAAAGAATATACTCTTTCATCTGAACTACTCACTTGTAATATTGGTATCTGATACTAGAAATATAGTATACTGGTAATATGAATATAATTCAACTTAGATGACGAGCGCATGGATGACAGTGGCGAATTATCTTTTCCATGATGGGGAGGCATCAAAACTTGTGTTGGAAAGGGGTATTCTGCTCCTATAAAATTTTGAAAATGTGATGCTCTGTGAAATGATATCCTGGATTAAAGGTGCATATTCACACTAAAATGCTTGAAAATAAAATTGTTAAAATTTCATACTTTTAGAGGCTTAAATGGTGTCCCTAGATTTAGTGAAACGAAATAAATCTTAACATCTGGTGATTTCGTTATGCATAAATTAATATTTTTTTTAATTTGTGAAATAAAGTCCCTAATTCAACTTCGCCACACAAAAAAAATTATGTTAATTTATAGGGAACGAAGTCATCATATGTTATTTAATTCATTTCATTACATTGAGGTACACAATTTAAGCTTCTAAAAGGATACAATGTAAAATTTTTTTATTTTCAAGCATTTGAATATGCACCCTTAAGAGCAATAAAATGGTGATCGTCTGGAGACATACAATCCATCATTGACTAATGGTTGATTATCCTTGTCTAATCAGGTTTTATCCAGGAATTTGATCCCCCCTGGACAAAACCCTGTTAATTGGCTAATGGTTAATCCTGGCTAATTGGCTAATGGTTAGTCCTGGCTAATTGACTAATGTAGGCCTGGCTAATTGACTAATGCTTAGTTCTGGCTACTTGACAACTGGATAGTCCTGGATAATTGGCTAAGGGTTAGTCTTGGCTAATTGGCAAATGGTTAGTCTTGGCTAATTGGCAAATGGTTAGTCCAAGCTAATTGGCTAATGGTTAGTCTACGCTAATTGGGTAATCCTGGATAACTTAGTAATAGATAGTCCTTGCTAATTAACTAATCATTCATCCTGGCGCACGCACACATGATCGTAATATGAGTTGCCTTACCAGTGCGGTGATCTATGCACACATAATCCATGTCTTGTTTGAGGGCGTCCCATAATGCATTGTCTATCTGTGTTACATGGCAGTTCTTTGTAGTCTCTTCAACACACTTCAGGGCAGATGGATACAAACTAAAAGACAGCATTTTTTATTCATATTATATATCAGACCACAACTTTTGCATATATTGCCCACCCACCCTTTTAATCATGTAGTACATGTAGCTACCTGGGCCCCATAAAAGCAAAACTTAAGGGCCCCCAAAATTGTTCAATTGGCCAATTTCATCATTATGATGCATCAGCACACATGGTCCAACATTTAGAAATACAGCCCTGACATAATAATTTAGGATTTACTAACTTGTAGAACGTGTTATATATGTCATTATTTAATAATATTGGCTCAACCTGCAAGAGACTCGGCAGCCAAATAAAATGATTTTCTGTTCACAATCTTAAAATATGGATGGAGCAGTTTAGGTCATCACCTGGGCTAGTGAGTTTCAAATTTAGGTAGACCAGCCTAAAATCTACTAGCTATCATCAGGCATCTCAGGCTACTTACTGTGGCCCTGCTAATCTTCATTACATCATGAAACATAAACAGTGCATACTGTACATCAGAATTAGCTTCCAGAGACATCATAGATGAGTTCTTATAATGCTGGGAGGAAGGATGAGAGGGATGGGGCTTGCTATGAACCTTTATCCAATATGGTCGATGCCAGTACGCTCCAATGTGTGATCCAGTGGGCCTTCTTTCTCCTTTTCTGGAGTGTTAGCATCCGCATTGGGGGTCACCTCTCAAGGCCTCTGTAATGCGGTAGGACATGTGTCTATATCTATGATTAGGAAAGTTGAAGTGGCAGACTACTGGTGAGTCTTTCCATTGTCCTATATCCCTGAAGTGTTGCTATATTCTAATTTTGAATTCACGGTTGGGTTCACGTATATACTGCTTATGGCGGTGGAGGTTCACACGCCCACGCCCGCACACTCACGCAAGATGCACTTAGGTATGCTTATGGTTATGCGTAGATGTGCGCGTCCACACATCCATGTACCATTATGCTCATGCATAGGTGGCCATGGTAACAAAACCTGTTTTGGTTTAGGCTGGTGATAAGGTGCCCAATGCTTCGTGTTTTGCAGTTGGCAATCGTTTTGGCTGTATATTTTTAGTTCACACCTAGTTTCACCTATAGATTGCCAATGGCGGTGGAGGCTTAAGCACCCATGCCCACGCACGGTTATGCGTAGGCATGCATGCCCACACGCCATGCGCCATTATGCCCGTGAATAGGTGGGCAGTTTCAGATCCTGTCTTGGTTTGGGCAGTAGATCCTGTCTTGGTTTGGGCAGTAGATCTATAAGGAATACAATGCTTTGTGTTTTGCAGTTGCCAGTGATTTTGGATGTGTAGAGCATTGGAGTGGTTATCGCTCTGCTACCTCTGTTGGTAGTGTGGGTTTGGAGATCGAAGTTGGCTCCAGTTGGAGATCTTTTTGGTTAGCTAGAGCCATATTTTTGCTTGAGAAATAAATTATTTATAACGTGGAATCAAAAAAGCATCCGCTTTTGTTTCTACGAGAATTCTTAATACTTACCAGATGTACTATTATGATAATGTCTATTATCTAGTCTAGCTCAAAATAAACAATTAAAAACTCCGCACTCTCCTAGTCCTGCCCATACTGTGTCCGGGAATACCATAGCCGCAGGTACCGAGTCAATTCCCAATCACAGTCAGATTCGTCTTATATTTGCCTAGACAAACAGCGAAAGCAGCTCAGCCTCACCTCAGCGGGGCGGCTGAGGTAGGGCCATAGTACATCTGGTAAGTATTAAGAATTCTCGTAGAAACAAAAGCGGATGCTTTTTTTATTCTACTTCGAATAATACTTACCAGATGTACTACTATGATAAACTCCAGATTTCAACAGCCAGGAAATACCGGTGGGAGGAGGTGAGGCTCGAACCAGCACTCAACTACCATTCAACAGAGAAGGTTGTGAAGAGACTAGAACCCTGGCATACGCTTGGGTTCTGCCATCTGACTCATAGAGTGCTAAACTTCCATGGTCTAGATCGCGCTCCCCCCTCTTTTGTCCGCACAAAATCCAGAGGGCTGTCGAAAAAGGGGATACAACACCCACCAGACCCGTGTCAGCCCCAAGTCTCAGCTAGGGCAGTCCAGTAGAGTGCAAAGAAGCTACTACAACTTCTAATTTTGAAAAAATATCAGTATATCGATTAATTTTTCAAATTGGAATGAGTCTAATGTCTGTTTGAGAGGATAAGTATACTCTTACACCAGACTATTTACCTAAACAGTCTGGTATTTCGACTGTAAGTAAATTATTTATAGTCACTTAATTAATGTAAACACTCACCATTTTGAGTGCTTGGTATTTTCTTGATCATCACAGGAGCTCGGCCCAATCCATGGTCGTTCTCAGGTCATGTGCATGGCCATTGTTCAGTGCAAGTGGAAGAACTTGTGATGTGCGCGAAATAGTGGTCGGATGTGGCTTAGTTCAGATTCGATAAATTGGCGACGGGTACCGGATTAAGTGCGCTGGAGATGTCGCGAAGGTATAAATCAGTGAATGACGACTCGGTATGCCATTGTGCTACAGACATCACCTCCTCTAATGAGACACCCTTATAAAGGGCCGATGATGCTGCTAGTGCTCGGACCTGATGGGCATTCACACGATCAATCTGCTTTCCTGTAGCGATTTTGTGCGACATCTGAATAGCATCGACTATCCAACGAGAAATGGTATCTTTCGAGGCGTGCAAATGTGGAGCTTTGAGACATCACCACAGAGATTCCGGGTCATCTCGCCACTCCTCAGTACGTTTCTTATACATTTTCAGACATCTGACAGGACACCAAGCAGAAGAGTCTGGGTCATGTCTAGTTAAACTTGGCAAATTGATTGGCTGTCCTGGATATTTAATGGACTGATTCTTTGCCAGGAAACAAAGACGTGGAAGTAGTCTTAAACCTTCACCCGTGACGACAAAACGGTCTTGTTCGGCAGAAAGCGCATGAATTTCGCTTCTCCTTCTCGCCGACGCTGCTGCAACCAAGAAAACTGATTTAATAGTTAACAATTTAATGTCTATAGATCTAATCGGTTCAAAGGGAGCATGCCCTAAAACCTCTAGAACAAGAGATAGATTCCATGCTGGGATAGGAATTGGCTGTCTAGGTCGCAGATTGCTCATTCCTTTAATAACTTCATTTAAAGTGTCATTTTCCACTCCTTCAATGGCCAGACTGGGAATGACTGAAGCTAATGCAGACATATATGCTGCTAGGGTTGAAGGTACAAGTTTGTCAACTTCGTATAAATGACAGATAAAATCTACTACGTGTTGAACAGATGCAGAAAAGGGATCAATATCTCTTCCCTTACACCACTCTGCAAATTTGTTGATTCTATAATTATATGTTTTAGTGGTTGATCCTCTTCTGGTTGAAGCGACAAACTTCGCTGCTTGCTCAGAAAAGCCACCATTAATTGCACGCTGCTTGATAACATCCATGCAGTCAATTTGAACATTTCTGGTCTGTCGTGGAAGTAGAGACCCCTGTTCTGAGAGATTAGATCTCATCTGTCTGGAAGAGGGATTGGATTGCAGACCAGAAGGTCCAGCAGATCCGTAAACTATGATCGTCCTGGCCAATAAGGGGTGATCAGTAGCACTTGGCACATACCCTCTCTTATCATTGCCAGAACTTTTGGGATGAGTATCGTTGGAGGATACGCATACGTGTACATTCCCTGCCAACTTATCGCCAGTGCGTCTACCGCTAGAGCTAGCGGGTCCGGGATCGGTGACACGTATGTGACCATCTTTGCGTTTTGTTTCATCGCAAACAGGTCCACATTTGGCTTGCCCCAATGTCTGAATAGAACCTCTGCTACCGATTGGTTGAGCTGCCATTCCGTCGAATGACAAACCATCCTTCGACTCAGAGCATCCGCTAAGATGTTCAGTCTTCCTGGAATGTGTGTTGCCCGAAGAATAACATTCCTCTCTTGGCACCACAGCAGAAGGTTCCAAATCATCATGCACAACTCCGGTGATCTCGTCCCGCCTTGGCGGTTTAAATAAGACACCACTGTTGAGTTGTCTGTTCTGACTAGGACAATTTTGTCTCGGATTAAACTCTCGAACTTTCGAAGTGCCAATGTCACTGCTAATAATTCGAGAACATTGATATGTTTCTGCGCATTGATCCGATCCCATTCCCCTGACACTGACTGATCGTCCAATACCGCTCACCAACCCGTTGTCGATGCATCTGTGAAGATGGACATCTGTGGTTGAGGAGGTTGTAGAGGAACACCTCGCAGGAGATTCTGTTCTGATAACCACCACTGAAGGTGGAATATCAATGGTTCTTTTACTGGTATCCTCAGAGATACTGGATCCATTTTCTGACACCAGAATGACATTAAATACATCTGAATCGGCCTGCGCCTGAGAGCCGCATAAGGAACCACTTTCTCCAGAGAAACTAGTAAACCCAGTATTCTGAGAAATTGGCACGCCATCAGATAGGCTCCTAGAGAATCTGACTCCAGAACTGCAATCAGGCTCTTGACTTGGCTCTCCGCCGGAAAAGCTACGCCGTCCCCGAGATTGAAAAATATTCCCAGATAAACAAACTCCCGGGATGGAGTCAATTCTGATTTCTCTAGATTCACAATCCATCCTAGATCCTTTAATAAGGCTAGGACTACCTGTAGATTGTTGCGCAGAGTGACTGGATTCCTCCCCGCCTTCAGCAGCCAGTCGTCTATGTAAGTATGAACAGCTACGTTTCTCCTGCGAAGATAAGAAGTCATGGTGAGAACCACTTTGGTGAAGACCCTCGGTGCTGTGGTCAGGCCGAATAGAAGCGCATTGAATTCCCAAACATTGTTTTGGAATGCAAAGCGAAGGTATATCTGAAAAGGAATTGACATTGGAATATGAAAATAAGCATCCTTCAGGTCTATCGACACTGCCCACATGCCTTTACTCAGCCCTGTCATCACTGCTGCTACAGTCTCCATCTGAAATTTGGGAGAAAGAAAAAATTTGTTCAACGGTTTGAGATTGAGAATTGGTCTCCATCCTCCGGTACGTTTCGGAACAAGGAACATCATCGAATAGAAGCCTAGAGATGACTGATTGCGGACTAGATGAATCGCGTTCTTCTGCTGAAGAGATTCTATCTGTGAGCAAATGGCATCTAGACGATCGGATTCCCTTGGAATGGGAGTCCACACTGGAGTCAATGTTAACGGAACTAACGATTGACAGATGAGCCAGTCCGGTTCGTAGCCATTTCTTAACCACTGACAGACTAAACAATCTCGCATGACCTGTTCCCATTGGCTTGAGAACAGTTGTAGTCTGCCTCCGACGGTAGGAATCTGCACACAGCTGGCGGTCAAGTTTGCACGATAAGACGCTAAATCGCTTGGGTGAAGATTTTCGACTCCCTTCGTTCCTGACGTCACCGGAACTGATTCCGCCGGAAACCCATCAGGACCGGCCTCCACGGCCGCCCCGCGGCTTCTTGGAATATGACGACCTGGAACCGCCGCCACGGCTATCCTTACGGTAACCGCTGCGGCCCGAACCGCCACCCTTCCTGTCATCCTCATACGGCCTCATATTAGAGGACTTGTATGAGGACGAACGACTAGGTCCCTGAGATCCAGATACCCGATGGGCATCACGGCCAGAAGGGCGATCTTTGGCGCTGCCTCTGCTGCTCGTGCCGATGCTGTTTATAGGACTGCTGCGGCTGTGTCCTCTTAGTCGACTTCCACGACTTGCCGACCACTTCCTGTTCAGCAACCATTGACGCGACCTTGGATAAGGCTTGCCGTGCCGAGCCGCCTAACAAGCCTGGACCAATGAAAGGCGCAGAAGATAACGCAGCCCTCATCTCAGGTCCTGGTTCTACGCAATCGAGAACCCTTCTCCGTCGCTCTGCCAACGATCTGGTGATCACCCTGGCCAGGCAATCTTGGGACAAGCGCATGGTGTCACGAACAACTCCGGGAGGAGCCTCTGGCACTTGTCCACCTTCCGCCACGCAGGTCAGCATACCCTGCAGGACGGTACATCTGTGCGAGATCGCAGCCATGGCTGCCCTCGCCGCATCTTCAATGAGTGTTAGCTCATTGAACGGATCTTTATTGGCTTGGGAAACTAAAGGACGAGAATGCCCCTTAGATTTTCCAGCCAACGGCCTATTCAGCGCCTCTCGCTCCCCGACAGAAAGCCGTGGAACCCGGGCATACTGATGGTAGGCCTGCTCAGGAAAACGGACCCTACTCCTAATCCTCTTCGGGGCCTTGGGCAACACATACTCTGGCTGAACCAGACGATATGCCGCAACCTCCAACATGTCGGAAGTCTGCGTGTCCAAAGGGAGCGTCGGCATGGCAGAAGAGCCACTTGACAGAGCGCTAGCCGCTCACTCTAACATCCGTTCCATCGCCGGATCGCGCTGAGATCCTAGATCCGATGCCAACCCGAGACCGTCGGACATCCAGCCAAGGACCTGCACCCATTCAGCTTCGGTGCAGAAAGTGGATTCGTCCATCAATGGACTACCGTTTTCATCCTCCTTCTCACCCTTGGATGACTAGGCCACCGACGATCCATGCCGAGAGCTATGGCCCACACTTCTACCAACATGAGGTGCGTCCATAGCCCGACTACTAGCGGCACCGGTGTCCAGCGAATCGCCGGACACGGATTCACCACAGTCCATCGACTCCAGCACGGGAGCCGGGACCACAGCCGCTTTTACTACGGTAGGTGCCGGCATTCCAAGAGGAACCGCACCTAACACCGCCGGGATGCCGCTAGGAACCGTAAAACACGGCTCCACCGACAACACGGGTTGCACGAAATCCGGGTGGAAAATGCCGGACGGAACGTCGACATCACCACCCGCTTGGCAAACCCGTACAAATCCCGAGGGAGATCCCTGGGATGTACTAGGCATAGCCGTCAGCGAGATATCCGGCATGCCGGAATCTTCCATTAGAAGATCTTCCTCCTCCGCCGTCGCCTCTTGAGCCAAGGTCAGAGAAGGGACAGGTGCTCGTCCCTCCGCAGACCTAGCCCGACCATCTAAAGGTTGCCCTGCACCAGCCTGCATCGTCGGGATCGTGGACTGCAATAACTCAAACATTGCCTTGAACTGGGCCACCCATACGCTCAGTGCTGAATCCATACGTTCATTCAGACGACCTTCCAGTCCTCTCATCGACGCCTGATCCAGCTTGGCCACCTTGTCCCTCGCGATCCTCTACAAGCGCGCACGACGATCACGATCGAATTCCACCACCATTTCTGATGACCACTTGGCGCACACATCACAGGGACTTCCAACCTTGCACTTAGCGCAAGCCACACAATGATGGCCTGAGTACTTGCGCTTCATGAACCTGTTGCACTTGTGGCACGTGTCCTGGTTTTTGGCTTTCTGCGAACAGAGAAGAATTAAAACGCTGCACATGACAAACGATGACGAGCAATACGCACAACTGACTTGATTGTAAATAGAATTACTTAGAAACATTAACTTTCTCTTAAATTAATGATAATCAAGCCTTTAGGCAGGAAATATTTGAAACTTTTTTGAGTGAAAATTAATAAACACAACTGGGAAGTTAACTAACGTTAAAACAGCCAAGAAATAAACGCTGATCGCTACAAAAACCCTCGACAATGAAGTGAGAGCTAAAAATCAGCGTAAAACAGAGTGCATAGACACGCCAAGCCAAGCGAAATATTAATCATGGGCGCCGCCATCTTGGCTAAGGGCGCATCCATCTTAGAAGGAACCGAGTCGCAAGAGAAATTAACCGAGTACCCGGGTTAAAACTAGAGTTGATGGGTACAGAGCGACTCCAACAATGGCTACCATTTTAGAATAATGTGCCAATTTAAGGAAATTTCAAACAGTCATTATGGCACGAATGTATAAATTCTAGATTGATACAACCTGCCCCTGTGATGATTTTCCTTTTTCCTCCATGAAGCCAACGATGATTCACGAATAACACGCTTAAATTTGCTTAAAATTGCAAAATTTTGAGCTAACAAAACATGCAACTTTCCAAAAGCGCAAAATGGACGAATCTGACTGTGATTGGGAATTGACTTGGTACCTGCAGCTATGGTATTCCCGGACACAGTATGGGCAGGACCAGGAGAGTGCGGAGTTTTTAATTGTTTATTTTGAGCTAGACTAGATAATAGACATTATCATAATAGTACATCTGGTAAGTATTATTCAAAGTAGAAAGCCACGACTCTGGATTTGTATACCTGACGCTTGTCCTGACGATTTAGGACGAAAGCCGGATGCCTGACACTGTGTTTGTGTCCCCTATTTATAGGCCTTTGGGTCCCACTCACTGCACATGCTCAGTGATTGTTCTTCCTTTGGGTCCCATATTTTGGGACCCAAATTTTGGGCACCATCCCAGGCATGCATATCCGCATGCGTACCGAGGGACCCAAATGTGTTTTGCACACGTGTTTGTGGATGCAGGGTTTATAAAGAACCCAAAATATGGATTTGGGTCCTGGATGGCTGGTTAACGATTATAATGCCATTTTTTGGCTTAATGGTATGGGCTTGGTTAGATTGACACTTTGTCATGTGCAGGGCAAGTGGTGAGGGGAGAAAAAGGTGCTTCTATAAAATAGATATTGCAGGGGGAGTGAGTGTGTCCGCAACCCATTCTGAGACCCAGCTTTATGGCGTTTCGCTCTGTATCGGAAGATCATCAGAGGATTTAATTACAAGTACGATTTATAAGCAGTAGAGAGACAGTTTTTCTTCATTGCTTTGCCTTGATCTGTTTGTAACTTCATAGATGAGTTCAAGGGTTCTTTAACCATCAAAACCATGAAATTTGGTTACAAAATTTTCAAATTTCTCATAGAAATGCCTATTTGGAGGCCAACAGATTATTTTTAAAAATTTATCACTGAAATGACTGGCTCGGTTATTGAGGCAGTCATTCTAGTGTTAAATTTTCAAAAATAGTCTTATCTTGATCTGCAAATGGACATTTATCAAGACCAATGCAAAAGCCATTTTTTGGCAACTTGAGTGCAGTATGGTTACTGGTCAGGATTCATCAACAACCTTGAAACCTTTGCTTAATGAATGTTCATTTGTGCGCCATGCAACAAATTTTGAAAAATAATGAGCTTCATTTCAGCATTAAATTTTTTTAGTCTTCTTTTGGCATACATATGAACATTCTTGAAGACCACTGCAGAGGCCAGTTTTGGCTGGCTTGACCATTAAAGGTAGTCTTTAATGGTCAAGGTGGCCAAACCAGCTTCTGCACTTGTAGTAAGAGTTGTTAATTTGGAGATGAGGACATTTTTGAAAATTTACATTGGAATGGCTGGCGCGATAATTCAGTGGGTCGATCCAGTGGTAAAATTTACGAAAATAGCAGTTACTGTCTGCAAATGTACATTTTTCGTGAGAAAATTGAGTTTATTGAAACAAACTTTGACATTTTTATTGAACTTAGTCAAAGTACATGTACATGCAGCACAGACAATGTAAGATTAGGAAATTAAAACAGATTAGCAATTTTTTTAAAAAGAAAGTCGTACGTGGTAGATCTTGAAACAGAAAAGCACTGTCGCTAAAAACTGTTTTGCTATGACACTAGTACCAGAGCCTGTTTACCTGCATCCTTGCTGGAATGGTACCAGAACATGCTTACCTGCAGCCTTGCTGGAATGGTACCAGAGCATGCTTACCTGCAGCCTTGCTGGAATGGTACCAGAACATGCTTACATGCAGCCTTGCTGGAATGGTACCAGAACATGCTTACCTGCATCCTTGCTGGAATGGTACCAGAGCATGCTTACCTGCATCCTTGCTGGAGTGGTACCAGAGCATGCTTAGCTGCATCCTTGCTGGAATGGTACCAGCGCATGCTTACCTGCATCCTTGCTGGAATGGTACCAGAACATACTTACCTGAATCCTTGCTGGAATGGTACCAGAGCCTGCTTACCTGCATCCTTGCTGGAATGGTACCAGAGCATGCTTACCTGCATCCTTGCTGGAATGGTACCAGAGCCTGCTTACCTGCATTCTTGCTGGAATGGTACCAGAGCATGCTTACCTGCAGCCTTGCTGGAATGGTACCAGAACATGCTTACCTGCATCCTTGCTGGAATGGTACCAGAGCATGCTTACCTGAATCCTTGCTGGAATGGTACAAGAACATACTTACCTGCATCCTTGCTGGAATGGTACCAGAGCCTGCTTACCTGCATCCTTGCTGGAATGGTACCAGAGCATGCCTACCTGCATCCTTGCTGGAATGGTACCAGAGCCTGCTTACCTGCAGCCTGCATCCTTGCTGGAATGGTACCAGAGCCTGCTTACCTGCATCCTTGCTGGAATGGTACCAGAGCCTGCTTACCTGCATCCTTGCTGGAATGGTACCAGAGCATGCTTACCTGCATCCTTGCTGGAATGGTACCAGAGCATGCTTACCTGCATCCTTGCTGGAATGGTACCAGAGCATGCTTTTACCTGCATCCTTGCTGGAATGGTACCAGAACATGCTTACCTGCATCCTTGCTGGAATGGTACCAGAGCATGCTTACCTGCATCCTTGCTGGAATGGTACCAGAGCATGCTTACCTGCATCCTTGCTGGAATGGTACCAGAGCATGCTTACCTGAATCCTTGCTGGAATGGTACCAGAGCATGCTTACCTGCATCCTTGCTGGAATGGTACCAGAGCCTGCTTACCTGCATCCTTGCTGGAATGGTACCAGAGCCTGCTTGCCTGCAGCCTTGCTGGAATGGTACAAGAACATGCTTACCTGCATCCTTGCTGGAATGGTACCAGAACATACTTACCTGAATCCTTGCTGGAATGGTACCAGAACATGCTTACCTGCAGCCTTGCTGGAATGGTAACAGAGCATGCTTACCTGCATCCTTGCTGGAATGCAGCAAAGTTGAATGATCCAGTGTGCTGCTGAATATCCTTAAATGGCTCGATACATCTCAAAACATCGCACTGACCATAAAAATCAGCATTCACTGAAAAACAAAGCATGTACCACATTTATCTAAATTTTATCAACACACAGGCTTCATGCAGACTAAAACAAGAGCAACTAGAGATTGCAGACACTGACCCTCAATGGACTTCTCCAGTTTATCCATCCATCATCTGACGTCCTATGATGTCATAATCAACTAGTGAGGTGTAGGATGATGTCATCATTAATTATGCTATGAATCAAATTAGTTTCAAAATATTTAACAGCTTACCTGAGTAGTTTTCTGGAAATCGATTTAATAGTCGAGCTCAGGGATCGATTGATCACAACACAAGCGAGGTATGGGTGAGCCTTAACTAGAGATTGGTGGGGCATAGCTAAAACTCTTTGTCACATGTTACATGGTTCGTACAGTCACTTGCATTTACTTCAAGCCCTTTTCAAAATGCCAATCTATGACAGTTTTTAAGGACTCCAAAACCAGTCTCAAGTCAGAAGTAGAGTTTAGGAAATTTACAACGTAGATGATCTGTGAAGCCATTTCCTGCATGCTGTGTTACACAAAGAGCAAGCTTGTACACAACCTTTTCCACTAACTTACCCACTACATGTAGTTCAAGTGTATCCGATTGATATTGCTGGTTAGCTAGTCTCGGGGATTGGGAGTGGGTGCCGTGCACCTCCAGGGTCGGTGGAACGATCACGTTCCAGTAGGGTCGTACGACCATTGCCGCGGAAATTGGACATCACCGTCTCGGGCGTCTGTTCGTATTGCTGGTATGTCGATCTGTCATTCCATATGTGGTTGGTGATGACACGATTTCCAAAGAAGAAGAGCTAAACAATGGTACTCGTTTGCTACTTTATTACAAGGTGTACATAGAAACAAAAATGGTGTTGCGGTTCCGTATCTCACCAGAGGTACCTAACCAATCTATTCATAGATAAAGAGTATCGTGGAAGGTATTCCTGTGAGAGAGTCCGAGCGCGCTCATTCAGTTGGTTTAATATAAATTATACCTGCCTCAGGCCAGCCAAAAATTATTGGTTTGCAAGAGGAAAGTGCCTCGCGCGGGCCTCCGTCACAGGAAAATGCCTACAACGCTGAAGCGGAGGAGGGAATGCGGTAAAAAGGGACACTCCGCTATAGAAGAAAAATGCAAAAGAAAATGAGAATTAACCTATAAAAACATTATAGGTTTGCGAGAGGAAAGTGCCTCGCGTAGGCCTCCATCAGAGGAAATTGCCTGCAACGCCAAAGCGGAGATGCGGTAAAAAGGGCCGCTCTCCTATTTGAACAATGCTAAGTGATCAAATTAATCAACCTAGTGTAGTTATTCATTGCTGGGATGCACACTGTTTTACGTGAAGATGGGGTAGATCATTTCAGAAGTATTCAATACCATCATCTTATGTGAGTTAAAGATATTGCATTAGTTGGTGCCGCTTTATTTCTGCGGGCCTTCATGGTGGGCTTATATTATCAGTTTTGGTATTTGGTCCAGACATACTGTGTTTAGGCCGCAAATGGCTTAGTGCCTACTTAACTTTAACGTGGAAGCTAGGGCTGTAACGATTCACTGATATATCGGTGAATCGCGATACGCATGCTCATGATACACATATCGCATCATGACCTGTCGTATCGATACACATGTGATACAAAAAAATATGCCCATGCCGTCCTTCATGCGTTAACATTGTCAGGTAAGCTATAGATAAAGTTATGCACAAGGGCGCCATTTTCACTAAATTTCATCTGAATATGTTAATTATTTGTTTATCTGCACTGAGAGGTGGAGAGTGGTGTAAAATGGACAGATTGAGATGAAACTTAGTGAAAAAATAACGTATCGTATTGTGTATCATATCGTGACCAGTGTATCATGATACATATTGCATCGTGGCAAAACGATCATTACAGCCCTAGAGGAAGCCTTCCTGGCGAGGATGCTCGATGCCCATCTCGGGTATCACCACGGAGCATCTACCCTCAGACTGACACCATGCAAACATGTTGCCTGGTGATAGTTTTACAACCGCAAAGCCATCCCACCGCATATCGCAGTGCAACCACAAATAACAAGACATGGACAAGTCACATTACAAATCACATTACAAAAGCGTTTAGAAAGCAACAGGAGAGTGCATGCATGGTTATCGACACTTTGATTCTGATTGTCAAGAAAACCCAGTAGCTTCTTTAATCAGCCCTAACCGATGTGTCGGAGGGAATCCGGACAAAGGACATTTCCGGTTTTAGCTATGCCCCGCCCATCTCTAGCTAAGATCCACCCACACCTCGCTCGTGTTGGGATCGATCGATCTCTGAACACCCCGACTATCAATTTCCAAAAAAATACACATTTCAGTTGTTGAATATTTTGAAACCAATTTGACTGGGTGCTGTTGCTGCCTAGGCAGCAACAGCGACCAGTCAAATTAGTTTCAAAATATTCAACAGCATGTTTATGAAATAGCAAAGACTTACAAAGACATACAATTCATACGTGTCGGCTTATTTGAGATTTGGTGACTGTCTATATAGAACCCTTTGTGACGCGCTGAGCTGATTATGATGTCATACGAGGTCAGATGCTGGATGGATACTTTGGAAAGTTGAATTCATAGGCCGGATGGCCGGAGAATCGCAGGGAGTGACAGCTAATCGTGTGTTAATTTAGGAGGCCTTAAAGTAAATGGCCAATAATGAAACTCACCTTGCCGTGTATGACGGAGCCGCAGCACCCGGGAATGAAGGAAATTTCAATTTCCCTTTCTCCGAGATCTAGCAATACTCACCATTATATTACTTCTGATACAAGCTTTCTTGGATAGCTGACCCTAGGACTCTAGACGTAGTAAGCTTTAACGGCTCATGAAGCTCATATTGTTTGCATACCAACCAAACAAGAGATACCCATGGCTTACCTCCGTGGGGCTGGGAGGTAGGGTCTGTAATAGAATGGTGAGTATTGTTAGATCTCGGAGAAAGGGAAATTTAAATTTCCTTCATTCTCCTTCGATCAATACTCACCATTCTATTATTTCTGATATACACCAGATTTAGACAGTAACCTGGTGGGAAGGGGCTAGCTATCAATTGCTACTTTTGCCCCTTGGAGAAAGAGCTTTGACTTAATCTTGACAAATGGAGACCTAAAAGGACCATCAAGTTAAAGGGAACGAATCACATTCGCATCACTGCCACCCACCCCCTTTTTTCTCCTAAGAAAAAGGGAGAGAACTCATGAACATGCATCTCGCCTGAAAACACAAATAGGCTAAGAGGGTTAACTGCTCTTTGCATATATCAATCAGCCTGGGAATGAGCATGAATATATAAGATGAATGAACATGATATATAGACATAATACAAAAAACTCAATCTTGAATTACCTCATGATATTTGGATTCCAGACATGGAGCCTTCAACCAATCACTTGTCCGGCCATCAGTGACACAAGCTGGTTGACATCCTCTCGCTTGACCGTCTGCTTCTAAATTCTTGCTTACAAATGCCCAAAAATGGAGAAGAGCAGTGTGGTCATTTAACTATCGTTTCAAAACAGCTAAAGCGAGTGGATTGGCGGAGTCTGACACATCCCTCATATAGTAATCCATGAAAGAGGACTCACAGTGTCATTGTGCAACAGCCATGATGTCCTCTAATGGAACACCATTGCAAAGGGCGGTCGAGGAGGCTATTCCTCTAACGTTGTGTGCCCTTGCACCTGGTGCCCAGTCGCAATCTCATGGGTAGTCTGAATGCATTCTACTACCCAACGAGAGATAGAATCCATGGATGCGGCGCCATATGGCAGATCCACAGATGTCTATCATTCGACCGTAACGAGTCTGTCCGTTTTGTGTACTTAGTCAAAGCACGGACTGGGCACCAGACACTGGCATCACGATCAAACCTAGTTAGTTTCGGTATAATGATCGGTTTGCCGGGATATCTCAAAGATTGATTCTTTGACATAAACTCTGCTCTTGGCAGTAGACGCAGACCCTCTCCAGAGACAATAAATCGGTCCCTCTCTGCTGAAAGCCCATGGATCTCATTGCGCCTTCTCGCTGAGGAAGCTGCCAATAGAAAGACCGCCTTTAGAGTCAAATGCTTCAGACTAGCCAAAAGCAACGGTTTGAAAGGGTGCTTGGCCAGTACATTAAGCACTAAAGATAGACTCCAGGATGGAATGACTACCGGTTGTCTCGGTCGCCGATTGCTCATTCCCTTCACCATCACATTTAACTGGATCACCTCTGGACTATCCCTGTTGGATAGACAACTGATGCCAAACCTGACTTGTATCCAGCAATTGTGCCAGGAGCTAGTCCTGAAAAGAACAGCTTACAGAGAAAGTCTGCTATTAGCTGAATAGTGGATTGAAAGGTATCAATACCCTTTCCTTCACACCAGTCTGCAAATTTGTTAACCTTGTGGTTATATGACTTGAAGGTTGACCCCCTTCTCACAGCTGCAATGAATTTCGCAGCCTGTCGAGATAAAACTTCCGACGTGGAACGTTGTTTGATAACATCTACACAGTCAATTTGAACATTTCGGGACGCTCGTGTAGGAAGCGATCCCTTGGCCTGGGAGATTATGTTCGGAATCTCGGGTAACTGCACTGGATTGTCCACCAGCAGATCTAGAAGATCCGTGAACCACGACCTGCTGGGCCAAAATGGCGCTATTAGCAGGACCAGGCACGGTTCCTCCCCGATCTTCACCAATATCTTCGGCAGAAGAATGGTGGGTGGGTACGCATAAGCATGCATCCCTCTCCAGCTTATCGCCAGAGCGTCTGTATCGACGGCATTTGGATCTGGAATCGGCGAGACGTAAGTCATGATTTGATCATTTTTCTTTGTGGCGAACAAGTCCACATTGGGTTTGCCCCAATGCTCGAAGATCCTGTGAAGAACTGGAGGGTTGAGAGACCATTCTGTTGGCAGAATACTCTCTCTCCGAGACAAAGCATCCGCCAGAATGTTCAATCGCCCAGGAATGTGAGCTGCTTTCAAAACAACCGAGTAATTCCTGCACCATTGAATCAAGTGCCACACTTTCATACATAGTGTGGGTGACTTAGTCCCGCCTTGGCGATTTATGTATGATACTACCGTCGAATTGTCCGACCGTATCAATATCACCTTGGCCCTGACCATTGGAAGAAACTTTTCCAACGCCAGTTCCACTGCCATCATTTCCAACAGATTGATATGCAGCTGGCTCTCTTGGAGAGTCCATGTGCTCGAGACCTGGTGTTTCCCAGGCAGGCCCCCACCCCTCCAGCGATGCATCCATGTACACGGACAGCTGTGGGTGGGGTAGGTGCAGCGAAACTCCTACTAGGAGATTCTGACACTTTTTCCACCATACAAGATGTGACATTAATGGCTCCAAACCTGGCACCAGCTTCGACAGGGGTTCTGTTCTCTGTTTCCACAGAGACATCAGATACAACTGGATAGGTCTTTGCATCAGAGCAGCGTACAGGATTACCTGCTACATGGAGACCATCATGCTCAGCATCTGAAGAAACCGCCTCGCCTGAATGTGGTTTCCCATTGGTAAAACCTGCCCTCCTCGGGATCGAATCACATCTCTATATAAATGAACTGTTGAGTGGGTGTCAACTCGGATTTCTCCTTGTTGACTATCCAGCCTAGATCTGAAAGCAACTTCAGAGTCAGAGCAGTATCCACCTCTAACTTGGCTGGCGTGTCTTGATAAGCCAATCGTCTATGTAGGTGTGAAGCGCAACATTCTCTCTTCTGAGAAACGCTGTCACCGCAAGGACCACTCTGGTGAAACCCCATGGAGCTGTCGACAGGCCAAATGGGAGGACTACAAACTCCCATACTTGATTCTGAAATGCAAATCTCAGAAACCTGTGACAACTCTCCTGTTCATTGGAATGTGGAAATATGCATCTTTCAGATCTATTGATACACACCACATTCCCTTCCTCAACCCTGCCATTTCCGACCTCAGAGTTTCCATCTGAAACCGAGGTGTATCGATAAACCAATTTAATGGCCTGAGATTGAGTATGGGTCTCCACCCCCTGTGCTCTTGGGGACAAGGAACATGTTTGAATAAAAGCCTGGCGTGTTCTGGTTTGCTGGTTTTATCGCTCCCTTCAGAAGCAAACCTGACACTTGGTTTTGAATGGCTTCTAACTTGTCTGGTTCCCTTGGTACGGGTGTCCAGACTGGTGGCAAAGACAGATTTTGTGGTGGAAAATGCCACCAGTCCAGCATGCACCCCTGGGATAACCACCTCAGGACCAGACTGAATGACGTCACACCTCGCCAAGCCTCGACGAAACGCATGAGCCTTCCACCCACTATAGATGTATTGATGCCTATTGCGGGTGTCTGGCTCACGATCCGCTCCCCCCCCCACCCTCTCTTAACGAGAGAGAACCATTTTGGTCTTGGCTTGGCCGGTCTAACTGGCACCGCTGTTCCTGTCGCACAGGTGCGGTCCAGGCAGATACGAAGGGAGCTCTCGTACCTCAGGTACGATCCATTCACTTCTTTCCACCCTTCGAGGACTTACCCTTCCCCTTCCTGCCTCTTGGGCGGTCAGTGGCAACATTGGGGTGGGTAGGAGTCGCCACAACCTTCTTGGCCATCTTCGCCGGAGGCGGCTGAGAAGACCCAGTAGAAGCAGAAGCAGCACTAGGCTTGGCTTTCGCCTTGCTTTTATGCGTCTGCTTCTTAGACGGTTGCCCGGTTAGTGGCTTGGTTACAGCCCCTAGTGTGTGCGCCTGTCGCACTAGCTCCAGCTGCAGATTCCCAGCTAACCGATTCTGGCAGTGTCTTCTAAGATGGCCCACGCTTGGCCACCAAAGATTCTAGGGCCAGTAAGGGGTGGCCCAAGAAGACGCTCCCTAACGGCAGTAGCCGGACACATATGGTCAAGGACCATCTGCCTCCTAGACGTTGTCACTCGCACTTGCACCCTTGCCAATGCGTCCATGGACAGCACCAGACCGTCATTTATGCATGATAGCGCCACAGGTGGCACAGGGTGGCCTGTCCCTGCTTCAGCCCACACCGACTGAAGAAGGTGATGAGTGATTGACAGCACTCATTGCTGCCTTCACCCCCTCATCGCATAAGGACAGGACTTCATCATGGTGCATCTGGGACTTGTTCACCAGCGCCGGGGCGGGGCAACCTGCTGCAGCACTCTGGACTACCAGCACCCAGCGATCATCCTCAGTCACCTCTGGAACAACACCATATTTGTCGTACTCACCCCGTGGGATACGACACCTTGCCCGCACCTCCTTGGAGGCCGCAGGGAGATGGCCCTTGGTCAGGAGCTGCTTGCTATAAATAGTATCCAACAACTCCATAAGCCTTGGATCCAGTCCAATAGACTGGATCCGGGCTGCGGGCAAGATCCCCGTCCTAATCGATGCCACCGATGGACGGGGTGCATCCTCTTCGGCCATGGTCGAAACCACAGACGGGTCCACCCTGGCTAGCCAAGCCAGAGCCTCCGACCAGTCTGTCTCCGAAGAGGACACTCGCGTGAACACGTCACCCGTTGACGTGCTCACGGCCCTACCAGCAACGGCCTCCCGGATAGGAGGCATTGCTGATATGTCAAGAACTCCGGTACCGTATGCTTCTGACGCCACCCCATGGAAAACACCAGTCCATGGAGTAGGCCCGCACGGAAAACCATGCGGACCAATAGCGGTTGAGGAACCGTGGCCATACACGGGCGCCACCGGCACCCCATGCATGATAGATGAGTACCAAGCATGGCCAGCCACACCAACCAGCACGGGACCGGTGCCCGGTACCGGAGTGGCCTCAACCACGGGCAGAGCCGCTGTCCTGGCTTGCGGCAAGCGAGACAGATGGAGTGCGGTTCCATCCAGGATGGAATAGACCTCCATGCTCTCCACCCGTGGCATCACAGGCCGAAGCAATCTCTCCTCCTCAGCCTCCTCATCTTCAGACTCCGAAGAGTCATCACCAGACGAGGAAACACTGGAGCCGACCTGGTGGATGGCTCCCATGCCTGACGGACCGGCCACCACTACTGGACCACCCGGAGGTGGCCGCAGAGACAGAACCCATCAGGCCGGAGCCCGACGGGACTGCCAGGGGGCTGTATGAGATGGCTCCCTCGGTGGCCAGCCCACAACCCTGTCCAAGGACAGGGTCTGTACCAAACACGGGGAGAGACTGCCCTACAACTTTCGGTAGCAGGGACGACACCAGCGTGGGAAGGATGTTATACAAGAAGCCTTGCATAGCAGGTCCAAACCACGCCAGAGGTGCCATCTCCGCAACCTCTGGTTGCAGACGCGGAGCTCCCCCAGGGGCCGAAACGGATGCTCCACGATTTACTTTCAGACTGCCTGACCCCGCGTCAGACCCTGCCAAGTCCTTCTGGGCAAGGAACGTGACCATCATATTGGATGACAACACTGCACAGATATTACACCTATTATCAAGATTACAATTTGTACATCTAAAGCAGACATGGTCCTTGAACAGAACCCTCATGAACTTATGGCACTCGTCACATGATGGCGGAGCTGGCTTGGCCTATAAATAAGCACAAACCTACAATAAGCAAGCGGAACGAAACAGGAATGGAAGGCAGACAAATAATTTTCCAATAAATTAACCATAAATTAAATGTTAACCCTCCCGCACCCCACCCCGCGATGTTACAGCAAAGATCGCATTGATTATGACGACAAGAACGAAGCGGCCAAGATAAACCCATAAACTGATCCTCAAGGATGTATAAATGGAACCAGGAACCATATCGCATAGCAATACTCCTAACGAAGGCCAAAATGATATGTGAAGAAACAACAAAATGTACACAAACTGCTGTAAAACCGCAGACACACATTTAAATCAAGAATTTTGAAACCACCGATCTTTGCAAACAGATCGTGATAACACGCAAAACTGGAAAATTCCAGTTTTTCTGGTACCAATACAGTACGCAGCACTCAGAATCAGATGCGCGAATTAATGAAACATTTTCTTCACATAAAAATCTGAGACAACACGGGTGTGATGTCACCTGCTCGGATCATACGGAGAACGACGTCAGCCGATTTTCGTGTTAAAACACTGTATAGCTAACACCTTATTTCATATCTGCCGAAAAGCATGTAGCTCTTGTTGCTATGCAAACAAGAATGGGCTTCATGGCAAATGGGTATTCGGCTGTTGAGAGCCGGGTAGCCGGTTCCAGGAGCCGATAAAGCTTACTAAGTCTAAGAGTCCTAGGGCCAGCTATCCAAGATAGCTTGTATCAGAAGTAATAGAATGGTGAGTATTGATCAAAGGAGAAAGAGCTTTACAAAAACAAGTCTCCTTCGGTGAGTAGTTGTCCCTAGCTACTATTAAACCTATTCTATGGAGCTTTCACAGTTAGGTTTAGCGGCCGCTTGTCATGTTCACTAGTGAGAGCATGAGCAGCGACCCTAGTCGAAATTTGTTGCTGTAAGGGAGAAACAAGGTGATGCGTATGTTGTTGGTGTATAGTGTAACCTAAGTGAACTGAGGTCCAAGTATTTTTATGAGTTTTTATTACAACTAAGGAAAACAGTAACTTAGGTGGCATATTGCCGTGCTATTATTCTCTACAAAAAATGAAAAATAAGGTCGCACCCGACCTTGTGGTACTCATTAGTTGTCGGCACCATCAAAGATGTGAGTAATTATGTACAGTAAAATAATACTGGTGATATTCGACCGTGTGGTGCCTATTAGTCATCATCACCGTTTAGAAATATACACAGAAAAATGATAACGGAGGTCGCATCTGACCTTGCAGTACCTACTAGTTATTGGTACTCTAAAAATGGTACAATAACAAAAATAGATGTAATTAGAATATTACTTAATGCGGTGCACCTATTGGTCATCAGTGCTGGGTTCAGTAGACGTCACATATATTTGATAGGTCGCAAGGCTGCGGCGCGAGTTGGCTCGCTGCTGTAGTTGCTGCTTGGTGATTAATCACAGGGTTCTAACTGATGCGGCTCATACTCAAGAATAGTGAAGAATAAAGTTATTTCTGGTGGCTAACAGTTATTTCTGGCGGTTAACAAGTTTCTGCATATACTATACAAAGTCTAATCTACCGTAATATTGATATGTCTGTATTTGATGCGAATGTGACAGGTGCCTCCCTTTTTATGAAGGCTAGATGGTAGATATATAATGCAGGATTTCTGGTTCGACACAAGATGAGCCACGTTGCTTAGCTCTTGTGGCGCGTAAAGCAATGTCCTAATCTGGACTGCTGTCAAAACATTAATCTGAAATGCTGGATGTGTCCATTGTTTGTCAACGCTGTTTCGACACGGTACGGCAGATCTGGCGAGATTTCATGAACACCACTGTTCTACACACTGATTTTGGATGGTACTACGGCTAAAAGGCCACACCGCAGAGAAGATCCCTCTGGTGTTGCTGGTATGGGTAAAACTTCTTTTAAATTGAATTTTTGCCCCTGTTGATCTTCCAGGAGCGTCCAAAAACTTACTTGCAATGCGGAGCGGGAGTGTACTGAGGGGAACCGGTACTGAAATAACCTGCGGTGGTGTAAATCGGTGGCAGAATCGCGCTTTAGATTTTCAGAGCTCCTTTTTATACTAAATGGTGACCAGCGAGACTCAGCCAATCAGCGTGCATTGTATGCGAGGTACGGTATCTGACCATGTAGTTACTGGCCTTCACACTATCAAGCACGTGCGCTATCGATGACTCTGCTTAGTTGGAGCTCAAAATAGTGGGGTTTTATTCTATGATATCTCCGCCAGTTCTGAACAGATTTTAATTCCGTTTAAAGTTTTTAATTCCTCATCCAATTCTGGTATGGATTCATACCAAAAAAAGTGGGGATGGCCATGTATTAAAGGGATGCTAATGTAATCTCAAATGTTATGCTGCAGCGATAAATTATAGTTTATAAATTCATTCATATTTTGTCACATTCCCGTCAATCTATCACAATTATCTGCTTTGTAATATCGCGTAAATGTTGAATAGTGATCGCCACCATTTTGTCTCCAAGCGATAGTGTGTGATGTCATGTAAGTGCCAATGCATTACATTCTTTATTATGTAATACACATCTCGTTGAATATTTTGAAACTAATTTGACTGCAGCAACAACTTCAAGTCAAATTAGTTTCAAAATATTGATGCAGTTTACCTGTATGATTGCTTTTATAACACATTGCTAAACTATAGCAAGTGCCTCTATGACTGAGCGTATATACCGAGCCAGCAGCGCTAGGGTTTTTCTGATTGATTGAAAAGTAAATAATGCCAGCCAGCATAGGCTGTAGAAATGTATGAACATTTAGTTACTAAAGCCTGAATATCTTCCTATAGCGACATCGTAACAAGCTTAAAACTACCGGCATAGTTTATGAGTGGCATATTAAAGCAACTGAATAGCTATCAAGAGATGACGTTAGTTATCATTTAAGGAATTACCGTAATACAAGCAAAGTATATACATAAGCTGCCAGTCTCCACAAGCTAACACATGTATGCTGGTTACCTCCCACGGCCGCGCATCGGGCGATCTCACGGACTCTGATATTTTGAAAATAGCAGAGTTCGCGAGATCGCTTGATGCGCGGCCCTCTATTATGTGGCTATACACACGTGCCCTAAGCTAACCAGGGCGCGAGCTTGGAGCATCCCAGACCGGGCCGTTCCGTACCCAGATAAACTGGGCCAGTTTGTATCCAACAGGGCGATCTGCGCTACACAAGCTATGTTTCTCATAGCATCTAAGTTTTTGGCGTCTAATGGACCCCACACCCGGAAACCTGGGCGTCTCAAGTTGAAATAGATCTGGGAGTCCTAAGCTGAAAATCTGGGGGTTCAGATCATCCATGCTAAAATTAGAATGTACCATGAACTCATAGCTCTAATAAATATGGGGTCCCACACAGGGGTCAAATTGGTCACTCTTCGACTCGTTTTTAAGACCTCAAATTATTATGGATGACTTAAATTTTAGGTGAGGTCATCCATCCATGGATGAATTCAAATCCTGGAAATATGCATTGCTTGTTATGAAATGATGACCTCAGTTCAATTTGGATGACCTCATTAAATGTGAGATTATTGCCATGGATGACTTCGAATTTTCAAACATTTCGACCCCTGGTCCCATGCCAGATTTGAGGGTTATTTTTGCGCGAAAACCTATAAAATTAATTAATATGTCATAATCATACGAGGTGACTTCAAGAAAGCAGGACTCGCTACAATCAAATTAAGAATGAACCTGAGGAAGCTCAAGATTTTCGCGGAGCACAAAACACATGGTCAAAAGTGAAGAGGGACTGATTGCAGCTGTATGATGTTTCTACTACAGAGCACAGTAACTAGATCCACAGAATACAGTAATCATACATAATCTTCAGGGGACCACGAGACCAACTGCCACTACTTTTGGGGTTCCAAGTTGCATTTTGGGGGGTATATACCCTCAAAAGGACCCCTACAAGAATCCTTGAGTTCATGCAAATCTGAATTAAGGCGCAATCATCGTTGACATAACGCAAAGCATAGCAAAGATAGTATGGGTGGTCATGTTAATTTTCAAGGGAGTTTCCAAGATAGTGTGTAAATTTCCAGTACTTTTCAAGGCAAATTACGAATTGAATGACTCCTTTTACCCATTTACTGGTCAAATTTGAAGAAATAATATTTTTCCTTATTAAATGCCCATCTACAGATCTATAAAGAGCCAAGTACTTTTGAACATTCATTTCCGTGGTAAATTTTCAAAAATACTTCTTTACCGGCAGATGGATTTTCCTCAAGACGACTGCAGAGGCTGGATTGGCCAGCTTGACAATCAATGGGCCAAGACAGATGCAAAAATTCAAGTACTTTTCAAGATTGTATCAGATGTTTTCATTCAACCCCTTTTCAAGGATTATCATGGCCTTAATTTCACAATTTTCAAGGGCCAGACACCAGCCTGGGCATGTGGTATAAAATGAAGGGTGAGGGCTGGGATGTGGAATCCCCTGACAATACAGGAGTACCCTGACAATACAACTCATACAGGGTTCCAAGAGACTGCTAATGCAAGTTTGAATATTAGACATGTTAGATAGATGCTCCGAGAAGGTAATTCTTTAATTTGACTGATGATTCATAGCAACATGAGCCGATTGATGTATGAAACTCTACAGACTTCACTGTACTCTCAGCTTGCTGTCTGCAAGCAGTAGTCTCACTAGTCGTAGCTCATCTTCATTGCAACTGGCCCGGCATAGTACATCTAGGATCTTTGAGCGTTTAATGGGTAGCTACTTGTGATCAGCAATGGGTCCAAGGAATAGAAGGGAGGGGCTGGGTGGCAGATGGCCTCCCAAGATTTCAGTCTTGCCCATCCCTAACCCACTAACGCCAAGGCCACCATCTTGCTTTTTTACCCCCAGTTTTGTGAATCTGGTTAAGACACTGCTACCAGGCTTATATGACAACTTACAAACTGATTACAAGTACATGTATGTACAATCAAATGGCTTTCAAAATGTGTAACCGTACCTTTTGCTAAACTGACTATTTTTTATCTACAATTATCTCCATTAAAATTTCTACCTGGAATGGTTTTTGAGTGTCCATCCATTTAAGCATTAAGCTGCTCATATAGTTTTTTTTAACAATAATCTGAAGTAGTTCAGTCTCGCGCCTCTTATGTCAACAGCGTCTTCAAAGCGCTCAACATTGTTACTCGTATACATTAAGCTCCCTCAGAACATATTAGAAGACTATTTTTGAAGATTTACTACTGAAATCTACAAAATAGCTTTCCTCAAAGCTCCTGCAGAGATCGCTTTTGGCTAGCTTGACCATGAATACGTTATTGGACAATAAAAGCCAAATTTAGTCAGTGTCCATTTGCAGGAAGAGGACAATTTTACAGCCAGTCATTCCAGTGGTAAATTTTCAGTCTTCTGAAATTATAAAAATTGCATAATCGTGCAAGCCTAACCTCATCATGGTGTTCCATATCCTTGCAGTAATTACGACAATCGACATCACATTACAAAAAAAAATCTCTGATTGAAATGTTGGGATTTGAATTGTCAGTCCTATTTCTCAAATGGTCCATAAAATCTAATCCAATTTTGTGCGGAGAAGTTTTTATATCACCTCGTGAAAACACCAGGGTAGATGGTCGTATTTCAGAGAGGCTGACCATATTCTCGCGGTAAACAAAGAACATTATCTACGGTGGGCCAGCATAGTCAAACCAAAGCAAAAATATCAAGAACGCTTTCAAGGTTAACAGTCTTCTACAAAGTCCTATTATTTATTTTTAAATCGGCCAAAATCTTGATTCTCTCATATGATATACAGTAGGTCATGCCAGTTTGTTTATACGATGCATGATTGGGAACGGTGTCTGGCGATGTCCGCCCACTGCCAAGTCCGCCGCCCATCTCCACCCCATCAGTATAGCCATGTTCGCCTGTTATATTTCGGGCGGAGATGGCTATATAGATTGGGCGGAGATGGTCATATAACGGGGACATTTCCGCCCTGCTAGACTGATTGTTTGGTAGCAGAGGTCAAATTGTTCACTCTTGCACTCGTTTTAAGACCTCAAATTGCTATGGATGACCTCAATTTTAGGTGAGGTCATCCATGGACGAACTCAAATCTTGGAAATTTACATTGCTTATTATGAAAGGACGACCACAGTTCAGTTTGGATAACCTCATTAAATGTGAGATCATTGTCATGGATGACTTCAAATTTTCAACCATTTTGACCCCTGTTTGGTAGTACGCAAGTATGTTTGGTTAGGGAAATATTGTCTGTCATGTATTACGACATAAATACGCAAAAGACTGTTATTAAATTTAAAGGAAGTTTTATTTACAAATTAAAAAGATATTTTATTTACATATTATACATACATGAGTAAAAAATACACACACTTAAATTAAGCAATATTAATGCTTAGTCCATCTTTGGTCCATATAGCTCCAAAGCACACACACAACAGGCTTTTTGCACTCCTGTTTCCCACTACCAGCGCCATTAATGCACATTTTTTACCAGGCGGAAATGGCCGCAGACTTTGTGAAGGATGGAGATCGCCGTAAATCATTGGGAAACCCCTAAAATTATTACACAATAACGTGTAATGACGTAGCAACTTTCTGAGCTTATTGTAAATGGCGACACTTATTCTTTCCATACACTTTAATCGTTCAACAGTGAGGTGGAATCGCTGATCAGGGGACTTTATGATGTCAATGACATAAATAAGCAGATATGTGATTCAGTCAGCTAGAAGTTTTAGATATTCGATTTTTGTGGCTTAGTGATGAGTTGACAGTTTTCTTTGTACATAGTAGCATTCTATTTTATTCAATAATAAGCGGGGGGAAATGTTTTTTTGCGATCATCTTTGACATCCTGGAGTGAGTTCAGGAAGGAAAATGTTTGGTGAACATACGCCTATTTATGTTTTTACTACATGAAAATTATCATGTTTGAATGTGTTGGAACTAACTCCATCGGAAGGCATTGCTGCCAATAAGGCATCACCGGCTTCTAATAAAATCAATCTCAAAACACCCAACATACTTCCATTTGTGACTTCCTTGGAAATAAGCGAATTCATCCGTGAAAAGAATGACATGTTATGGGTAGTTGAATTATCGCTTAAAAATTACTATGTTGAATGTTTTGAAGATATTTCGATCGAGAGGCATTGTTGCCTATAAGGCGTCACCAGCTTCCCATCAAATTAATTTCAAACTACTCAACCCAGATTGACCGACCTAGATTCAAGAGGCCAGTGATCCTACAGATGAGCCGGGTATAATTATGTCAATGACAAATCTTGGACAAATTACGACAAGAAATTACTATGTTGAATGTTTTGAAACTAACCTGATCGGAAGACGTTGCTGCTTATACAGCGTCACCGGGTTCTAATCAAATCAATTTCAAAATACTCAACAGATAAGTATGTGGTATAATTATATAAATGACAAATCTTGGACAAATTATGACATAAAAATTATGTTAAATGTTCTGAAACTAACTCGATCGGAAGGCATTACCGCCTATAAGGCGTCTCCGGCTTCCAGTCAAATCAATTTCAAAATACCCACATGCTTTCCATGTGTGGTTTCCTTGAAAGTGGCTGAATTCATTGTTGGAAATGGCATGTTGTGGGAAGTTGAGTTATCGGTTACCAATTTACCATAGGAATTGATAGCAACAGTACCAGTGGACAAGGGAAGCACTTTATCTATGTTCTGTGGGTTGAGAAAATTTTGCCTTGCTTGAAAACAATGGCATGTTGTGGGAAGTTGAGTTATCAGTTATCAATTGTTTAAGACTATATGCTCGGCCTCAACGTGTCGCAGGGGTGTAACCCACTGGGTGTCAATCCAGACATTTGGAGGGGCTAACCAGAGCATTATGCACAACGCTAATGAAATGACACTTGGAGATCGAATAGAACGGCTCTCCAAGTGTGATACCAGCGATCGAAAAGAAGAAGTTATCAATTCACCCTAGGAATAATAGTAACAGCAGCCGTGGACACGGGAGGCACTTTATCTATATTCTGTGGGTTGAGAAAATTTTGCCTTGCTTGAAAACATTCGCTTACAAAGTTAAGTACAGGCTTACATACCTCACTGTCTCAGTGCCCCTATTGTTAAGTACAGGCTTACATACCCCACTGTCTCAGTGCCACTATTGTTAAGTACAGGCGTACATACCTCACTGTCTCAGTGCCCCTATTGTTAAGTACAGGCTTACATACCTCACTGTCCCCATTGTTAAGTACAGGCTTACATACCTCACTGTCTCAGTGTTTCCATTGTTGCAACTTATACTATGTCTGACCTCATAAGCTTGATTTGCAGCCCGCAGGCTAAAAAGCCTCTATGTTCCGTTTTATGTTAGGCTGCTATAGAGCTAGGCTGCTTTGATGGTTAAATCTTATTTCTTGGTTTGCCCAGTATGTGTCTCATCTGGTCTTGAATATGTTTAAAATTTCCGATGTTACAATGTGATCAGATAATGAATTCCAGGCATCGATTATTCTATTGGTAAAGTAATGTTTTCTGAAATCATGTGAAAAGCGATGTTTCTTTAGTTTATACGTGTATCTTCTTGCTATTGAATTGTTTAATGTGAAAAGATGTGTTGTTAGATGCGTGTCGTAATAACCGTGTATGATTTTATATAATTCAATCATATCTCCCTCCCGGTGTTGTCTATATTTTAGAGTTGGGAGATTTAGTCTCTTTAGCCTGTCAGGGTAGCTCAGTCCCTTCAATGACGGAAGCTGTCTGGTTGACTTCTTTGAACATTTTCGATAGTATTGATATCTTTTTCTTTGTCCGTTATGGGCACCAGACACTGTTAGCGTATTCAAGGTGAGGGCGTACTAATGCTTTGTACAGCAAGGTGAAATTGTCATTATTTACGTATGTGTAGGTTCTGCGAATTATTCCCATTATCCTGTTGGCTTTATTTACCTATTCCTGTATATTATTATTATTATTATCGATAATACTGACCACAGGCCGTACAGGCCTCTATATTCAGGTGCATGAGTGACGCTAGGGTTTGAAATGGTTACTTCATGGTGACGGTGCCTCGTAGTTAAATTTAATTTGTGCATGGTCCCAGTATTTATCCAGTCAGTTTTTAAAGCTTTGAATGGTTAACGATATGGTCAGTTAGGCTATTCCCATACTTTTGCTATTCTGTAATAAAATGAAAAATTGGTTATATTATATTTAGCTCGCTGGATAAATAATTTTTTCTATGACCCCTGTTACTATTTCTTGAAGCAAATTTTAATATTGGTACTGTGTCTGGATCATAGGTATTCAACACCTTATGGCTTATATGTTTCAACCATGTCCCCTCTCAGACGTCTGTATGTGAGTGTGGGGAGGTTTAGAGAACTTTGTTGCACGCCTCTGCACATTTTTCACAGTGTGTATCACTGTATGTTTTTTAAGGTGTAGGTTCCATACTCAGATACTGCATGTGCAAATTATTATGTGGGGGGGGGGGGACAAAAGGCTGAAAGCTTTTTATAATAGCAAAAAGTTTTCTTTATCCAAATATGTGTAGGTCCGTCTATATGTTTTCGAAAGTTAAGTAAGTTGTATGTCTATAAATATGCCTAGAATCTAGATGATAATCTTTTTGTCGTGTCTATAAATATGCCTAGACCTGTCCTTTTTGTCGTGAACATACATAGTAACATACTACATAGTCTACATGAGGACTCGCTATGCTCAGTAGTGACTGAGAATAGCGTATCCATTGTAGTCCCCGTACAGACTACTATGGCATAATTTTGCATCTTGATTCTCATGATCTTAACCAGAAACCCAGAATGTGATCATGATGCGGAAGTTAATTAATTATAATAATGATGGTTAAACTTAAAAACCTACCTGTCGACAATGAAATAAAAAACACACAAATACCCGTAATAAATAAAATTGTCATCTTGAAGCAGGTTATACGACAATAAACTAAAGATAATTGAGTAATTTATGCAAGCAATCTAAACGGACTTTCAAATAACGTAGACAGAGAAACACTGGATATGCAAAATGTATGACTGTCTCTTTTTTTGCTGACTGCGTGAAAGATCTGGCAGACTGGTACACGGTGTATTAAGATGTGTGTGATGCATCCATTATAAACTATTCAATCAATCAATCAATCAATCAATCATATTCTATTTCTGTGAGAAGGCTAAAAGCCTGTAATGACAGATTCCTAATTTCCTTTTTCAATTTGGTTATAAAACATGGGATTTATATTGCCAGCTAGATAGTTATAGTATAGGGGTTGGTTATCCCATAGTTTATCTAATTTTGTTTCAAATGATATCATGGTTGTTGCTTCTATAACATAGTTCGGAAGACTGTTCCATAAGTCCACAATTCTATGTTTAAAGGAGTATTTTTGTATGTTTAAACGTGATCTGGATTTGTATAGTTTTAGCCTGTGTCCCCTGGTTCTTGAGTCTGATCGAAATTCAAATAGGTTGCACACTTCTGGATCATATTTTTTGGTTATAATTTTGATTGAGGATATGCAAGTCGGATAAAAAATTGGACATTAATTGCTCAGCACCAACTTGCGCTGATGACATTGCCATTCTCGCACGCGATACTAATCATCTCCAAGAGATTCTCAACGTTGTCCACCACTACACCAATCAGGAACGGTACTCTATCAATCCAGCAAAGAGTGCTCTTATCTTTCTTAACAAACGACCAAAAGAAATGCCCAAAATACAGCTAGGAGAAAAACAAATCCTTGAATCAAAGTGTGAAACACATCTGGGTATAAAACGTTCCCTACGGGCCAAAGAAAATGTGCAGAAGAGGATTCAAATGGCACGGAGAACGGTGTACTCCTTGATGGGAGCTGGACTGCACGGCAATGGCGGAATGTCTCCTGCACTAGCTGCGCATGTATGGAAAATCTACTGTCGCCCAAGATTACTCTTTGGTCTAGAAACTCTGGAAATGAACCAAACCGAGATTAATCTCATGGAGCAATTCCAACGCAAAATTCTCCGGCAACTCCAATCCCTTTCAAAGTGTACATCCTCAACAGCAACACTGCTTACTGGGCATAAGACCTATAGAAGCTGAGATAGACTGCAGAAAACTGAACTTCTTAGGAAACATACTCAGAAACCGAAGACGCTAGAGTATCAAATAGCTGCGAGACAGTTAGCTGTAAAGAGTATCAGAAGCAGCAGCTGGTTTATGAGATGTAAACACCTACTCTCTAAGTATGGCCTTCCAAGTATCTACCAGCTGATTGACAGCATCTCTTCAAAACCTCAGTGGAAAGCAGCAGTAGACACACAGGTTAATAAAGTTGTTCATGAAGCCTGAAAGAATGACACAAGCACAAAATCCACCCTCAAGTATCTTAACGTTCTCGACTGCTCAGTGAACCGTGTCCACCATGTCTGGAGCTCTACTGATAATACAACAAGAGATGTAAGACGTGCCACGATAAAAGCGAAACTCATGGTTGATACTTACATTCTACAAGCTAATCGTAGTCGTTTTAATCAGTTTGCTGCACCTGACACATGCCAGCTTTGTCAGCTAACAAAGGAAGACAGAACTCACTTCCTCGTAACTTGTCCAATGCTGATGAAATCCAGAAAACCGTATTTAGAAGTTATCCGCTCTGTTGTACTCCAGGAGATCGACCCAGTAGCATATGATAGGCTGATTGCTGACGCAGAAAACGTGGCTCAACTAATCTTGGATCACTCCAAACTTTTCACCTGCTCCGATATCAACCTGTCTGCAGAGAACTATCAAAAAGTATCCAGAATCACACACGCTCTCTGCTATGCCCTTCATTTGAAGCGAACTGACCTGGAAAGCCATCTGTATATAACTAAATCTCCGTGAATTTGTACTTTGTGCACATACACCTTTTGCCGCACTGACTTTTGTCAAGCTGTCACACACGAACCATGTACAGTATGCACACACTTCTCAACACGATTCGAATTGCTTGCCTGAGCTACGGTTCCTGGGAAATTAATATAACCTGGATACTCTCCCAGGAGCATCAGTGTCGCAATGGATTCAATCCAGCTTGTGCGCGTGTGCTCGGCAACATCCGCTGCTTCTTCGTGTCTTCCGAACATTAGTTAAATTAATAAAAACTTTAATAATAAACTATTGTGCAACTCAAGTTGCAACTATTCTTTACCCTGCTCGCGCCAGGGGTGAGCCCATCGAGGCTGGCGTTCCGAGTACAGATTACAGAAGGGTGCAGTCAAGGCAAAATTCCTGACATGCACCACCTACACACTGGGCGAAGTTCATCTATATAACACAGTCTTAAACACACGAATACACGAAATTTGCTCTGATTGAGTAGGATTAAATTAATTAATGTTAAATTGATTGCAGAGTTTTTCATTCACACATTAATAAGAAAGTTCTGTTAGTAACATTTATAACTTAATTGTAGAAGAATAGGTACATTTTAGATTGTGTCTAATTTACTTTGATTAGTGTTCATTGACGTATTTATACAGGCACAATTGCCTCAATCAATTGTGTACGTTTGAGGTGCAAGGAATAGCAGAGAAAACGTGTAGTTTTCACAATTTGGAGAGAATTAGCTGGGGACAGCTTAATGTTCAATCTGGATATCATCATTGTATGATCACGTATCAGTTGAGTTGTATTTTCGGGATCAGCTAATAACTGGTTGATGATGACTGGGTCATTTTCTAGGTACATGGTGGTGAGAATACTCTTCAAATATGGTTTTCTTGACTCCTCCAATGCTGTACATAGTGTAATGAAGTGATTCCTGTCCTCGGGTGCATAATGGCAAAGGGCAAAGTAAACACTTGTCAGCGACAACATATTGATTGAAACGGGCACGATTTGCTTGCAAGATGTATGAGCCAGTCAGAATCTTTGCCTTTATTACTGCTCGTCTAACATCCCTGGTTGTGTTGTCAAGTGAGTTCCAACAGTGGTGAACATTGTTTACAGTGCATACATTGACATTTAAGTATTTTGTTGATGTCTTCATGACAAAGTCTTCTTTCCAGACGTTGTGTACAGCACAGTTGATGTGCTTCTCTACTTGCGCCTTCCACGCTAACTTTGCAGACATGCTGTTAATTAGTTGGTAGACACTTGGGAGCTGATACTTATGAAGCATTTCTTAGCATTTCATAAACCAACTATTGCTCTTAATATTCTTTGCAGCAAGTTGTCTGGCTGCTATCTGGAATTCTACTTATAAATCCTTCCTTTAAAGGCGTTGAGTGTTTGAGCTGTCACTATGTGATCAGGTAGGCTATTCCAATGCTTGTTCACTCGTATGCTAAAGAACCTCTTTCTGGTATCACTGCAGAAGCGGTGTTTGGTGAGCTTGTAACTGTTACCTCTTGTGCGATCACCTACATCTGATGGCAGTAGATGCTCCCGATTGACGTCGTACATATTGTGCGTGTATTTGAAAGCCTCGATAAGGTCTCCGCGAAGCCGCCTATATACTAGACTTGGTAGTTTGAGAGTTCTGAGTCTATCTTCATATGGCAAATCACTTAGCCCTGGGATCATCTTTGTCGCTTGTCGCTGGACGTTTTCAAGTAACAGCACGTCCTTTTGTTCAGTGGAGACCATACCACGTTTCCGTATTCTAGGTGGGGTCGTACAAGGCTTTTGAAGAGCAGTACGAATGTGACTGGGTCTAGGAAGTCGAACGATCTTCTAATCATCCCAACGATTTTGTTGGCTTTGTTTACTGCTGTCTCTGCATGGCTGTTAAACTTCAGTCCATTGTCAACAAAAACGCCCAGATCTTTTTCACAGATTGTTTCCCCAAGTGTTATGCTTTGACCATTTTCATTCATGCTGTAAAGCTGTTTCTTATTGCATCTACCCAAGTGCATGGTTTTGCACTTGTATGCGTTAAAGTGTAGTTGCCAAGTATTTGACCAGTCTTTTAGATTGTTGAGATCTGTCTGTAGCTGCTGATGGTCCTCTTCTGAAGCTATCTTTGAGTAGACCTTAGTATCATCTGCAAAGAGCTTTATTATACTGCTTACTTCTTCGGGCATGTCATTAATGTAGCAGACGAATAATGCTGGTCCCAGCACACTGCCTTGTGGGATTCCACTGAGGAGTGAGGACTGGAGCCCAATTTGAGCTAGAGCCGTTAACGACAACCTTCTGCCTTCTGTTACTCAAAGTCTTGAATCCAGCCCAAGGCATCTCCACTGATGCCGTAGCTCTTTAATTTGCTAAGCAATCTCTGGTGTGGGACGGTATCAAATGCGTTGGCGAAGTCAAGGTGTATTACATCGACTGCTCCTCCTTGATCTACGATGTCAGTACAATAATCTAAGGTTTCTAACAAGTGTGTGATACAGGATCTTCCACTTAGGAAGCCATGCTGACAATCAGAAATAGAGTTTGACATATGATTCATGAGCTTATCTCCAACGAACCGCTCCATGACTTTACATACAACTGAAGTCAGGCTTACAGGTCTGTAATTGCTGGCTGATGATTTACTGCCTTTCTTGAAAATAGGGGTTACTTGATCAAGTGTGTTTGGGTGTTGGTTGCCTCTATAGTGCGTTGGGCAGAGCACATGCTGGTGGAGAAAACAGTCTCTCACTGAGTCGAGGAAACGGCTTGCAGGATGTGTAATATCTGATGGCGATGTGCAGTCATTCCAATTTATTTCTGGGTGGTTGAAGACCCCAGCCACTAAAATGTGACTGTGATGCGATTCATATGCTAAGGAGATCAACACTTTTGTACAATTAACACTAGACAGCTCCCGAGTCTTGCCAGATCAATTTGATGCTGCGATGCACTCAACAGCCATTACAGATCACCTAATACAGAAGATAGAGAAGTGCAGTCGTGATTTCCTTCACAAGATCCACGCCAAGCGATGTCATTTCTTGGATCTGAGACCATAAGACCCCCCCCCCACCCCCGATCTATTACTTCTCACCTTTCTTGCTGTTGTAGCTCAATATCTGCAAATCAGAACCAGCTAATTGTCGCTGTGATGTATACCTGGTTACCACTAATCATCTTGTTGTGGCCAAGGAACTTTATAACTTGTTTAATTAATAATTATATGATATCCATGGAACTGTTTATTCTAACATTTGTGTGACTGTAGCTGTTATAATGGATTGTCCAGCTGCGTTAAAAATACGTAGTTGCTGTAATCGTGATATTCTCGCACACCAAGTATATATTCACTACGGAATCTGAGAGTATAATAATGCATAACATGTCAACAAATATTTCTACGTACATCATTACCAGGGAAACCTGGGTGCGCCTAATGAAAAGGCGGGATCTCCTGAACAGAACAGATGGGGGAATCCCCTTTAACATCGAGTTGCTGTTGTTGTCATAGAGGTAGTATATTGACTAGAGACAGCACGCCCGATACTCCACTATTACGCTCGATGTCAAGCGGTCAGCCATGATGGCGCGGCCGATAAGATGGCAAAAGAGCGACGCTGCTATTACATGTAAACACGGGCTGGCGGCTCTATGTATACAAACAAACCCCTCTTGCATAAAAACTACATGAGATTTTAAAATAAAATTTGGAACTTTTTTAGAAGGGCGCATGATTTAAATAATCCCCGATTTTCAGGCATATCGGCCAAGTAGGCTGGTACCCGACTCCTCATTCCCTCGCTGACGATTCTCTGGCTCAGGAATTGCTTGAGTCATATGTTTGACATTTGCTGCAATATCAGCATTGCTGAAGTACGTGGTTGCATTTGCACAATTGCTATCACGTCCTGCTCTTCCCGTCTCTTGTACATAAGCTGAATATGAATAACAGGACAAGACATAAAATCACATTTTACATAACATTTCTAACAATTAGTGGGGGTAAAATGCATTTAACTATGTTTCCTTAATAGTATTAGTATTACATGTATGCACAATTGAGCTTATGCCATGTCAACTGGCTGTTGTCTGTCCAGCAATTTCTCCCCCTTAACAAATATTTCACTACAAATTTGGGATACGTTCATAACAAATTTGTTTGAATTCTGACAAACAGAGGGGAAAGCTTGATGGAGTGATGTGATTTTGATAAATTTTAAAAAAGATAAGAAGTTTTTATGTGATGTTTGACACCAGTTTGACCTTTGACTTAATTTACCTTTTTACAACAGCCAAGAGAACTAACTATATGTAATCATTTAATTAGCTAGGCTTTCTATTGCGCACAATTTATCGAACATGATGTTATTGTTTTGTTTCTGCAATGAAATTGTTGTGATTTGACTGATGGCAGTTTACTAGAGAAAAAGGGGGAAAATGCAAAAAATGTATCTCGCTGACTGCCTGAGTAGATGTCAATTCCAATTAGACAATCAAAATTGTTTGTTAGGAACATAATTTTCAATATTTCTCATTCAAATTCTGATCTTCCAGGTGCTGAAATACAGGCTACGTGGCCAGACCTCTTGCTATATAATGCTTTTGATTTCTCTTGTAGGTGTGCATCTTCACCACCTACTCATTGTCACGAGAGTAAGGCAAAGAAGCGCCTGGTATAATTGTCTAGCATAGAAAATGTATCAAGGCCTGAAACAGCTCCTAAGAAAGATGTGTCATCTGTATGTGGTCCAGGAGCTTACAGACCAATTGTACAGCGCCCACAGGCAGATATTTTTTCTACTTTTAAGTATTTTTTCCACGGCGTACTCTTTATCATTTTCTTCTATCACTTGCTGTATCTCATCACGATAAAAAGTACCAATAATCGTGTCGCCTCCATAGTCTTCTAATTTATATAAGTATGGACATTTGTCTGTAAGCACCTCACAATTCGCGACTCCATTGCCCGTGATATGCTTTTTTAAATGGCTTTTTTGCTTGTGATATTCTAACATGGTCGCCTTGAGTAGGGCTGTTTTTAGATTTGGAACGTTTCTTCGTCTTCTTTCCATATATATTTCTCCATGCGATTAACTCAGTACTACGGTCGACTTCGGAAGGAGCCATGTGCATACTGGAATGTGTGGTGTTATTGTACGCCGCGACTAAACTAGGTAATACATCGACATACTTTCGTGTATTTTTATGCGTCATATATCTGTATATTCGACCCTTCAGTGTGCGTTGAAAATGCTCTACCATTGCCGCTTTCGTTTCATTTTGAGAATTGTAGAAATGTATTTCATTATCTTTCAAATTGTTTTTCATTACACGGTTCATGAACTCGCCCCCTTTGTCTGTTTGAATAGCGTGTGGGTGACGCTCAGTACACTCCAATATTTTTTCTAACCCTTTCTTGACTGCTGACGACGTTTTACTAAACAGGCATTCCACCCATGCATATTTTGAAAGGGCATCAACTACGCATAGCAAATATAAAACATTGATGTTCTCTTTTGCCAGCATACCCATCGAGCATAGATCTGCCTGCCATAGTTCATCGACGGATGAAACTCTTATTTTTCGCCTGTCAAGCTTTGTTCTCCGCGGTCTGTGTAGGGTATATACTTCTTGGTGTTTTAACCATTTGTCGATGTAGTTGCGAGGTATTTTACTTTTGAATGCATTTTATAGCTTTTCTTTCCCACCAAAAGACGCGTAATGTTTCGGATCAAAATATACTTTCGCCAATTTAGCATCATTCATGACTTATCTAAATTTACCCACACCAGAATTGAATGCCGCTTTTTCTTCCTGATGGCCACTAGAGAACTCTTTCTACGTATTCTTTTGCTCACAGGCGTAGATGTGTACTCACTGGCGCTAACATCCTTTTCTGCACCATTATATATCTGTCTCATCATTTTTTCTTTCCCTACAAATCTGCGGGGTATGTTTAGGTCACATAACAGATTAGGAAACTTTCCCTCCGCTTGATCATGCATACCAGCCATAAGACGTTTACGCCCATGCGCTACTACGTTTGTAAGCAGGTCGAGCACATTACTTTTTGGGAAAAACGTACCCTCTATTGTCACTTCGCCCAAGTCATTAACGTGAAAACGTTCAGGAACCGAACGTAAAATATCAGTTACTCCACTGGCTTTTGTCTTGTACGTTTTTGGTATTCCTCTCATCGTACGTTCAATTATTTGTGCGGGCAGTGCATCGTAGTTAGTTATGGGCTGTAGAGGTAACGGTTGATATTGTTGTTGTCCTTGCGTTTGCTGATAGTAATGTCTATACTTATCCAATACTTGTGAATACGATTTTGCTTTTTCATTTTCAGTCAGATCGTGTCTGGCTACTATAGTGGATATCTCGTTGTCGAGACTAATAGCTTTACGTATCAATGGATCTGTCTGTAGCAACGATATTTTACTCTGTTCATTTAAATTACCTATCAATTCGTGAGGAACTAGCGCCATTTTACGTGTATGTTCCATCTTTTCACGTGAACAGTTTACCAATTAATGGCGCTAGCGTACCGATCACCGCTGGTAATAAGGCTCCTAAAAATCTGCCTGTTTGTAGCAATTTTCTTTTACGTGCATATGGCACACCGCGACAAGTCAGCGTACGCATTTTCGCTTTATATTTACTCAGCTGCTTGTATCGTATTTTAGTGAGATGAACATTCCCACGTAATACGTTTAGGCATGATTCGCATAGTACATCCACCAATTCGTTCGAACACTGTTTGATTACATCATTTCTGATTGAAGGCTTTACTTTAGCCAAATATTGCAGCATAGGTAAATGGCGTTCCGTTTTACGTGATGCCATTTTTCTTAGGTATGTAAACGTAGCACCCCTCCTTCGGATGAACAGATGAACGTAGTCTGATATTGTCAGGTGTCGACTGTTTCAAATCTAGGAGTAGATATGAGTGAGGTTCGCGTGTAGCGTCCTTATATGATTCGATCAAATACTTTGTATTGCATGGGTACATCTGATTCGATAAAGAACAAATAGTTGACGCATCACGTGGATTCTTAAACAATACCATGTAGTGACAGTTAACTGATAAGTCACGTTGATTGCGCGACTTGTGAAACAGATTTTGTGCGACAAATATTATGCTACAATTCTCATGGTGAGAACGTTTTGTAAATAGGTCAGCCACATTCTTGTCGCATTTATTCATCAAATCGTCGAGTACCACCAATGTTCTGCAACTTCTGTCTAGTTCAACATTCACACCCTCTTTAAATTCAACTTCTTTCGGCAAATCGTTATACCCGTCTTGCCACGCGCCGTAGCAGTACACAATCCTCTGTGGAGGGGGAGTAATGGCATTGGGGACTCTTATTAGTGCTTTTATCATCTCAGTTTTACCGCACTGCGTTGGTTCACAGACAATCATAGTAAATGGGTGGCGCAATGTTATATTGTAGCCAAGCGATGTTGCCATTGCGTCAGCACACGTACGGCCACATACGACTAAGGAGGTATAAGCTCATGCATATGTATATATATACCTTAGTCATACGTGGACGTGCGTGAACTATCACTATGATGTAATATGTAGTTGCTCTTCTGCGAATACTTTATCGATGCTTACTGGTTAGCGAGCATTAAGAATATAATTGTGACGTCAGATACTCGTGACGTAAGAGAAATGCTATGATTGTGACGTCAGATACTCGAAATGTAGGAGAAATGCTATGTCCATTTAAGAATTGTGACGTAAAATTAGGAGAAATGCTATGATTGTGAGGTCAGATACTCGTGACGTAGGTGAAATGCTATGTACATATAAGAATTGTTACGTAAAATTAGGAGAAATACTATGATTGCGACCTCAGATACTCAAGACGTAGGAGGAATGCTATGTCCATTTAAGAATTGCATCATAAAATTAGGAGAAATGCTATGATTGTGACGTCAGATACTCGTGACGTAGGAGAAATGCTATGTATGTTTAAGAATTGTGTCGTCATATACACGCTACGAAGCAGAATTGCTATGAACAGTTAAGTGGATGATTATGACATCAGATACTTGCGCGACGAATCCATGACATCTTTAAATAGTTACAAATATAAACACAATATTCAGTGAATATTTTTCCATGAAATTGAACCAAAAACTGTCTAACAGGTTTTATTTAAGTATGCGCTATTCAGCTCACTCTATCAATCATTCACCTGTCCCATTCTTCTCTAAATAATAGCAATGGCACGTGCCGATAAGTGCCTCTGTCAAGTGAAAAGCAGGCATACCAGCGCATGCGGAAGAGGCGGAGGAGTGAATAGCGAGTCGCTAGCACCAGATAAAGAGAGAGCGAGATAGAGAGCAAGGTGCTAGTACTGAACAAGTGAAATCCGATTTTAAAACTTTTTATTAATACAGACATCAATAATACATATCGTTAAGTCACTCAAGTCATCGCCTCTTAGAACCGTATATGACCATTCTGGAAAACGACATTGTTTCATCACTGAAGGATACATGGAAACGCGGTCTAAATATTCGAGTGTGGTATGCTCATCTGCTTCCATAAATACACGAATTGCGGACGTACGTCCACCGAATAGCGCATCAAGTGGTGATATTGGGTGGGCTAAGTCCAATTCGGTGATAAAATCATTTAGCGCAGAGGAATCAGCGACTTGTTTCTTAAAGTCACATTCCCACATAATTCTCACCGTATATCCACGTGATTCAAATAAAGAAATGCGACATTGAAGCGTGGAATATGCTTCTTCATATGTCTGATTGCCATATGGTGTATATGTCGTATCACGCTTATCACCGCAACAAGCAGACGCATGTCCGTGGAATTTACAACCGAAGAACTCGAAAATAATCTTTTCAGATACTTCAATTCCATCCACATAATGTCCGCATATTTTCTGTTCACCACCATTTAGCGCATGGGCGATTTGGCGACCCTCGCATTGACTGACCCATTCCATCCATTCTACACCCAAAACGCTATAAGCACGTTTTGCTCTTAGTGAGAAATCAGGTAAAGTCTGTACGCTCTCAGGTCGAAGCCATAAAGCTCGATAGGCCGCATTGCATGCTCCCGCTAGCGTTATCCCTGTCACAAATGGGTTTTGGCCATCCGTCGATTCAGAAAATAAAGTCTTAAATCTAGACATGGTTAAATGTAAGACAGTTACGTCATCATTACAATATTCGATGAGAATTTTATCGACATCGTAGCGCTCGTGTCTAGATATCTGCTTGTTGTACCAGCGATCAAATTCGATTAATTCATTCGCATTCATATTTTGTGGACAGAATATCTCCCTCTCGGGAAAGGGTATTACCGTACCCCAATATTGAAGTGTGTTGAGCTGATGGGGAAATGTCCCCTTACGAACAGGAAGACTAAAAGCATCGCCCACCTTACGTAATGAAAGGGGGGAAAAGTTAATGGAATCGTAAACCGAATAGTACCTACGTCAAATGAGAGAACTGAACGACCGTGCATGATAATATTTGTAGGTTTAAGATGCAGGTTAGTGGTTTTGCAAATGCATTGAAGAAGTAAAAGAGAATCATATGCACGCGCGTTGTGAGCGATCACCAAGTAGTCAGAGAAAACATATTTTCTAGTGATTTGTTTACCGACACACATAACCTTAACACATGTCAACCAGCTAACGAACTGATCCACTGTGTCTAACCCGTGAAAGCGAACATATCCATAATTCGTGCCTCGATGACATGTAGAGCAATCGTCTTCGAGCGGTTGCTCGAAGCACGCATCACAACATATGTTGGCAACCACGAGATTTACTTTATGCTCAGCTAGAATATTAGTATTGCTACTGTCAATAGGTGATAAATGTGTTTCTGTGTCATAAGTGATGTATTTTTGAAAACATTTGTAACTACTATTGTCGGCATTCATATGCATAGAGCGTGCATGGGATAATGACATAATAGGATCTTCAATTACTTTATGATAACACGTATGATTTTCAGTAATAACATACTTTTCTTTACATGTGTGACATTTTGTCATACCGCATACGTGTTCATCGTCATCTTTAAGTATGCGACTGAAACAGTGGGGACACACCTTCATCATCTCGCAGGTCCCATTAGAGAGGTGGGTCACCATACATTGATGGTTATAAAACTTACGATGACAATCAGTACACATTATCTTATGCGTAGCGTCTGTAGAAGTACAAGATCGTTTATCAGAATAATAATCTGACAACTACGACAGCGCACAGCACATGAGTGATCACGACCATATGACACATTACACCGCGTACAGTAATTATGTACCATAAGAAATGCGGCCATAGACGTGATTAAGGATATATGATTATCACGTTCTGAATGCATAAGATTTGTGCATGGTAAACTCGGGGAAGCGCAACCAAATAGGCGTTCATGCATTGACTCTGAGTAGACTTGAATAGAAAATTGATTACGAAGATGTTCCTGAAATTTGTTCCAATCAGTACTATTAATATCGCGTTCAGGAATACTACAAGCTGTATGATATTCATGCGCCATATGCATCAAATATGTTTTATTATGTATCAAATTATTCCAATCACGTGTAGAGATTAATTTGTTCATTTTTTCAATACATTTTATTACTAAAAATATTCCTGCCGTGAAACAGAATGGATATTCAGCGCATACTGGTATAATACATTTTTTATACGCATGTATGCATCTAAATCAGATGAATGCAAATTTAATAAATTTAATTGTCTAGAATTGATCGCACCTAGGAGAGTATCATTTTGCCCACCTGAGTTGTAGTCCTCTACACGAAAGACGTGAAATTCAAAACCCTCTGATAACCTGCAATCAGTATTTGACTGAATGACATTTTCCACTGATTCTAAAATTATGTCGGGCCTAATTTCATTCCATAGCCTAAAATCCATTGCGATCAGCATTTCCAAAGAAGGGTGAATCAACTCGATTCTCACGTGATCATTCGGCTGAACATTGCTATATTCGCTATATGTATCAAGCAAAGATTGAAAGACGCCTGACACGAACTCAGAATGAGAAAGTGGTGTATTGGCTATAGGATAACTTTTAAAGGATACATTCTATTCAGTACCTTCGAGATGAAACATTTTACTGCGGTATTTGCGAACAGTCTCGACAGATATATAGTCGGTATAATCAACTGCCGACCCTCCGATTTGAGCGTGCTCATGGCGAACGCATTGCAAATAACGATTAAGTAGATCATCTGTAAGCACTATATTCTCTGATATACATCGACTGATTTCATCATTGATGAGACTAATTTCATCTGACGCATGATTTGCACGCGTGTCAATAAGAGTTTGATGAGTAGGAACATCGATGCGATAAGTGGAATCGTTAGGAAGGCATGCTAAATCCAGAGATAAGTTATTAGCAGAAGATGCAAAACGGTCTGGCACATCACATAAATTTAGCTCGGAATCATTAGGAAGGCCTGCTAAATCCGGTGATATGTCATTAGCAGAAGACACAATACAGTCAGCAACTGGCGCAGCATCAAATAAATTTATGTCGGAATGGTTAGGAAGTCATGCTAAATCCAGAGCTAAGTCATTAGCAGAAGGTGCAATACAGTCTTGAACTGGCACAACGTCAAATAAATTTAGGTCGGAATCATTAGGAAGGCATGCAAAATCCTGTGATATGTCATTAGCAGAAGGCACAATACAGGCAGGAACTGGCGCAGCATCAAATAAATTTAGGTCGGAATCAGTAGGAAGGCATGCTAAATCCAGAGATAAGTCATTAGCAGAAGGTGCAATACAGTCTTGAACTGGCACAACGTCAAATAAATTTAGGTCGGAATCATTAGGAAGGCATGCAAAATCCTGTGATATGTCATTAGCAGAAGGCACAATACAGGCAGGAACTGGTGCAGCATCAAATAAATTTAGGTCGGAATCAGTAGGAAGGCATGTTAAATCCTGAGATAGGTCATTAGCGAAAGGCGCAACGTCAATTAAATTTAGATCGTGGCCATCACATACATCGGTCGAATAATTAGGATCAATTACGTCACATTCGTTATGAGGATAATTGAAAAATGATGATTGTACGGTACTCAGATCAGGAATAGTTAGTTCAGTTTTAGTATGCTCGGTTTGATCATCAGTAGAAGCAGTTTGTGCAGGTACGATTACGTCATGATCATATAAATCATCAAAATAATTGAAAACATCAGCATCGGTAATAGACTGATCAGGAATGACTTCACAGTAATTAGGAACAGAGTTGACATCGCTATCGTTAACATCACGTAATGCAATGTTATTATGCTCATCAGATACGTGCGGAATTGAAAAGTCATGATCATACAACATAGAACCCAGATATAAAAGGTTATCCACATGTTCATCAGGTGAATAGGGCCAATCCACATTTAATCTTGCCGCATCAGAGTCACGCATCTGCTGCAAAATCACATTAACAGCATCCTCACATTCTTTAATATCGGCGCTCAAATTATCTGCCATTTTGTTATGTGTTTAACGCACACTTATTTACTCCTCGTTAATATAAAATGTTTAAAAAAATTATTCTCTTAAAATCTACACTCAATATGTTTCTTTAAAAAAACGAACAAATAGCGACAGCGAACTAGACAGGCGCGCTTAAATATGTGCAGAGAACAGCGCCAGGCAGAGGTCGGCCGCCATAGCATTCCTCCTCAGCCTCCTCCTCCTCCTCCTCCTACGACCTCCCTTATCAGACCACCTCTTAAACTCTATTTTTTTACATTATCAGAACTCCTCTCTTATTATTTTTACATTACAACGGTAGATAACCACAGAGGGGGGCGCGCCGCCACTACGTTAAAATGTAAAATACTCAACTTTTAAGGGTTACCACTTCCACAGTGTTCTAGAATCTAGCAAGTGTGCGAATATGTTCGCCATTGTTCTAAAACACTTGTGTTCATACGTTCGTCATTGTTCTCCAAACAATAAGAACATAAATCTAGAATTATGGGAATATGTACGCCATTGTTCACTAAACAATAGCGAACATAAATGGAGCATTTTGATTGGTTAAAACAACATTCCAACGAAAAGAACAATAGCGAACAGATACCCACTATACTACTGAAGTAGCCATGTCTTAAAATCCACAAACTTATGATCTTTGATGGATGTTCAATGTATTGAAAATGTATGGAGAAAATTCATTCGACTGTGTGTGTGCGCGTGCATGTCTGTGTGCGTATGTGTGTGAGAGAGATTGGCACTCTTACCACTCAATACACAGAATATATAGAAATGCAATGCTAGATGTCAGCCAGATGTAAGCTGATAAAAACCAAAAAGCAGAATAATTAACCTGCAATAAGAACTCATATATGGTACATGTTTAATGCTCTCTTTATTGTCGAAGATCCAGGAATATTAACCCTTTAGTGGCTAAATTTGGTCAATTGAATCAAAGTATTTGCTTATTGAATGTTCATTTGTGGACCAAGTGAGGACTTTTTGAAAAATTACTACCGAAATGACTGGTTTGGTTACCGAGACCATCATTCGATTGAGAACATTTCAAAAGTTCTCCTCTTGGCCAGTAAATAACTATTGCTCAAGACCACTAAAGAGGCTGGTTTTAGCCGGCTTCATCAGGAAAGGGTTAAAGTGAATGTTTAATGTCTTCAGAATATAATATCGTCATGCCTTGTACCATTATAATTTTCAACAAACCTACTTGTAATGCATGTATAAGAAGAAAATGTGTAACAATTTATACATTTTGAAAATAATCTGACTACCGGTAAACATTTACAAAATACTTTGTGCATTTTGGTATACTGTGTACATTAACTTTTAACCCTCAGATTTGTTCACAGATATTTTAATTTTCTCATAGAAAACATTCGTTTGAGGACCAAGATACTTTGAACATTTATCACCGAAATGATTGTCTTAGTTATCAAACAGTCATTCCAGTTTAAAATTGTCAAAAATAGGCTTCTCTTGGTCTGCCAATGCACATTTTACAAGACTACTACAGAAACCATTTCAGGCCAGTGTAAGTGCTAAGATGTTAATTGAGCTTCAAGGGCTGACCAATAGATTACTGAAAAGATTACAAACACATATACCAGTAGCTTGAATAATATAGGCATGCATTATGTAACATATATGCAATATTAATCAATATTAATCAACAGCTAAAGCATGAACAAAATCTACATATATAAACACTCAATGAATACTTACACAATTTAGTTTGCTAAGATATTTACTTACAACAAATACATGTGTTGAAATTAAGATTTAAGAAAGGGTTTGAATATTCTGAAGAGAATAACATTTTATATGAAAAAGGTTCTAGTGCTGCTACTAATACAATCTCATAACTAACTTAGTATCTAGATTTGCCTATATTTACCTTAAAAAGGGTGATTGTTAATTTGTCTGGGTCACAAATTGAAATGTAAATGACAAAATGATCTTGAGACAATGATACAATTCTGTACATCTTGCATCAGCTTGTAGATAGCAGTGTCTTAAAGCAAAAATGTGAAGCAAGGAAGTAACAGAAACATACATGTAACTGAACATAAACTTGTTCTTACGCTATCAGCCTGTGGCGCGTGATATTGTCCAATTCGACATTTATATGGACTTGTTGTTTTGCTGCGGTAAAGACTGTCATTGCTCATCAGGCGTAGAGCAGCCTCATGTCCACATGTCCACACCACTGCAGCTTTGTGAAGATTATAGTCTTTGGGTATAGACTCCCCTGCTCCTGCAATGTCAGACAGCTAATGATAATTGCATAATAAATGATATTCATATACACTCAATTATTCATGTAGCTATTGATATTTAATGAAAATAAATGGCCAGGGCCATAATGCTCACCTGGCTGACAAGGAACTGCAAGCATGTTTACATTAAAAAAACTTCTGTGAAATAACTAAGAGAGCTATTAAAGAAATTGCAAAAATCTGGATAAAAGGAACGTTTTTCTGCCAAATGTGGTTATAATCCTTCAAATGGTAAAATGTGTCAATTATTGACAGCCGACAGAGACGTGTGAAGAAATCGCTATTGTAGAGGTACGGCCCTAGCTATTCATTGGCCACTTAGCAAAAACTAAGATAAATTCTGAATTGTCTAATACAAATTTGGCTTGGCTAATACTATTGGGTAAAACCCCTAATAGACCTGCTCTACAGACATAATACAATGTGCGAAGTATTGTTGAATATTTTGAAATTAATTTGGCTGGAAGCCACTGCTGCATAAGTCGCATAAGGTGGTAAGAGCTTCCAGTCAAATTATATTCAAAATATTCAATGGCGTTCTTGTATGGTTGCCTCAAATTCTAGAAATGTACATCTATATCGATTCATAGGTGAAAATTGTTCTTGGCCAAGAAATGAGAAATTGAAAAAAGAAACTACATTTGGCTAAAAGACTGGCTCTAATGAAAAGTGAACAGTAGGCCTATTAATTGCAGTCATAGGTAATACACAAAGTATATATAAATTTGAAATAATCTGATGCAAAAAAGTTGATTAAACACATCCAAAAATGGCTAAAGTAAATTTTGTTTAGCTAAAAGAATGGCTAAATGGATTTTTAGCTCACCTGGCCTGAAGTGAACTTATGCCATGGCGGCTGTCCGTCCGTCAAATCGCTTTTTCTCCTAAACGATTTGACTGATTTCAAGCAAATTTGGCTGGGAGGATCCCATGCTGGTACCCTACAGACGTTTTTTCCTGAATTTTGATTTATCCATTTTTGGGGGTGAAAACGTTAGATTTTATGGAAAAAAACCCATCGACCAATCAGAATTCAGCGTTTGATGGCCATATTTTGATTTTATTTTATGGAATATGAAGTCGAAATTGGTTTGTTATAGGTTTTTTTACTTTGGAAACCGTCAGATAAGCATGTGAGTGATACAAGCCCCTTGGGCATCCTGTTGAATTTTAATTTATCAAATAAGCAAAAGGCATAATAGCTAGTGACATACCTGAAGATCTGTGAGGATGGGATCCAGAATGGTGTCAAATGCAGCATCTGGTGTGAAGCTGATGGTGTGGCCTTGACGCTGCTTCACTTCATAAAAAATATTTGGCCGGTCACATGAGGCACGAACAGTAATAAAACTGGATTGAAGCTTTAATGACGTCGCGATCTCTCTCTGCATTGACAATGTTGCCGTGGGTTGTTATTCCAACTACTTTCGCAGATGGAATGACGGCTCGGAACATATCCAAGTTTTGAGTCTTTGCGAAAATTACTGCCCCAGGTTACTACACAGTGTGCCTCATCGATAACAATATGACTGACTTTTTCTTGCCAATGACGAGCTTTTAGCATATGCAGTACTGTTGCCTTCAGTAAATATTCTGGATGTCCTAAAATATACTTAGATTTACCTAATTCTAATGCTTTGTTACTAATATCACATTCTGTGACCTGCACAGCCGTATTACCATAATATGTTAGTTTTTCACAGATAATCGCATTCAATGGGCAGACAATAATGATGGTACTGGTAAAGTTATCCATATTGCATACGCACAGTGGCTGGCATCTGCATTGCCTCACACAGTTTAACGCTCCTATGTAATAAGGTATTAGCTAAAAAACTAAACTTTTACTGAATCCAGTCGGCAGCACTGCAATTAAATCTCCTTCCTCGGCAGCATAGATGGAATCAATTTGTTTCGGCTTCAAATATGTAATACAGCATCCAAATTTCTTATTAACATTAAAAACAGCACATTTTAATGCATAAATTCGAAAGAGTGCGTTTTAAATAGGCGCCGGCGCCGTGTATAGTTGCCGTGATTGTATAATATGCGTGAATACATTACATTGTTATAAAGAACGGAATCACGTTAAATATAAAACGTATTTACTAAAAACAATGAATAAAGCACGAAAATATCAGTTTAAAACAACGATGGTGTGTAAATGCTAAAAGGTTATCACACAATTCACAATATCGCGGCGCGCGAATAAACATCAACAAACGTCTGCCGCTTCCGGGGTTCGATTGTTTTGGTGCTCTCCGGTATAAAAATAGAGAGCCAATAGAAATATTCGGTCTTCAGCGTAAGCATGTCATTAGCGTTAGCCAATCAGCGCCGTGGACTCTGTAGCCATTACCGGCTCCACTATTGTGATTATGAGCAATTGGATTTGGGTACCAGCTTAATCGGCCAAGTAGATGTATACATTTCAACGAAATCACTTTCAAAATAGTCAGTAATGTTCATTACTGTTGTTGCTATATGGCATGTCTAAAACCAATGTTGTGTAAAAACGACTTGAGATTTTAAAATAAAATTTGGAACATATATAGAAGGGTCTATGTTTTAAATAATCCCCGATTTTCAGGTATCTCAAAAGTAAATTTTGTCGAGGAGATTCCTCATTTCAACGAATTTCTTTCAAAATAATCAGCAATATTCATTACCTTTGTTGCGCTATACCACGTCTATGTATACAACAATGAACAAACAAACCACTGTTGAGTAAAAACTTACTACGATTATTAAAATTAAATTGGGAACATATAGATGGACGTATGTTTTAAATAATCCCCGATTTTCAGGGATATTTGTACCTGAATCAGCGAAATCATTTTCAAAATGGTTAGCAACCTTCGTATTTACCATACCTCCCTATATAGGCCTAATATTATCAACATAGGTAGCCATGTGTTAATTTGTAGAGAGAAATCTGCTTACTTTATAAACTGAGATTGGAAACTTTAGCTGACTGAGACAGTCAAAACGTTTTAAAAAATAATGAACCGGTTCTATATTTAGCTACCTTGAAATGTTTGTTAAAATGTAACTTTTAGTCAGTTGTTTTCAAAATGGATTCTGATATATTTAAATATAATCGGTGGAACACGGGACAAGTCACCCCAACATTTGTGATAAATATATTAGGCCCCTTCCATTCCACCCAGCACCACCAACCCCCTCCAAATAGCACCAATAATGGGAAAATGTGAGAAATGGCTGCCCAGTTTTCTGCGCCCCAAGCTGACCAGTAAAATTTTCAAGCTTTCACTTGAGACCCCATGTCTAGGGATGGGGTGGGGGGGGGGGGCCATTGACCTCACTGTCATTGCACTATCTCGGGGTAACCATGTGTCTAAATTTAGTTTCAATATCATTAACGATTCCTGATATAAGACAATATATGCAGAGCTTGAAACATTACCAAGAACTTAACCACGGCTGGAGACCGACAGACAAACATACAGATTAACCAGGGCAGGAGGCCGACAGACAAACATAGGCCCTACAGATTAACCAAGGCAATCACCGTATTGGTAAATATTCTAATTTTCCCCAATAACTATAAAAAATATTTGACATAATAAAGTGGTAAAAATGGTACTTAATCTTGGTATGCATGGCTGAAAAGGGTAAATATCTTAGGAACAAACAAATGGATCAGAAAAATTTATAGATTTAAAAATAATTACCTGATAAACAAGAGAAATCAGAGATTGTAGACCCTCATCCTCTCTTTTCCAGATTTTTATTTTCTTATTTTTTCGGACCATGACAAAACTTGTTGAATGCTAAGTGTTAAACATTGATCCAAATCAGACCAGCAGTTTCCAAGCCATCCATAGATCAATTTGATCCGATCTGGACACAGTTTTTTTATGTGGCTCACATGCCTGGAAATCCTCTTGTACGTGTAGTAGTTTTCGAGATACAGCTCCGGGCATACGCACACACTCGATCACAATAACCTCTTCCACTTACATGGCGAGGGTAATTCGACACATGTTCACAAAAGTACACAATAGCTTCACTGTGAAATAGAGATACCGAGATACTAGAGGCAATAATAACACATATTGTGTTAACCATTTAATGGTCAAGTCAGACAAAATAAAATCTGCAGTGGTCTGAAGGAATGTCCATTTGAAATTTTACCACTGGAATGATTGGCTCGATATTAAACAATCCAGTCATTCTAGCGTGTCTAGCGCTAATTAAAAAAATGACTTGCTCTTGGCATATGAATCAATGGACATTCACTAAGCAAAATTTGTAAGTAAAATTTTCTTGACAAATCTTGACCATCAAAGGTTCAAATGCTGTTGTCTATGGCGGCTTCAAGTCATATTGATTTCGAAATATTCATCAGCCTACCCGTGTGCTTGCTTTGAAACTGAATTATGAAGCATATCTGCAATGCGTAAATTAAAACATTTCTGGCGATAAAGTGATATTGGACAAAGACAGTTTCTTCGTATATTATCATTGTTTTTTAAATGATATATTTACAATCATTGTCACTATATTGATATATAAACATGTCATTATACCATTACAACAACTACAATGTTTATTTACAAACACAGGTCACATTGTCACATACGGGAAGCTCAAATGAACAAAATTTACAAATACCTATGTACATATTATCATTACAAACATCATTATCATCATTATTACAATCACTAGTACCATCACCACCATTATTATTTAATATTATTATTTCGATTATTATCATGATGCCATCATATCATTGACATCATTATGCCGTTATAACAATTGTACAGGGTTCACCATTCTTAGGGACTTTGAAGTATAAATTCCCTGACATTGCACTGTCTTTCCCCCTGATATTTATAAGTTTTCAAGGCACATAGGTATGACATTTAAGCGGTTACTTATCCAGTGTTCTACCATTTAACCCTTAAATTTTTTAAGAAAATTAATAAAGGTTCCTCAGAGAAAATCTCCATTTGCAGACCAAGAGATTATTTTTGAAAATTTAACACTGGAATGACTGGCTCGGCTATTGAGCCAATCATTCCAGTGGTAAATTTTCAAAAATATTCTCTGATCTGCAAATGGACATTTCTCAAGACCACAGCTGAAGCCGTTTTTAGAGTGTTAAAGGGTTAATAATGGTCAAGATTAGTCAAGTCAAGAAAAGCAAATTTTGCTGAATGATGCAAGTCTTGTCCATTTACAAGACAAGTCTATTTTTGAAAATTTAGCACTTGAAAGACTGGTTCTGCTACCGAGATAGTCTTTCCAGTGCAAAATTGTCAAAAAAATAGTCTCTTGCCATGCAACTGGACAATCAACAAGCAAAAAATTTGGTTTTCAGACCAATTATTACCTTTAAATGGTTACTATAATCATGTTCAACCATTTAATAGTCAAGAAAAGCAAGAGTTCCATTGAATCAGAGTCCATCTGCAGGAGACTCTTTTGAAAATTTATCCCTGAAATGACTGGGTCTGTTACCGATTCAGTCATTCGAGTGGTAAATTTTCGAAAATGGCCTTCTTTTGACATATAAATGGAAACTGACCAAGAGTTAGACAACTACAGTCTGGTTGGTTGTGGTTATAATACTAGTCACAGTGGTCATACACCTTTGAAATCTAAACATGCTAGATGCATTCAGATGGTAGGTCTATCACCTGCATTTGTTTTTTTGTCATGACAATTTCAATAGCATAATTCTTGACACGAGTGATATTCTGATTTTTCATGACTTTTCCATGACATGAAAAAGCACAGTTTTTACGAGAATTACTTTTCAATTCTCTGACTGTCCAGGCAGTGATCCTTATATGGACCCTGTGGTTATAAGATCAATAGATACATCCAGCTTTTCACTTGGTTCATCTTTAGCGCTTGCTGTACTGGAAACAGGCAATTAGTTCTCTGCCAGCAACTTCCTTGCATGTGACACCTGAAATATAGCACACACAACATTCATGTGTAAAAAACACTAGGTCTAAATATAAAACTGCTTTCAACACCAGAATGCTATTCATATGTGCCTTCTGCAGAAGTTCCATACTCTCCATACCTAATTTACCTATTTCCAGACAGATTTTATCAGCATCCATCTAAAAAATGGTAAAATTCTGCAGAAAAATGTCAGAATTAGCAACTAAGATTGTCTATATTTTCAAATCACATCATCACCACAATGTCGCAAGGCTGTCATTCGCATTTTACATTACAACTATAGTAATATGCTGGGGCGGGGCATTACAATTATCGATCGATCGAGAGAGAGTCAAGATTCTTTATTTCCGTATAGGTAAATAATTTAACAATTTAATACAGGCATCCACCAAAGGCAAGACCTATGATACGGTGGACCCTTAACATATAACATAAATTTTTATTATGTTTATACATATGACATTTATATACATGTACATGAATATTTTTTATTACAGATGAGACGGCTAGAGAGAGAATGTCATCTGTAACACATGCATTGTTTTCTCGCACCCAGTGGAATTGAACCACTACAGCTAATGGCCCTTGGGAGAGACAAGCTGCGACTATCAAGCACCTTGTAGATGTACTGCACGTGCCACAAGACATGTGAGAAGAGAGAGAGAGAGAGAGAGAGAGAGAGAGAGAGAGAGAGAGCGCGAATGAGTGTGTGAAGTGATAGTGAATTCTCTGAAGGCATTAATACGAAATTTGTCAAAATATTGTCTTCTCTTGGTCTGCAAATGGACATTATCTGTGAGAAAATTAAATTTTTCCTAATCAAATCCGTCAAAGGCTTTAATTACACTGCTGTTCAGTAAACAAAACAGAGAACGTAAGTACGGTTTGAAAATTCTATTGATCCCTACTGCTGTTGGCCAATAAGCTATCTCGGAGTTACAGCGTCGCAAAGAATTATGGGTAATGTCAAAGGTCAAAGGGCATAAACAAATCTCTCGAGTCCGACACCTGTGCGGTTATGAATGCTACGCTACGAATTTTCCTCCTCATACATGCGTGTTTTATGGTGTTCTTATCTGTGAACTTCTTAGCGACAGCTTGATATGGAATCATATCAAGATATTTATGCGGCAGAATTAGAAAATCAAATAATATTTACGCAACTGGAGGCTGAAAACAACGCGGGAAAGCGCATTCGCCCCGGTGCCAATTCGGCCCATTAATTCACTGTTAATAATAATAATAATAATAATAAGTACATTTATAAAGCGCTGAATCCATGACAATGCGTGCTCTAAGCGCTAGTGCGTAATAGCTATATCTACTGAGAATATGCTCGTTTGAAAAGGGTGGTTTTCAGTTGTGATTTGAAAATATCTAATGATGCTGAGTTTTTTAGACTAAGTGGTAGATTGTTCCACTCGGTGGGAGCTGCATAAGCGAAAGTTTTGTGGCCATATGTAGTAGAATTTACTTTTGGGACGTTTAGCAGCATCTGATTGACAGATCTGAGTGATCGACCAGGCGAATAGGGTTGTACTAGTTCAGTTAAGTATGCAGGGGCAGTACCGGAAACACATTGGTAAGTCAAGCATAAAATTTTGAAAGTGATTCTCTGCTCGATCGGGAGCCAATGCAAATTCTGTAAGACAGGGGTTATGTGATCATACTTTCGGCGGAGTGATATGATTCTAGCAGCGGTATTTTGTACAATCTGTAGCTTATGAATAAGTTGTTTTGGTGCACCAATAAGCAAGCTGTTACAATAATCAAGTCTTGACGATATTAACGCCAGTATAAGCATGATTGTAGCCTCCTTCGTAATATACCGTCTGATGCAACCAATATTACGTAGCTGGTACGAGCACACTTTGCAGAGATGATTAACATGCTTTTCCATGGTCAGTTCATTATCAAGCATTACCCCTAGATCTTTCACCACAGGTGACAGATTTATTTGGCTTGTTCCAACAGTGATGCATGTCAAGTCTGATTTAGCGCGCCTAATCACCGGACCAACTAGCATGGCCTCCGTTTTGTCATCGTTTAGCTTCAACATATTCAATGTCATCCAGGATTTAATGTCCGAACAGCAGTCATTTAGTTGATCTGTTGCCATACTTGTGGCTGATACTGATGGTATAAAACTGTTGATGAGCTGCGTGTCATCGGCGTAGAAATGGCGTTGGATGTTGTGGTTCTCGATTTTCTGTCCAAGTTGCCGTGTGTATAGCGTAAATAATACTGGACCCAAAATCGATCCTTGCGGCACACCACACGTGAGCTTGATCGGTTCGGAGAATGATCCGTTTACGCAGACTGACTGATATCTCTCGGATAGATACGATTCAAACCAGTTCCATACTGGGCCATCTAATCCAAATGTATGACGCAATTGTGATAAAAGTATCTGATGGTCAATAGTGTCGAATGCGGCACTCAAATCTAACAATAGCAGCAGGGAAACATTACCTTTGTCAACAGCACTGCGAATATCATTTACAACCCTTAGAAGGGCTGTTTCGGTGCTATGGTATTGTCGGTATGCGGACTGAAATGGCTCATATAAATCACATTTTCGTAAATGGACTGACAGTCTTTTAAGTACCGCCTTTTCGACAAGTTTTGACATGAAAGGTAAGTTCGAAACCGGTCTATAGTTATTCAAGATATCGTGGTCCAGGCCATTCTTTTTCAGTAGTGGTTTGACAATAGCCCGTTTGAATGACGCTGGCATAGTCCCGGACATTAGACCAGAATTAACCATCATGGTAATCGACGGAAGCAGGAGGTCCGTGTATTTTAGCACAAGTTTGGTAGGGATAGGATCCAATGTACAGAAGGTTGGCTTGAGCTCGTTTAAAAGGGTCAATACATCATTTTCTGAAAACTGAAGAAAGTAATCGAGGCCTTTGCCATTGAAGACAGGATGGTCATCGTGAGGAACAGTAGTATTTTGGGACTGGTGCAATTGTGTGCGAATGTCCACGATTTTGCTTTGAAAAAAGTCCGAAAATGACTGGGCAATAAGTGCCGGATCCTCACCACTAGGAAGGGAGGAGTCTTTCTTCTTACCCATTAGGTCGAACATTGTACTGTAGAGTTGTTTGGGATTCGACGTACTTTCTAAGATTTTGTTGTTAAAGAAAGACTGTTTAGCACCAGCGATGATCTTAGAGACTGTGTTCCTCGCGTTGACATAAATCTGTCTATGTACTTCCAGATTGGACTTCCTCCATTGCCTCTCGGCCTTCCGTCTATCAGCTTTAGCTTTGGCTACATCAGGTGTGAAAAGCCACGTAGATTTCGGTCTCTGATGAATAGATTTTAATTTCTCTGGGGCATGTTTGTCGAGAAGTCGGGTTAGCTCTGCGTTGTAGAGGTCGGCGAGGTCTTCACAGTCTGATGGTGGTGATGTAATCAGTCTAGACTGCTCTAGATCTTGGCGGAAAGCAGATTCGTCTATTTTCTTTATGTTTCGACAAGGCGTGGAAACGGTGATTGGGGACGGTTTAGTAGCACTGAGATTAACTGTTACTAAGTAATGGTCAGACATTTGCAAGTCCTTCACTAGCACATTCTGCACACAATTTTCAGATTCACGGGTTACTACCCAGTCAATGGTATGCCCGTTTTTATGAGTTGGTTCACTGACGTGTTGCTGACAGCTGTGAAGGGAAAGCAACTGAAGCATCTTTTTAGTATCGGGATGATCTCTATTATCAAAGTGAACGTTTACGTCACCGATAAGGACGAGGTTACCACTTTTAACACAGACGATGTTCATCAGTGATGTTATTTCACTATGAAAAATGGTGCTGGTCAACTTATTGGATTTGGATGGTGGTGGACGATACAGGCAGAGGAAGCGGATTGATAGATGCCCGTGTGTGAGTACATATTCAAAGGTCTCAATTGACTGATAGTGTGGAACGTCATTACATACTTTGATCTTTAAATGCTCCCTGTATATAATGGCAATGCCACCACCGGGTGATGTTGTTCGGGGGTGGTGTTGGAGAAGGTAACCATCCGGAGTGATTGAAGCGATTTTAGATTCATCTCCTAATTGATGTAACCAAGTTTCAGTCAAAATCAAAATGTCAATTTTCTCATCGACAATCATTTCATGGGTCTCTAGACATTTATTTCTACATGACCGCGCATTCCAGAGGCATACTTTCAGATGTGGCGAGAAATGCGGAGAGCGAACAGCTGTCAAATTTGTGTGCCGTTTTGGAGCGCGATTTCTTGCTATCTGGCCTGCTCTACGCCCGCGCCTGGTAGGAGTGACGACGCTTATCCCACAGTTGCGAAGTGCATTATGAGAGTTCGCGCCTAGCCGGCGAAGTGAGCGTTCATTCAGCACTGATTGGTGAATACTGTTTAATTCGTCTGCTGTGTATCGAATCATAATGAAAAGCTGGTTTACACCTGTACTATACTTAACCGAATAGTTCAGCAATGGTGGTTTACTTATAAGATCACTAGTGTCAGTAATAAAACTTCTCACACTGATTATGAATAATCCGAATATCACAAAACGCCAGATATACAACGAATGGAATCCGAAGTCACTTAGACACATTGTAAACTTAAATTAAATGACACAATTAATGTTAAAACTGTAAATAATTGCAAATTTCTGACAGAGAAATAACTTATGCAGGCGAATACTGGCGCACGAACACACATTAGCTGTTGGGTTTGAATAGCATGCAGTTCCGATTATAGGTGGATTCACACTAGTGTATTTTGCATAAATTCAATAAATAATTGTAGTTATTGTATGTATTTTAGAAGTAGAATTACAATATGCTTATTTTTTAAGTCTATATAATGTTAGCGATTACGTGAGACTAACAGTGTAGGCTATATAGTTTGTGTGTATGGTACTACGCATACTTGGGTCTTACAATTTCATTGTTCTAATATTCCCAATTTAACACTATATAGTCCTCTAGTCTCCTAAATGCACTATTAGGCTACCTAATGTAATCATTCAATGTAATACGTGCGCGTAGATTGCGCTATTCGCTGATAAAGGAATTGTCCCAAACAGAGTAATTATGTTTATCTTATTATACATAAATAAACATCAGTCAAACAAACCACTCAGGCCGGCAGCCAGGGGCAGGCAATCAGGCAGCCAGGGCAGGGCAAGCAATCAGGCATCAAGGGCAGGGCAGGCAGGCAATCACGCAGCCAGGGGAGGGCAGGCAGGCAGCCAGGGGAGGGCAGGCAGCCAGCCAGCCAGCCAGCGGTGGCAGTCAGTCAGGACATGGCAGGTAATTTAGACAGCCAGATCAGAGCATGCAGGCAGCAAGGGCATGGCATGGCATGGCATGGCAGCCATGCAATCAGGCAGCCAGAGGAGGACAGGAAGGCATGCAGCCAGGGCAGACAGTCAGTCAGGGCATGACAGGCAGCCCGAGCAGGCCAGGCAGTCAGGACAGGCAGCCAGGGCAGGGGAAGCAATCAGGCAGCCAGAGCAGTGCTGGCAGGCAATCAGGCAGCCAGTGGAGGACAGGCAGGCAGTCAGTCAGGGCATGACATATAGGCAGGCAGCCAGGGCATGGCAGACATGCAGCCAGGACTGGGCTGGGCACGCAATTAGGCAGCCATGTCAGGCAATCAGCCAGGGCGACAGCCAGACAACCACACACTCACTCATTCACCCACTCACTCACCCACACAATTTATCAGTCACTCACTCGTGAGTGAGTGAGTTGGTGGGTCAGTCGGTGAGTCAGTGAGTTGTCCAGCCAGCCAGCATGCGAGCGAGTGGGTGGGCGGGCGGGAGGGCTGGCGAGTGAGTGAGTCGGTCAGTCGGCCAGTCAGTGAGTCATTGAGTCGGTGAGTCAGTGAGTGAGCGAGCGAGCGAGCGAGCGAGTGAGTGAGTGAGTGAGTGAGTGAGTGAGTGAGTGAGTGAGTGAGTGAGTGAGTGAGTGAGTGAGTGAGTGAGTGAGTGAGTGAGTGAGTGAGTGAGTGCGTTGGTCAGTCTGTGAGTGAATGAGTGAATGAGTGAGTGAGTGAGTGAGTGAGTGGGTGGGTGGGTGGGTGGGTCGGTCGGTCGGTCGGTCGGTCGGTCGGTCGGTCGGTCGGTCGGTCGGTCGGTCGGTCGGTCAGTCGGTCGGTCAGTCAATCAGTCAGTTGATCAGTGTGTGAGTCAGTCGGTCAGTCTGTGAGTCGGTCGGTTAGTCGGCCGGCTGGCGGGCCAGCCTGCCAGCAAGCCAGTCATGTACTTTGTTGGTTGGTCGATCACTCAGTCATGCATTTAGGCTACTTGGTAGCCCAAACCGCCCCATACACGACGCCACTGCAATGGTGCGTATATATACCTAATTGATTGGCCATACGATCGCATGGCTGGCTGTAATTGAATTGAATTGAATCCAACTATTGATTGATTCATTTCTTTATCCTTTAATCATTGATTGACTGAATGAATATTCTGATTCCTCTAGAGTGGCTGACTTGTTGATCCTTTGATTGCTAGAGTGTTTAGGTGCAGGGTGATCAGTAATCGCATTGTTCTGACAAATTATTTGAATGACAGTGTGGCAGGAGGCAGTGTCGAGAGGGTGTGAGTTAGATCTTCCCAACGAAAATCTTTGAAGATTAAGCTCGATCTGAGAATCATTCTAATACTTAAAATAAAATTAAAACAATGCACCGCAACATACCATACTTCACCCTAATTTTGTTAACAAATTTGGATTTTTCAAACAAGACATCACCAGATTGCCAATGCTGGATGGTGGTGGTGTTATAGTCTATGGGTGGGGTGGATGGGTGGGTGGGTATCACAAATGTAAATTAATAAAAAAAACTACTTGTTTTCAGAACCTTACAAGTTCGTTTATTGGATTTAACACAGATCCTATACAAGGACAAGTTGGCTTTTAAATTTTCGAGATGCTTGCCATATACATAGGCGTATGGGAGGGTGGGGCGCTAACGGCCCTTCAGATTTTAACCCTCAGTGTATTCTCCGTAGCGCCCATTAGGTTTTGGTCACACCCATATAGTTTAGCACCATGATCCCATCCCCCAACCCACCCCACCACCCCACCCCGCCAAAGTACGTTACCACACCCCTATGAATGTAGGCCCTATATATGATATGTGATATAAATTTCCAAAGGGTTGGGTGGAAATGGGTTAAAACATACAGCCGAACATGAAATTTTTTTTAAAGATTTAATAACAAATATTTACGTCCTTGACACCCTGGCCGTGGCTATTTTGGGGGTCTGCGTGTTGGGGCGGAGGATTGTGGGTGGGGGTGGGTGGTGGGGTGGGGTGGGGGTGGGTGGTGGGGTGGGGTGCGTCGATGCGCTAACCGCTGAGGCTGCTAATTATATATAAATAAATAATAGTTATAAACTGTTAATTTTGTATGTTTTAATCAATATGGGTATGAAATAACAACAATTTATATATAATACCCGGCGACAGTCGCTGGAATCAAACATAGCAATACTACATATTATATAGGCTAACTATATAGGGCATATACGAAAATAGGGTATTTCGTGCGATTCGCGTTAGCCATATGAAATTTCTTTTATAAACACGCAGTGATTACTACGTAAGAATATTATTTTTATGAAGCGAAATGTTTGTAAAAGGTTTATTTAGCTGAAAACGCCATAAAAGCTATGTGATTATTGCTAAGCGAAGGCACACAAATTGGTTTGTTTATGTGCTTTGACCTTTGACCCAACGTTTGCTGCACATGCGTATTCGGAACTCTGAGATAGCTTATAGCGAGTATCTGTCCTTTTTGCGTGCCCGCTCCACGGGCACACTTCTATTTATTGCTGTCTAGAATTGCCTATAGGTGCGGCCATTTCGTGCAGGGGATTGTGGGACTGTGTCTCGCGAGATCTCCATCGATACGAGATCTAATAATTCTCGGCGCGAAGACACGGCTCTATTTTTAGATTGCTGGATATCTCATAATTATTATCTTCATGAGCGTTATTCATGGCGAGTTCTCTTATTTGTTCTGGTCCGGCTGTAATAGAGTTTGCACGGCGATGACCGTTTAATTATTTTAATAAACAGGCAACGGAACTCCAAATAACTACTCTAAATAAGTACTCTTCTTTTGCTGGAGGACTGCGTACAAAACATGTTTATCATTCCTTCTGCAGATGAAAGTACTCAAGTACTTTAGCGCTCTATCAAACTGACCACAAATGGCTTCTTGCGGTGATCATGAGAAATGTCCATTTGCATTAGATACTTGCCGGAGAACTTGTTTTGAAAGTTTACCACTGGAATGACTGGTTGGATAACCGATCCTAGAATTCCAGTAGTAAATTGCAAAAGAAAAACCACAATGGTCTCTTGGACGGCAATTAGACATAGGACATTTTCTATGATAATGGATTTTTCTGATCTGTTTCTACAGTATATGACGTCATAATTATAAAGGTCAGATGTAGCTGGACGTCACAATCCAAATGTTTAATGAATGATGTATCTAGCTCCACGAGGAACATTGAATAGCCAGTCAAGTATGCGAATTGCACGTCTTTACTATTTAATCAACATGCTGTTGAATATTTTGAAACTAATTTGACTATACGCTGTTCGAATTGTATGTCTTTGCTATTTATTCAACACTCATTTTCTATGATAATGGCTGGATTCGATCTGTAACTGAGGGATATGACGTCATAATCAATTACATCATATACAGGCTGGCGTCACAATCCAAAATGTGTAAATGAATGGCATATCGAGCTCAGTCATGAACATTGAATAGTCCGGCAAGTGTACGAATTGTATGTCTTTCCTGTTTAATCAACAGCGTATTGAATATTTTGAAACTAATTTGACCTGGCATTGTTGCGGCCAGAGGCAGCACACCTTTAAAAGCACCCAGTCAAATTAGTTTCAAAATAGTCATCAGCTTACCTGTATAATTACATAGAAATTGGAAGGCTGGGGAATTCATTATTCAGCGTATATATATATATATATATATATCGATTCCAACACACAAAAAGGGGTGGCGCTTAGCTAGAAATAGGCGTGGCATACCTAAAAATGGATCGCTCTTGAAATTGTCATGAGCAAATTGAACATTACATGTCTAATACCACTTGGCAATGCGTGGCCCACACAATATGGACCACTTGTATTAAGAGACCACCCATATGTATAGGTCACATTTTAACAAGGCCAATCAAAGATTGTTGCCCTGAATACAATATACTCGTCCTCTGATGGAGAGAGGATAATTAATACCACTTGCTAATGGGCATTTTCATGTTATCTATCCATCATATTACGTCATATGATGTCATAATCAACGACGTGACGTATAGGATGACGTCATTATCATGGCGTCATGACTGACACGATTTAGTCCGTCTTAAATGCTTACTAGTCCGACACGTTGTACGAATTGTATGTCTTTGCTATTTACAAAACATGCTGGTGAATATTTTGAAACTAATTTCACTGGGCGATGTTACTGCCACAAGCAGCAACAGCACCCAGTCAAATTGGTTTCAAAATAGTCAACACATTACCTGTATAGTTTTCTGGAAATTGATAGCCAAGAAGCTCAGAGATCCATCGATACCAACACGAGCGCGGTATTAATGTATTAATAAACCATCCGGATTCAGTGACCTATTGACTAACGTTAGGCCTATGGAAGTCATTTCAAGCAACCGCCACCAAGATGTGACTTACTTGGGCACAATTGTGTGTTTTTCTAACAAAATCCTTTAGAAATTTCAATATCTCAGATAAAGACAACTATACGAATATCTTTTTAATACTTTGACTGGTAGCCCACCCCACCCTACCCACCTACTTGTTGCTATCATAGACCTGTATTAAGTATTGCAATGACAACGACTGCCCATGTAAGCCTATTATCTTCTCTTATTGTATTTTAACCCTTTCATGAGGAGGCAACCAAAACCGGCCTCTACAGTGATCTTGACGATGTTACTTTGCAGGTCAAGAGATAGTTTTTGAAAATTCACCACTGAAATGATTGGCTCGATAATTGAGCCAGTCATTCCAATAGTAACTCTTCAAGACAGTCGTCTATTGGCCTGCAAATAGGCACTCAATAAGCAAATAATATGTTTTATATTCTTGACTCAATTTAGGTAATACAGGGTTAATAAATTATGAGGACGACGATGATGTACCATGTCTGTTTAACCTTTCCCGTATTGTATTATAGTATGATTCACATTCGTTGCATTCGAGATAGGTTAAACATTACAGACTTGTTACTGACAGTCTTAAGGCGTACTATGTGTGTGGTAAATTTCAAAAGAAAGACATCCATAATAATAGTGTAGAGGACGAAAAAGTAGACAGAGTTCACTAACAATAATGGATCCATCTAAAAATAAAGGCTTGTGCCATCTTAATTGCGGTGGAGCGAATTATGCGCGCTAGACAAAATTGCAGTGCCACCTATGTCTCTCGCTAGTATAGATAACTCTATGGTTGTTGAGTAAATCCCGTTTATCAGAATTCAACCACTCACGATTCACGCCATTCGTATCTCGCGAGATCTCCTTCGATTTGAGATCGGGAAAAGTAAATCTGTAAAGTCTCCTCTGTACAGAAACGAATTAAAACGTTTGTACAGTAACACAGACAGCCTTCTAAATAAACATTCTGAGCTAAAAGCATTTATTCAAAGCGAAAATCCTGACATAATTGCTCTCACAGAAATACTAGCCAAAAACCGCTCAGTAGACCCCACAGGAGAGTGAATTCATGCTTGAAGGGTATAATCTGTTAACCAACTTATCCGGCAATCACCATCGAGGGATTATTATATATATATATATTAACCAATCACTTCCTGCTAGTCCTATTAGCATTCCTAGTGATGCGATTTTCACTGAATCCAAGTGGTGTCAGATTAGACTCCAAAACACAAATACATTGATTTTAGGATGTATATATAGATCACCCAACTGCAACCTTCAAAACCATAAAAATCTAACTGACCTGCTAATCAATGTATCAGGTCTCAAACCTAGTCACCTTCTTATAATGGGTGAATTTAACTATAATGAAATTAACTGGATAAATGACATCTCACCCGCCAATCCCGAAAGCCATGCTAATATATTTATTGAGACGCTAAGGGACTTATACTGGCATCAACATACACGTGAACCAATTCATTTTAGGGGAAATCAAAAACAAAATATCCTAGACCTAATTATTACAAATGAGGAAAACATGGTAAATGATTTATCTTCTGGTGTACCAATTGATAACAGCCATCATGCAACATTAACATTTACATTCTCATGCTACGTAAATGAATCTCCAGCTATGTCACATTATATACTATATAAGGGAGATTATGACAATATGCACAAAGATGCTAAATCTATAGACTGGGATTCCAAATTTATTGGGGACATAGAACATGACTGGTCGGAGATAATGAGGGAAATAAATCGATTAACTGATGAATACATTCCAAAATCTAGACCTCAATATAAGCAGAACAAATTATTTTACTTAACCAATAGTGTTTTCGAAAAATTAAGAACCAAGAAACAGGCATTTCAAAAATGAAGAAATTCTCATAGTAGCAGTGACTACAAAAATTATACTAAATCGAGAAACCAGGCCAAAAACGAATGTCGAATAGCTGAAAGAGATTTTGAACGTAAACGAGCAAATGAGGCAAAGTCAAATCCTAAAGCATTTTTCAAATATGCACAAAGCAAAATAAAAACTCGAAACACAATTTGTGACCTCATGAAGTTCGATGGCACACTAACCACAACTGACGGGGACAAGGTAGATGCATTAAATACATATTTTGCTTCTGTCTTTACGGATGAAGATATCAGTCAGTTGCCTAGTTTCAACAGTAGACATTTCAATGCTCCATTACATCATATCGAGGTCACTAGTGACATGATAATTTAAAAAATCGATAATCTAAAAACTAACAAGTCTGCAGGCCCTAATCTATCCCCGTGTTTTAAAGGAACTCAAACTTGAAATTGTCTGCCCAGTATTACATCTTTTCTCTAGTTCATTGAGAGATGGTAAGCTACCTCAAATCTGAAAATTAGGTCATGTATCTCCACTTTTCAAAAAGGGAAACAAACATTTGGTTAATAACTATCACCCTATAAGCCTTACCTACATAATCTGTAAACTCATTGAGCCCATTATAAAAGACTATATTGTAAGCCATCTTGAACAAAACGCCCTAATTGTACCAAGTCAACACAGATTTATCAAAGGGCGTTCTTGTGTCACACAGCTAACTGAAGTCTTAGATATATGGTCAAATGCAATCGTGCACAGCAGCTCTATCGATTCTCTATATCTAGACTTTGCTAAGGCATTTGACTCTGTACCACACAAACGATCCATGGTAACCTACTAAAATGGATTGAGGATTTTCTTACTAACAGAGCCCAACTCTTGTCGCCTAAATCTGTATGTAATGTTCTACACCTCAAACTGGACTTTTACATAACTGAACACGTGTGCTGTTTCCCGCCACGCACGGACATCAAGCGGCGTGAAGTCATGCATGCATGTGCATTTCGTACTTGGAATTATGTCAGCTAACGCGGGGACAAAAAGTATGGCAGCCTAGTTGTACCATCATGTTTCTACGTTCTATTGTTTTTGCTGGTGCTTAACTTTTGCACAGGTGTATAGTTGTCGTGAATGGATGCAAATCAGTTCAAACTCCTGTCATTAGCGGTGTGCCCCAAGGTAGTGTACTAGGACCACTCCTTTTCATCTGTTACATAAACGACCTTCCTGATGTAATTAAGTGCTCTACAATTAACATGTTTGCTGACGATACAAAAATCTACAAAGAAATTAAATCATCAATTTATGCAATAGAACTACAAGATGACTTAAATAGCGTAACGAAATGGTCTTCTATCTGACAAATCAAATTCAATGCTGACAAATGCTGTGCTATACATCTAGGTACAGCTAATATTAAACATTCATACTTCATGAACTCTCTTGATACAAATATTAAGCTGGTAGAAACAACTGTTGTAAAGGATTTAGGTCTGAATGTAGACAACCAACTAAAATTTTGCATCCATTGTCAAATCCAAGTATCAACAGCTAATAAGATTTTGGGACTGATAAGAAGGTCTCTCACCCATTTAGACTCTTCAACTCTAGTAAGGCTGTACACTTCGCTAGTTAGACCTATACTTGAATATGGGAACGGTTCATGGACTCCCATGTTAAAAAAAGACAGTCTAACACTAGAAAATGTGCAGCGAAGAGCAACTAAAAAATGATACCCTCAATACGAAATTATACTTATTTAGACCAGTTAAAATATCTGAATCTGCCTTCTCTCTACTACCGTCGATCACGTGGAGATATGATTCAAACATACAAATACATTTATGGCCTTTATCGTGTTCAGTGCCCATTCTTGGAGATAGACAAACAAAGCATCACTCGGGGACATAATTTTAAACTCACTAAGAGCCGAAGTAACAAACTAATTAGGCAGAACTTTTTTGCAAACCGAATTACGAATAGTTGGAATAGGTTACCAAATGAAGTAGTTAGTGCCGTAAGCCTAAATATCTCCAAAAATAAACTAGATTCATTTTGGTCAGATTTTTTGTATACGCAACAGCCAGTACACAATCATTATCTTTCCTTTAACTCGAAACAAATTAACTAAGCAATAAGCATAATGTAGTCGCCATCTATCTACAGGCATTTTGCCTATAAGGGTAGTATATGATAAGTATAAGTATCTCGTATGCATTGAGTAGCCATTGGCGCAGTGATTTCCACCAGCATATGGTGGTAGAGAGAATTAAAACTTAAAAGTACACGAGCGCTACTCTCCTCATACCAGACAATATTAATTCACGTGAAACGAGATGATATAAAGCATATAGTAGTGTGTATGACAAGTAGTTAACAGAAAAATAGACCCTCTGAATTCGTCGTTAAATTCAAATCTGTCACACAAAATGAGGTCCAGAATTTGCTGACCTTGCGTGGATATTGATATCACACGAACCACTGGGTGGATCGAATCCATTTTACTGTCTGTATTAAGCAGAGGTTAAGATGATACCAAAATTAAGACGATCCATAGTTTTCCTTTTACAGTCCGCCACGGAGATGGACTATGTCCCAATATGTCTGGTCGCTGAAGTGGAGTCTGTCTAAAAGTCTAGTCATTGTGACGACGTAATAAGATGGCTGGTCAATACATTAGAGGTGTATTCTTGTAGAAGCCACGCCTCTATTTTTAGACTGGATTCACGATTTAAAATTATTTATTTCCATATAGCACACAGATTTTACATTTACACAACAGGCAGTCCACCAAAGGATGAGTGTATGTCATTTGTAATATAAAATGTCCATGTACATGTATATAAATGTTATATGTATAAACATAATATTATAAATTTATGTTATATGTCAAGGGTTCACCGCATCATAGGCCTTGCCTTTGGTGGATGCCTGTATTGAATTGTGGAATTATTTACCTATATGGAAACAAAGAATCTTGAATCTTGAAGCTTGAATTTATACAGCGGTGGACGGGTGCAACTAATTGCTGGCCGATACTGACCTATACCGACCGGCACTGACCTATACCGACCGGTACTGACCGGCACATAAATATGACCGACCGATACTGTTTTAAACTCAACTAGTGGTATATTAACCATCTCGTGCATAAACAGTTATGTTATGCTGAATATATTCAAAGCAAACTGTGCGGATTGAAGCGAGTGTTTTTGCGCTTCTCAGTTCTTGTGCTGTAATTCCCCATTGTAAATAGAGGCAGCGGCTTCCTGAGCAATATGACCTCTACACACGTCACTAGGAACAGTAACAGAGCCAAGTTGAATTAGTTTCAAAACATTCAACCAAATATTTAACATTTATTAAATAGTAATTCTCCCAAAGACATATAATTCATTTTACCTGTAATTTTTACAATGAACGAGGCAATGCCTTGTAACTGATGATGATGATGATGATGGTGCTGGTGATAATGATGATGATGTGCACACACACACACACACACACACACACACACACACACACACACACACACACACACACACACACACACGCTCATGCACACGCACACGGACACGCACGCACACGCATACACACACACACACACGTGCGCGCACACGCACATGTGCTTTGGCTGATCTTGTGATGTTAGCGAATCTTGGAGAATTAATGATTGAAGAATCTGGAGCGTATTGAATGCATACAGATATAATCGATTCAAATTCATTGTCTCCCCCCAAAAATCCAAAGAGCCATTGCACGCAAAGACATGCACATGTATACTTATTATTAGGACACACACATGAGCACGTGCACACACAGACGCAGACACTTTGGCTGATCTCGTGATGTTAGCGAATCTCGGAGAGTGAGAGAATTAATGATCGAAGAATCTGATGAGTATTGTAGCTCGCCGGGTAGTGTCGGGCCGTTCCGGTGTATGATGTCGACTCGCCGCGCCGCAAGTGCACGACGAGTGATGACGCTGGTTAGCATCCGGTCTCGGGGTGATGGACCTTGTACGAGACTGCCCTGCAGGAAACAAAAACCGGCTCATAAGGCCGGTGGAACTCAATTGTTCTGGTGGGGCTGTGCGACCATCGTCGTGAACGATAAACACAATGGTCTCATCCCACGAGTTTGTGTCACCAGTATGCCTGTCCATAGCAATTTCGTGATCTATGGACTTACAAGATTGGATTTGGTGACCTAAAAATATAAGTCTATACAATGAGTTTACCTAAACAATTAAAAATATGCTAGATAAAAATACAATAAGAGCATACGAAAATACGAGACATAGAGACAGGTAGATGAACATTTAAACATGGGGTTCCCAGAGGTACCACACAGACTCGTAGGTCTGCAGAGGTATCCCCGCAAGGGAGGCTCCCGTACACGAGACTTAACTAGTTAACTTAATATAAGTTATTGTACCTGTAAGCTGAAAGGAGGTTACCTCAGATGAAAAGTGATGTGCCTCACGCGGGCACTACTCCTAATGCAAGTTTTGGGTGAGGAGTATTATCATGGCGTGGACCGTCGTCGCTGAATCCTTGCGAGAGGCAAGTCCCTCACACGGGCCTCCGTCTCGGGAAGGTGTCGCCACTGCTTAAGGCGGAAGAAGAAGGTAGGTAAAAATGGGCCTACCCTAATATTTCAATCAAAAATGCTTTAGAAAGAAAAGACCATACCTAGTGAGATTATGACTATAGGGATGCGCACTGCTCTACGTGAAGATGGGGCGGAGGATTCCCAATCGATTCCCTTGTCACCGTCTTATGTAGTTCTTGGTTTGCTGTATTAGTAGTTGCCGCTTTATTTTGTGAGGCCTTCTGCTTTGCTTAATTCCTTTTAGTTGTTTTTAGAATGAGAATTAGTTTAGGCCGCAACTGGCTGATATCTACCTAGCTATTAGACACGGCTGTCACGGAGAACAGATGCCCCAAGACATCAATACTAGAGACAGCGCTCACACATGTTATGTAGCAGGATCTCCGAACTGGATAAGAATCTGGACATCCCACCCCGCAACCACATAAACCATTACCAGACATGGGTTACATTTCACAAAAGCATTATTAGACCCTTTCTCCTATCGTTATGGTGGTGGTAAGAGAGACAAATGCACACCGTAAATGTCCTTCCCGCAAGGGCGTGGCAGATCTAAATATCATGCTCAGACATTTTAACAGAATTCAGTGGGAATGCGCATCTCGCCCGTCACCGGGTCCTATGGAACTAACCATTTTACCTGTCATTAGGTTTATATACAAGTTGCCAGTTTTGCACTGCGGTGCGGGAGGATTGTCAGGAAATAAGATAATAATTAATACATGTGTTTTCGCAGTGCTTTCCTACATTGGCTTAAAGTGCTAACTACTAAGTATCCGAAGATACACGGGAATGTGTATGTGACACCACACCGTAGCCATCACTGCTTGGAAACCCTAATAGTTTCCCAGAGTCGGATCAGCCCTTGGTGCGGATGGGGACATCCAAACAATTAAGGAGCCACAAGGCTGAGTGGAACATGAAGAAAGACAAAATCTTGGAGTTATGAGTCTTACCGGAGTGCGGGGCTAGATTATCGCACTACCGGAAGAGAAGAGTATATTACACAGTATGTAATGAAGAAAGTGTCTCTAATCATTTTGAACCTATCATATTGAGCTGAATAGAAAGGGTTTAGTTGGTAGCATGCCGCGCTAAACAGAGTTATAGCACGGACAGCGACCTAAGTGAAAAATTGTTGGTGGCGGGAGAAAGTGTTGCATATATAAGTGTTGCTGTATAGTGTTTCCTACATGCACTGCAGCCCTATATTTTCTATGAATAAACAAAACATATGAACGGATGGCCACTGGCCATATATATACATAATCTAACCAGAACAATCAATACGGTGTCAAATGATCGAGATATATATAACAGTACAGGTTAACAAACCTACTATAGTGCGGTTAGCAACACATTGAGAAAAATGAGAATAATTATCAACAAATACAGAAATTATAACTAGCGGTCCTAAGACCATTACGGTTCCTTTTAGTCATCGGGACCATTATTGCGGATACAATATAATTAAGAAAACCTATATAGAGAAATAATTAAATGGTGAAGTATAGTTACTTGAATACTTGGTAGTCATTCCTAAGTCAGGCTACTGTGTCATTGAAATTTATACATTGATCCGTAGTCGACGTGAAATGATGCACTCTCCGGAAACTGGAAAGTTCCCGCAGGTTGGTTCCCACAAGCTGTTTTCCGCAAACAAGACTTCGGCAAGAACACTCATGGCGGGAGTGCATCGCTTAGTGTAGTAGGCCTAATAGAATGTCTAACTAGCAGTCAGTAAAAGATACGATTGCTGAGTTATCCAGGTGATCTTCTACGTGGTGAAGAAAGTCCCCGTACACCGATGGCACGGATGGAAGGTGTAAACAACCCGTCCCTAGCGGGGGTTGTCAGAGGCAAACGAGAATACAAAACAAAGCTTCACGGTGCTGGGTACGTCAGCCAGCTCTGAAGACGCACCAGGCAGAGTTTATTTGCTGCGGTCGAACGTTGAAAGAACCGACACGATATGTGTGCGGCGGCGATTGAAATACCACTTTTAGGCATGGCCAGCAGATCCGGCGAGTCATCCATCAAAGAACATCCCGTCTCTACATCTGTAGACTCACATATTCAGGCCGTAAAGGCCTCACTGCAAATTTGTGTTCCGAATGTAGCTGTTAGTATTCATGAACAATTATCAGAAGTTCCAAATTACTCCCATAAATGGGAAGTTACAAAATTGTTTTTGTGCGGTGGGTTGGAGAACTGCACGCTACGGGATAAAAACCCGACACATAGCGAAGCAAGATGTGTATTGTCTGTCGCGCTTGTAGTAGCTGGTACAGATCCAAGCTGTTCGGCCCCTGGCCGAGGATGCTCTCGATCATTGGATCGCTTCTCCTTTTATACTCCTCGTGACATCACAGGCGCAGGCTTCATCCAATCATGGTTCGAGCAAGAGCCAATCAGCGCGCAACTAATAATAGCGCAGTCGAACGTTCTAGAACATTCTAGAAGCTTTGCGTCCGCGTGGCTATGATGTCACGGCAATATTTAGAAGATAATCATGAAGAGTTTTCCCTAGATAACTCAGCCATTTCTCAACCGATTTTGAAATGGTTTACAGATTTGAAAAGACCGTTGAATTCTGGTCTTGATTACTGCCAGATTTAATGGGAACAGGCAATCAATAAGGATTACAGGGTACCATCTCGGTACACTAAAAGCGCCATCCTATCTAGGTCATAACTACACGCTCCATATAAACAGCATCCTGGCGCGCACATGCGCGTCATGCGTTTTAACGAACTTAGTCGTTTTTTGACAGGCTATCTCTCCCATAGGCCTATATACGCTTATAGCTCTACCCAGAGGGGCGTGTTCAGGAAACGAATCCAGGACGGGTGGCACGTACCCAGCTTAGCTGGTGCGGCCGGTATCCGACCGGTCGATCCGAACTACACCACCCCCGCCTAGTTTGACATCGGTGGCAAATGATCGTGCATGGCGGATCGATGCACGGACGTACACTAGGCAGGAATTATAGACTTCCCGAGTAGGCGCGTGGCTGGAGAGGAGCAGTGACGCATTAGACGCGTATTCAAGAGACAGAGCACATAGGGGTGCCAAGATGAGGGGGCATACTTTTAGTTTTTAATTTTGACCTGAATTTATTTTTCCAGGCCTTTCTTCTTTTCTTTGTTTTATTACTAATATTATGGTGCGTGCTATAACCTTATTTAGTAGATGATTCTAAACAATAGCTCGCATGGGTGTTCTCTTTGAGTGCGGATAATCATGATTTCCGCAAAGAACACCCAAGCTCCAACGTACCACAATTTAAATTTATAAATATATATATAAAAATATAATAAGAAAAAGACAAGGTATATTTAGACCATGTTACATACACTTATGAGGTATTTATTTATTGATCACACCATATTACTTGCGCACCCCGGGTAAATAAAGGGGTATGCAACACGTATCACTTAGCATTATCATTATATAAAATATCTATTTGCGGCCCGTTATTGTGGGTCCGCAACGGTCAGCTCTCGCTGGCCTCATATCCGTCCTGACGTCTGAGACAGGAAGAAAAATAATAAGAAAAATAAGATATATATAATAATAATAACATAAGAATTGGTTTATCAGGCAGCCTAGCGTAGCTGAGACTGCATGACGGGATCATGACGTTATTGCGCTGCGGAATGTTGTATTCTTTACGTCGCACACGATGTTCTTACAACCTCGGATTCCGCAGTGCTCATTTCGTGTGAGACACAACCGGGCACTGAAGTGTGCGGTTGTGTCAGATAACCATAGTCATCCTAAGGACGGGATTCAATTGATCTAACATATATAATAAGAAGAAAAGTAAATATTTTTTAAAATAAAGTAATAATTAATACATTGCCACGAATCGCCTATTAACATTTCTGCTGAATTACATATGATCACACCTCTACAGTGAAATTTCCCCATTGAGTCTGGGTTCCGCGACTGACGGTGGTGGGTCGCGGTGGATGCACTGTCAATGCTGAGATGCCTTCACTATTATCATTATTGGCACTGTCTGAAACATCCGAAGTGATGGTGGCGGAAATATGCGCGTCCATTATGTCTCTCAGTTACCGCTGGTGCCAATATATTCGTCCGTATAGCAGTGGCGGTACTAGTGGTTGCTGATGTGGTGGTGATGGTGACTGTCGTGGTGACGGTTGTAGCCATCATGGTGGTCGTTGTTGCTGTTGTGGTGATGGCGGCGAGCTGTACCGTAGGCTGAAGTCATAGTGCATGAGCGGATATGGCGGGAGACGACATCGTCCGAAACTTAGCATACTTTAATAGACGACTTGCAGTGATGTTAGGCACAGCCTGGATATCCTGTGTGTGGGCGATCCGTCTCTTTCCCGCGTATGGACGTTCTGGCGTGGTTCCCTTTCTGATTGCGGAGTCAGAAAGGCGAGGAGGCGGATGCTGCATAACACGGGTCGGAGTTACACTTATGGTCACAGGCTACGAAGGTCCTGGTCCTTCGTCTATGGAAAGTTCGGGTGGAGATGGAGACTGCGGGTAACTTGGAATGTCTATTTCCGCAGGTGTCATAATTACCACTGAAATCGGTTGACTGGCTAACACTGTTTGAGATACTAGTGACCATAGCCAGATGGCTAATAACCGATGCGGGTGCTGTCAAACTGGATTCTGCGGGAGATTTTCACTTCTTACTTCGCTTCAGGACTGGTGTGGATGAAGTGACAGGTACCGGCATAACACTTCCAGACATGGCTGCAGGCAGGATTTCACGTATGGCTGTCGGTACGTTGCTTACTGTAGCCGTGGGAAGACGATGGCTAATGGGATATCTACGAGTAATGTTCTTCGTGCGGGCCATTTTCTCGGTCGGGAGAACTTTAACCAGGAGCTGAGATTCGAAGAGGGTGGCTAAAACGGCACGATCCTCGTTCTCTTCCCCAGGAACTAACGTCACTTCCAACACACAGTGATGATAACAGAGCGCGTGTGTCACCCCCGTAGCGAGTAGCGGTGTAGAGATACTGGCATGTCACATAAAAGGCTGACTGGAAAAGATGATCCTTATTAACATGAAGGGTGCAGTCGGATTTCCTAGTGAAAGTTCTGGTACATGGCTCTCCGCTAGCTAACAATGAGTTACACGGGAACCGCTTTGGAACTGGTACCGATTCTTCTTCAGATGAATCTGACAACATTAAATCTTCAAGGAGTGACATCTTGTTCCCGCAGGGTAGTTAGTTGCGGAAACTTTATTAAAAACCTAATGCCCTCTTCATGGTTTATAACTTTCCAGGCCAAATATAATAATAAAATAATAAGAAGAAAAACAGCAGAATTTTGTTACGACACGAAAGAAGCCTAATGCTATGTTCTTCCCTGGTGTCGAGTTTTGATGGGAAGACAAAGTTTCAGAGCGTGCTTCCTCCTTTTATACTGTTTGGTGACGTCACAGGCGGCGGATGACCACACCTAAAAAGTTTTAACAGGTGATTCGGTCATCCTTATATTAATGTTTCCTCGTTTCTGGCCTGGACGTCATAGAATTAATTCCTCCCATATAAAGGGAGTACTTTTAATTATAGGAAGAATGGCTCGTTAAACCTGTCTTTATTTCGCACATTTAACAGCCTCCGATCAACATAAAAACGTGATACTATTTTTTCTTGGTGGAGCCCCACCTTTTAATTAGTGTGAGGCGGTTCTCCAGGTTGGATGATTATAAACTTGCCTATTTGATTTTAGGCTGGAGTGCCCGATGGGGTGTGTGTAAGCCAGGTGACATCAGCGGTAATCTCCCGGACTCACCCTCGCCGCTCCCCCATCACACTGTGGTAGTCACGTTTTTTGGGCGGCTCTTTTGTTTAAAGCGTTTGATCCAACTTACTGGAAATAGCAGTAAATGTCACGTGGCTCTAAAAAGCATGTGGTTGATCGGAAACGTGTATGCTGTCTATGGCGATGGCCAAAATGCTGTTGCTGAGGAGTAGTCTATTGTAGAGGCGAGAGATAGAAATATATATGTTACATCAAGATCTTTATAATGTCCCGTATTTGCGCGAGTTCTTTAACATGCGTCTTAGTAGATGTCTGTAATAGGTAGTTCTCAGCCCGTGTTGATTATAGACTGGAACGTAAGGAAGAGAATTTTTGAAATTCTCTTTGTAATTTTACTGTCAGATTTTTTATGCTGCTTTACTGGCCCATGCGCTAATGATTTGTAGCACGGTAGAGCAGTTGTGCTTTTAACCAAAAATTTAACAGTAAAGTTGTAAGGAATTTTGATGTGTGGTTTAAACAGTTCTATTCATGCGGTAGATCAACGTTACTGACCCCGTCAAGATAGCTGTGTTTTCCGAGCGGGAGGGCTGGCCAAGCATTCTCCTCAATGGGTAGAACTAGCTCCTGTCCCGGCCTAGACCAAACACATTAGTACCATTTTAATAATGGTTAAATTACAGTACAACTCGCAAAAATGTGTGTCACAGTTATTACAATTACAATGCCATCGTTCGGAGATTGTGAATACAGTCAGTCTGAGTATCTGTGTTTCTGTCATGTTGGTGATTTGAATCTGATATGCGTGACCGGTTTTCTGTGGATGGTACTTGTGCTGTGGTGAAGGTGACGTGTTTATGGCCGCCAGGTGCGGGAGATGGGAGGGAGAGGCGGTGTGAATGTCAACTTTATCGAACTCTGTGGGTATTTCACTCTGCAATGGCCGAGCCCGTGGGTGGGACAGAGTTACTTTAGAGCGAAGATGACCTGTTGGATGTTGTCGTAATTTTGATCAATCCATTGTCGAATTCAACTTTTCGGTCACAAAATCCTACTCGTGACTGACGACAATGCGGGCATCTTGCTCTCTTAATAATATTGACTGTTATTACGTGTAGATGAAGTATGCAGTTTAGCTGTTTTCATACGACATCGGGGAAAAAGGGAAAGGGGGAGGATCGTTGGACAAACGTCCTCCCGTGACACGTACTGTAGCTGGCTGTAGTGCATTCCTGATATCCATATTGAAGATTTCTGATGTCTTCTGATTCTATTTAACTGTGATCACTTCGACTTCGGTAAGGCCTGTATGTGTGGTTGCTGCGACAACCGGTCTTACCAACGACGAAAGTGATGGATACAAGCTCGCCTCGTTTGTAGATGAAGGTAATGATATTTCTGTCTGTATCCGGGCCTGATCTGACTATTCTAATCGAAGATAATGGTAAGCTACGGTGGTCTTCCGTAGATGCCAGAGTAACCGCTATAGAAAACACGAACTCGTGCCTTGAGGTAAAGTATCAAGGTGATGGCTTTATTCTCTTAATTCTAACTATACAATAATATACTTGAGTGCTAAAGTGACTTATACTGTCACAACAGAAGCTACAATAAACTTATTTATTTGATTCAGTTTTCCTACTTACAACGATTTAAGAATTCACTTCAACGTTTTCCTAACTGACTAGCATTACTCTCAGTCGCTCTGATCTGCTATGCTATTCAATTAACTCTTGCCTACTGAAAATACATTCAGCAAGGATTTTGTACGAGGTGCGAGGCGGACCGGACTCTCGATTAAAAGTTAAAGTCCCCCTTTTATACTACTTCAGTTCCTATACTCCCTCCATCTTGGTTTCGCACTGCCGGAGGCTGCTCTGATTCTGATTGGATTATGACATCATTTTGATCAATCAAAACCCCGACCCTCCCTCCCCAGGCGGGTGCTTTCTTCCTAACACTTGCGGTTTGGCTGGTTCTTGAGTAATGGGATCTGTCGTTCCCCTAACTTTATTTTAGAATTCCATCTGCTTCCCATGACAGAATGACGGATGCTTGTTTGATAGCAAGTTCCGATTTGTGTACCTTACGCTAGAATGACGGATGCTTGTTTGATAGCAAGTTTCGATTTGTGTATCTCCCATGTCAGAATGACGGATGCTTGTTTGGTAGCAAGTTCCGATTTGTGTATCTTACGCCTCTACGATTAATACGTTTTTGATCGTAACTTTCGATTGCGTACCTACCGCCTACAGGACGCTACAATGTCCATGTCATGTGCATTACCTATTGGCCGACGACCTGTGGAATGCTAGAGTTAATTGGCACACGAGTTCCCATGCTTCTGTGAGAACACAGACCGCTATGTAACTAACTAAGTCCGTTTGTCATATCTAATCCCTTGGTCGATTCCAACCTGGTGCTAACCATCATGATTCATACTCGATTCAGTTTCAAAGCTGTACCGCGCAGTGCTGATAATATATAATTTCCTAACATTACATAGACCCTATTTATTAAAGAGAACTGATGTTTGTGTGTGGAACGATAATAATCGTACACAGCAACGTTTATCTCAATACTTAAACAGCCGGATGGAATGCACTTAGCGAGATTAACCCATTCAAATTGAAGGACGAAACCAGTGAATCGATTAACCCTCAATAATTAGTTGTGGTAGTAAAACTTGATAATGACCTGAGTGAAAGTTGTTGCTGTCTTGGTGCTAAGTCGTTTATGAGCAATAATCTCTTTGCAGTAACATAAATGACTGCAGCAACAAACATCAATGAGTTTGATCATGGCAGTATGCAAGTTGTACGAATATTGAATCGTTGTAGACGGGAAGAGAATGTTAACCCTACGTTAACTCTCGATGTCGTAACTTGTTGCGCATTGCTTTTACCGCTGTGAATGGTAATAGCATCCAGCCAGGAGAAGGGAAGATATATGGATGATGATCAGTGCTAGTAACGTATCTAAACATAGCCGCTGATCGGTGCATCTTAATATACATGGTGACATAGTCTATTAGCTCGCCTGGTATTCACATATGGATTTCACTCGGGATTTACTCGTACATACAAGATGTCCAGCGGGGTCATGACTTCCCACAAGACAATCCCATATCTACAATATGATCAGTTCTCCCATAACTGGATAAGAAGGTGTGTGTGCGGGAGATTTGTTGGCTGCTGTCTGTTGATGATAATGCTGTTGTCAGGATGTCCGGCTGCTGTATGATGCCAATATTATAAACAAAGTGGGCGCATTCCAGTTGTCCACGCTGGTGAATGCCAAGTCTGTTGTTATTTGCAGGAGATGTAGTCTGCGGGAGATATTATTTCTCCCGCAATTTGTGTGGGAGGAATTTGTTGCGGGAATATTTATGTCTCTACCGGTAATTAATTAAGACCGGTAGGTGATGCTAAATGCTGTTGTTGCTGATGTAGAATGTCTCCATTATGCTGATTATAACAGAGCAAGTATGTGATGTACGCGCAATGATGAATTGACGCACCAAGTCTTGAAGGCCGGTGTGTTCTTGTAGGTGTTGACGTTCTGTCTGTTGTGTGATGTCCTGACTGCTCACGGGGGAGTATGGTAGGCCATATGGATGGGGTGGCCTTTGGATAGGGGGATGTGGTCATCTCCCGTTACATGACGGTTGGTTTCCTGTCGTAATTTTGAGACACCGGGAAAATTCGAGACGAGAGTCTGCTGAACAGGCTGCTTCCCTGACCACCGCGGGGGTGGGGGGGGGGGGGGGGGGTTGGGGGGGTAATGTTGGTCAGTGCGGTGCGGGATGCCACCTCCTCTGTTGCAGCAGTCGCTCTCATATCTGAAGATTGATGGTCAACAGACGACGAGAGGAGTGTGAAATGGACTGAGCTGGTGATGTCCGAACTTGGTGTATAGACGAGGAACGCCAGTTGGATTTGGGGTTGTGGTGCCGTAATGGATATGGGTTCCGCTTGGGGGGGGGGGAATTGGTTTGGCGATTTGGGGGCTTGGTCGGGTACACCTCATTGTACGGTTCTGTGGTTCTAGATACTCCAAGGCTTCATCCAGCCTCTTCACTTCCATGCTATTCACAACATGTTCCACCCCACAGGAAGCATGGCTTGGGTCCGCCTCAGCTTCCGCTTGTGGTAACTCTATGATGGGGGGCATAGCATGAAGTGGGTGGGAATGGGAAGAGATCGGAGGAACAACTTTTCCATCCGGTCCCATGGACAAAACAAACACGAAATTCTTCAGATACGAATTCCTGGATCGAGTAGACCCATGCTGAGGAGGGAGAGGGTAAGTACGTATCTCGTCATTGTCGTCAGCGTTAGCTGCCTGTTCATCCACGTTCTGGCTTGATAGAGCTGGGGCTGAACTAGCACCGCGGTGCTCTGCACTAACTGAAAAGAAATATCTGTCTGGGTACCGGTGTCATGAGAAACGCCCAGTCCGAACTCTGGTGCTGGGTCATCACTGACACACGGTTTAAGTCAATCAAAGTGGATGACTGAGGTCAGGCCATCCGAAGCACGGATGCGGCACGTCATGTCCGACGTCTTACCTACTACCACATAGGGGCCTTTCCACTGGTAACTCAGTTTACTTGGCACGTTTGCAGACCATCGTGAATCATGTACCCAAACCATTCTTCCTGCTTCATATGGATCTCCATGCACTCTCCGGTCATGCCATGTATTTTGCCGCCGATGTGCAGTGGATAGTGTTTCTCTCACTAACTCATGGGCTTGTTCTATCCTTTGCCACAAGAGTCTGACATAGAGAGATGGTGAATTTTTTTCTCCTGGTATTCGTGGCATGGCCAGATCCAGGTGTAAGGTTAATTCACGGCCTAACATTAACCGAGCAGGGGTGTAGCCCATGCTGGAATGTTCTGAAGTGCGCTAAGCCATGAGTACATACGGGAGCCGTAGATCCCAGTCTCTACAATCAATGTGTTTTTCCTTGGTAAGCATCTCTGCGAGAGTTCTGTTGAATCTCTCTACCATCCCGTCGCTCCGGGGGTGGTATGGAGTTGTCCTTGTTTTGACGACATGGAATAATTTGCAGAGCTCTGATATGATCCGGCTCTCAAAATTACTTCCTTGATCGGAGTGCAACTCATAAGGCATACCAAAGCGGCAGAACACATTGCTGGCCAAGACCTCCACTACGGTGGATGCCTCTTGGTCCGGCAAAGCAAATGCTTCTACCCACTTCGTAAAATAATCTTGTAACACGAGGATGTATTTATTTTCATCATCCGTCGTATTTAATGGTCCGAGCACGTCGATAGCCACTCGCTCCCACGGTGCACCAACAATCTTAATTTGAGATGGTGCGATATGGTGTTGGCCAACAGCACGTTTTTGGCAAGGGATACATTTGGCAACCCATGCCTTGACACTATCGCGAATCCTGATCCAGTGGAATCTCAGTTTGATACAGGCAACAGTCCTTTCGACGGCCAGATGTCCGGCGTTATCATGTAGTTGTTTTAATATAAGTTCACGATAACGTTCTGGAACTACCAAACGGTTATTAATGTATAGAACGTTATTTATTAATTGACATTCTTCGAACCATTGGTAATAATATTTTGCCGTGGTGGATAAGGGTGTTACCAATTCCTTAGGAGGACGTACCCCCTCCTGAATCCACGCATATATATTTCGTGTCTTCACGTCTGTTGTTTGGTGGTGTGTGATTTTCTCCGGATTCCACTCTGTGCACCGCAATTCGGGGAACTCCGGAGATGGCTGTGTTGACTGTGTCACAGTGGCGACCTTTTCATGTTCAGCCTCCGCGCCGATTCTGCTAAGGGCATCGGCATTTCCATGCGATTTGCCGGGACGGTGAACGACGTTAAAGTTATGGGCCTGCAGGGATTCCTGCTATCTCTCTACCTGGCCCTCCAGATATTTTAAGTTCCTGAGCCGCTATAGCGGGGCATGGTCTGTTCGGCATGTAAAAGGGCGCCCATACAGAAAGTGCTTATAATACGTGACGAAATGGGCCACCGCCAATAGTTCTCACTTAGTGGTTGCATATCTTCTTTCCGTTTTATTCAGAGTACGTGAACTGTAACCCAACACCTGCTCTGTTCCATCTTTGGTGACCTGAAATAGAACCGCGCCTATAGCGAAAGCTGACGCATCAGTGTCTAAGATGAAATCGAGGTTTGGATTAGGATGAGCAAGAATTGGGGTGGTCATCAAGAGTTCCTTCAGTGCCCTGAAGGAGCCTTCACACTCACTCGTCCACTAAAATGGTCGATCTTTCTCGGTGATCTTGTAGAGGGGTGAAGCAATCGCGCTGAAATGTCGGATGTAATGGCGATAGTACTGGCATAGGCCAAGGAAACTCCCTGTCTCCGTAATTGAAGAGGGCCGAGGCCACTCTGCTACTGCCTTAGTTTTTTATGGCTGTGTAGCCACTCCATCACCGGATATGACGTGTCCCAGGAACTCAACACTCTGTCTGAAGAGATGACATTTCTTAGGTTTGAGTTTCAAATTGACCATGCGGAATCTTGAAAGCACCGTGTCCAGATTGATCAAGGTTTGCTCAAACGTAGGTCCAAAGACTATTACGTCATCGATGTGACAGAGACAGATCTCCCATTGCAGGGTGGTTAATACCTGCTCAATGAGTCATTCAAAAGTTCCGAGAGCGTTGCACAACCCGTAGGGCATTTTGTGGAATTGGAAAAGGCTGTACCTACAAACGAATGCCGTCTTTTCCATATCAGCTTCTTCCATGGCTACTTGCCAGTAACTGCTAGCTAAGTCAAGGGTACAAAACCACTTGGCTCCAGACAAGGAATCCAAGGCCTGATCTATCCGTGGTAACGGATGAGCGTCCTTAATGCTAAGATCATTAAGGCGGCGGTAGTCGATGCAAAACCACAAGGTTCCGTCCTTTTTGCCTGCTAGCACTATAGGGGTAGCCCATGGAGATGCTGAGGGTTCAATAATACCAGTCCGCAACATGTCGTTCACTTGTTGGTGTGCCTCCGCTTCCTTGTGAATGGGAAGACATCATACCAGTTGTCGCACTGGGCGATTATTGCCTGTGTCGATGGAGTGTTGTACGAGATGAGTTTCTCTGAAATCCATATCTCCAGAGGAAAAACTATCGCGATATTTATGTAGTAGTTTCCGAATTTCTCGTTTTTGTGATTGCAGTAATCCAACGGTGGCACGTAGATATAAATCATGTAAATGTTCCGGTAAATCATCAGTCATTTGCGGTGTTGTGTCAGAAAGTGCAGTTGATTCTCATGATATTATGTCCACTAAATGGCCGCAGCAGTTCCAGAGTGATGGGATCTGCGGTACCATTGAACACTCTAAAAGGTGTTTTTTCCTTATTAGTAGTGTCCACTATTATGCGGGGACTTGCGCATTGTGAGGCGATCATATAATCAGGGTCGGGTTCCAGCATGGTGATGTGTGTGTTGTTTCCTAACTGTGGTGTGGTGGCCCATAAGATCTGTTCCTGTCCAGGCTCAACTGTGGCGGTACTCGATAATATTACCGTACACGTGTCGTGTAATGACGACGCTGGTCCGAGAGGTATTCGTCAGCCGTGTATGTCGAGTTCCTGTTGTCTGGAGTGTATGATGGCTTTGCTGGCACTGAGAAAATCAGAGCCAAGTAGGGCATCGTTATGAATAGAGGTGATGACAACTCTCTGAATGAATTGCATTTCCTCTATTTGGATAACTAAATTAACTACACCGGCTACGGGTACATCGGCTCCTGTAGCCGTCTGTAGGTAAATATTTGTAGGCTTAAGGGGAGGCTTCTTATGAGATGGGATGCTCTAATATAAGCGCTGGTTAAATACTGTGATAGAAGCATCGGTGTCGACGGTGGCACTAGTGGAAACGCCACTAAACAGACAGGCATATTTGTAGATTACTTTGTGATGTACCTGCGGAAGAGTTTCCAACAATGCGGTCAGTGATAATGGTATTGGAACAGCATCACTCTGTATATATTCCGACTGTTTCCATATTGTTTCTTGTATGCTTGTGGATGGCTGAGTGAGAAAAGGGCCAGCCCGTCGTCTCCGCTGGTGTGAAGACGGTGGTGAAGATGGAGCTGGGGGTAGCAATGGTGATGGTGTTGTTGATGTTTCGGTGTAGGCGGTATTAGTGTAGACGGCGGCGCATATGGGAGGATCGATAAGCTCTACCTGTGCAAGCCATTTCCTACAATGCTTCATAGGATGCTTTGGTGAAGCTCAGAAGAAACAATGATGTCTCCAAGGACGTGCGTTCCTCCATTTATGTCGTTGTTTGCGGATCCATGAGGCAGAGTGAATCGTCTCTCCTGAATCGCTACTGTCTGTGGATGCGGAAGATGATGCTGGCGGGGGTGATGTTCTGCATACCACCAGAGGGCACCGAGAATCTAGTGCCTTGGTGGCGGGACGTGGTGCTTTCAAAAACGTTGTCTCAGCGGAGGTGCTACAACCTACCACTGCCGTTTTACATAGGAAAGAAGGCTTGTCGTGTGTGGAAAAAGAGGGGGATGTCCTTGCTGTGGATGTGGGAGGCATCGTAAGCACTGACATATGTGAAGCCGTGCATTTTGGTGTTGGTGTGAAAGCTGATTTCTGTGGATGATGGTTAGCCACTGAACGTTGTTGTGTGAAAGCCGCAGTTGAGCAGGGAGGCGGATACGGGCACCAAAGTGGCTCTGTGTGATTCGGTGCCCTTAGGAGTTTGACTGTTTCTTCGGTTGCGGCATGCTACGGTCTGGAGCAGGCATTGTAGAGGGAGGTCGGTTAGGACACCGCTCCCTCCAATGTCCTGGCTGACCGCATCCGAAACAGGTGTTCAGGGCCGGTGAGGTGTTGGTGGTGTTTGCTGTCCTAAATTGGGTGGTGGCGAGGTTGGTGCTGAGTGTTGTAACCAAATTAGTGAGTGTGGAGATTTGTTTGTTAATCTCTTCTATCTGCTCTCTCATGTTGCCGTTGTTGTTGTTATTTTGCTGGTTCCCACGCCCGGGGGCTCCATTGTACCCTCCTCTATGGGCACGGCCACTTCCTCCAGGCACTTGATTTTGATTGGAATTCTGCACATCCGATGGTGGTGGTGGTGTCTGTTTGGTTGGTGTTGATGATCTGGGGGGAGCACTAGTGGATGGGGCGATAGCTGCACCATCTATCTCGTTGATAGGATGGAGTTGGCGTCAGTTATTCTTTTCCCGCTCCAGAAAGTTCTCAATGCGTACCGCGGTTGCCGTTAATTGGGCCAAACTTCTGTCGTCGCCGAGAAACAATTTTTCTTTCAGAGCGGGTTCACCGCGTAATGCATCGATGAAGGTGTCTAAATGCAAATGTATCACGCCCTCCGTATTGGTGTTCGGATAGGCAAGGATGACTAGCCTTCTAATTCGGCTAGCTAACTCAGAAAGAGTTTCTCCCGCACGTCGTCGAAGATTTTTAAGTTGAAGCGACTGGTTTCTCCGAGGGCCATGTCACCAAATCGCTCCGTCAGTGCTCATTCCAACTGTGTGTAGGTGGGTGTGTAATCCGTTCCCAGATCTGCAAGAACTTGAAGGGCTTTTCCGGAAGGTTTTGCGGCGTGATATTCACCCATTTGTCGATCGTCTCAGCAGTTAGATCGACTTATGATCTCGAACTGTATCTTATAATTGGTCCAGTCATTCTCCCCACTCAATTCGGGAGGGAGGATGACTCAGCCAAGGCCGCGGGAAGAATGCAGTGGTTGAAATCCGGGTGGTGCGGGTATCTGGGAAGTTGAGGATTGTACTGAGGTTGGTCGTAGTGCAGATGGTGGTTGTGTCTGTGTTTCTCATTGAAGCCGATGCCGAGGAGCCAGGACATGCGTACTCCAATTTAATGAGTCCACCCCGTTTGTAGAGCCATAGACCGGCATGGGTCTATGGACGGAAGGTGGATTATTTTGAAGATCACGCAGTCATTCCTCATATGGCCGTGGTGCTGTCGGCTGACAGTCGTGATGTGTCGCATGACTGATATACCGGCGAAACTGTGGTGCCGATTCCTCCAGATATTGCCGTGGTAATCCCCTTGAGTACATTGTTTCACTAGAAGGGGGCGGTGCGGGAGATTGTCTAATTTTTAGAATGAGAATTAGTTTAGGCCACAACTGGCTGCTATCTACCTAACTATTAGACACGGCTGTCACAGAGAACAGATGCCCCAAGACATCAATACTAGAGACAGCACTCATACATGTTACGTAGCAGGATCTCCAAACTGGATAAGAATCCCGACATCCCACCCAGCAACCACATAAAACATTACCAGACATGGGTTACATTTCACAAAAGCATTATTAGACCATTTCTCCTATCGTTATGGTGGGGGTAAGAGAGACGAATGCACACTGTAAATGTCCTTTCGGCAAGGGCGTGGCAGATCTAAATATCATGCACAGACATTTTAACAGAATTCAGTGGGAATGCGCATCTCGCCCGTCACCGGGTCCTATGGAACTAACCGTTTTACCTGTCATTAGGTTTATATACAAGTTGCCAGTTTTGCACTGCGGTGTGGGGGGGGGGGATTGTCAGTAAATAAGATAATAATTAATACATGTGTTTTCGCAGTGCTTTCCTATATTGACTTAAAGTGCTAACTACTAAGTATCCGAAGATACACGGGAATGTGTATGTGACACCACACCGTGGCCATCACCGCTCGGAAACCCCAATAGTTTCCCAGAGTCGAATCAGACCATGGTGTGGATGGGGACATCCAAACAACTAAGGAGCCAGAAGGCTGAGTGGTACATGAAGAGAGACACAATCTTGGAGTTATGAGTCTTACCGGAGTACGGGGCTAGATTATCGCACTACCGGAAGAGAAGAGTATATTACACAGTATGTAATGAAGAAAGTGTCTCTAATCATTTTGAACCTATCCTATTGAGCTGAATAGAAAGGGTTTAGTCGGTAGCATGCCGGGCTAAACAGAGTTATAGCACTGACAGCGACCTAAGTGAAAAATTGTTGGTGGTGGGAGAAAGTGTGCATATATAAGTGTTGCTGTATAGTGTTTCCTACGTGCACTGCAGTCCTATATTTTCTATGAATAAACAAAACATATGAACGGATGGCCACTGGCCATATATATACATAATCCAACCAGAACAATCAATACGGTGTCAGATGATCAAGATCTATATAACAGTACAGGTTAATGAACCTACTATAGTGCCGTTAGCAACACATTGAGGAAAATGAGAATAATTATCAACAAATACAGAAATTATAACTGGCGGTCCTAAGACCGTTACGGTTCCTTTTAGTCATCGGGACCGTTATTGCGAATACAATATAATTAAGAAAACCTATATAGAGAAATAATTAAACGGTGAAGTATAGTTACTTGAATACTTGGTGGTCATTCCTAAGTTAGGCTACCGTGTCACCGAAATTGATACGTTGATCCGTAGTCGATGTGAAATGATGTGCTCTCCGGAAGCTGGAAAGTTCCCGCAGGTTGGTTCCCGCAAGCTGTTTTCCGCAAACAAGACTTCCGCAAGAACACTCATGGTGGGAGTGCATCGCTTAGTGTAGTAGGCCTAATAGAATGTCTAATGAGCAGTCAGTAAAAGATACGATAGTACTACGTGGTGAAGAAAGTTCCCATACACCGATGGCACGGATGGAAGGTGTGAACAACCCGTCACTAGCGGGGGTTGTCAGAGGCAAACGAGGATACAAAGCAAAGCTTCACGGTGCTGGGTACGTCAGCCGGCTCTGAAGACGCACCGGGCAGAGTTTACTTGCTGCGGTAGAAAGTTGAAAGAACCAACACGATATGTGTGCGGCGGCGATTGAAATGCCACTTTTGGGCGTGGCCAGCAGATCCGGCGAGTCATCCATCAAAGAACATCCCGTCTCTACATCTGTAGACTCACATATTCAGGCCATAAAGACCTCACCGCAAATTTGTGTTCCGAATGTAGCTGTTAGTATTCGTGAACAATTATCAGAAGTTCCAAATTACTCCCATAAATGGGGAGTTACAAAATTGTTTTAGTGCGGTGGGTTGGAGAACTGCACGCTACGGGATAAAAACCCGACACATAGCGAAGCTCGATCACTGGATTGCTTCTCCTTTTATACTCGTTATGACATCACAGGCGCAGGCTTCATCCAATCATGGTTCGAGCAAGAGCCAATCAGCGCGCAGCTAATAATAGCGTAGTCGAACGTTCTAGAACATTCTAGAACCTTTGCGTCCACGTGGTTATGACGTCACGGCAATATTTTGAAGATAATCATGAAGAGTTTCCCCTGGATAACTCAGCCATTTCTCAACCGATTTTGAAATGGTTTCCAGATTTGAAAAGCCCGTTGAATTCTGGTCTTGATTAATGCCAGATTTAACGGGAACAGGCAATCAATAAGGATTACAGGGTACCATCTCGGTACACTAAAAGCGCCATCCTATCTAGGTCATAACTACGTGTCCCATATAAACAGCGTCCTAGCGTGCATGCGCGTCATGCGTTTTAACGAACTTAGTCGTTTTTCGACACGCTATCTCTCCCATAGGCCTATATACGCTTATGGCTCTACCCAGAGGGGTGTGTTCAGGAAACGAATCCAGGACGGGCGGCGCATACCCAGCTTACCTCGTACGACCGGTCGATCCGAACTACAGTATCGAATGCATACAGATATAATTGATTTAAATTCAATTCATTATCCACCCCCACCCCCCACGAGATCCAAAGAGCCATCGCACTTACACACTTGCACGTGCAGCATACTTATTATTAGGGCACGCACGCACGCACGCACGCATGCACGCAGGCGAGCAAAACACAAACACAAATTATACAAATTTCTACATATACAAATATAATATAGGCCTATACAGTAGTCAGTGCGCATTTATGATCATTTGCATTTACGGCCACAGCTTATCAACACGCTTGAATAAGACTGATATGGCGTAATTAATACGAAATCTACTCATCAATATATGCTATGAGAAGACTTCTGATGTTATATACAACTAAAGCAGACGCTCAAAACTCTCTCAGCAGATACAACATACGTACGTACTCACGTACGGATGCAAGCGAGCAAAACGCAGACACAAATTATACAAATATTTACAAATTTTTACATATACAAGTATAATATATACAGTAGTCGAAACAGACACTCAAAACTCTCTCAGCACTCTGGGGGTCCACTAAAAGGAATAACGAATAAAGAATAACGAATAAAGAATAATGAATAACACAGAATAACAGCCATTTTATATGGAATAACTTGGAATAACAGCCATATTATATGGAAAAACATATTATAGCAGCCATTTTATATGGAATAACACGGAATAACGGCCATATTAAATGGAATAACACAGAATACCAGCTATTTTATATGGAATAACTCGGAATAACGGCCACAGTAAATGGAATAACATGGAATAACAGCCATTTAATAAGGAATAACACGGAATAACAGTCATTTTAAATGGAATAACACGGAATAACGGCCATATTAAATGGAATAACATGGAATAACTGCCATTTTATATGGAATAACATGGAATAACAGCCATATTGAATGGAATAACACGGAATAACAGCCATTTTATATGGACTGTCGGAATAACGGCCATATTTAAAGGAATAATGAATAACGAATAATGAATAACGAATAAAGAATAATGAATAACGAATAATGAATAACGAATAACACAGAATAACAGCCATTTTATATGGAATAACTCGGAATAACAGCCATATTATATGGAATAACATTATGACAGCCATTTTATATGGAATAACATGGAATAACGGCCATATTAAATGGAATAACATGGAATAGCTGCCATTTTATATGGAATAACACAGAACAACAGCCATTTTATATGGAATAACATGGAATAACATCAATTTTATATGGAATAACGCGGAATAACAGCCATATTATATGCAATAAGTCAGAATAATGGCCATATTTAAAGGAATAATGAATAATGAATAATGAATAACGAATAAAGAATAACGAATAACGAATAACGAATAAAGAATAACGAATAGCGAATAGCAAATAATGAATAAAGAATAACAAATAACGAATAACGAATAACGGATAACGAATAACGAATAACGAATAACGAATAAAGAATAAAGAATAATGAATAATGAATAACGAATAATGCAGAATAACTCAGAATAACGGCCATAGTAAATGGAATAACATGGAATAACAGCCATTTTATAAGGAATGACATGGAATAATAGCCATTTTAAATGGAATAGCACGAATAACGGCCATTTTACATGGAATAACACACAATAACAGCCATTTTATATGGAATAACACAGAATAACTGCCATATTATATGGAATAAGTCGGAATAACGGGCATATTTGAAAGAATAATGAATAATGAATAAAGAATAACGAATAACACAGAATAACAGCCATTTTATATGGAATAACTCGGAATAACAGCCATATTATATGGAATAACATATTATGACAGCCATTTTATATGGAATAACACGGAATAACAGCCATATTAAATGGAATAACACGAAATAACAGCCATATTATATGGAATAACATTGAATAACAGCCATAATATATGGAATAATAATGAATAGCAGCCGTTTTATATGGAATAACTCGGAATAACGGCCATAGTAAATGGAATAACATTTGAATAACAGCCAATTTATAAGGAATAATACGGAATAACAGCCATTTTAAATGGAATAACACAGAATAACGGCAATATAAAATGGAATACCATGGAATAACGGCCATATTAAATGGAATAACATGGAATAACAGCCATTTAAAATGGAATAACATGGAATAACAACCTTTTTATATGGAACAACACAGAATAACAGCCATTTTATATGGAATAAGATGGAATAACGGTTTGCCGGGTCTATGAACAACATTGAAGTTAAAGGCCTGCAGGGATTCATGCCACCTCGCTACCTGCCCCTCTAGATTTTTAAGTTTCTGAGCCAGCGTAGCGAGGCATGATCCGCGTGGACGGTAAATGGGTGCCCATACAGAAAATGTTTATAATACTTGACGAAATGGACCACGGCTAACAATTCCCTCTTAGTGGTTGCATAACGTTTCTCTGTTTTATTTAGAGTACGCGAACCATAACCCAGTACCTGCTCTGTTCCATCTTCTGTGACCTGAGATAGAACTGCGCCAATGGCATAAGCCAACGCATCAGTGTCCAACATGAAATTGAGGTTAGGGTTTGAATGAGCAAGAATTGGAGCTATCGTCAAGAGTTCCTTCAGCGCCCTGAAGGAGCCTTCACACTCACTCGTCCACTTGAATGGTCGATCCTTTTCGGTGATCCTAAATAGGGGTGATGCAATCTCACTGAAATGATGGATATATCGGCGATAGTACTGACAGAGACCTAGGAAACTCCGGGTATCCTTGACAGAAGATGGTGTCCGCCACTCAGCCACTGCTTTTGTTTTTGACGGTTGAGTAGACACGCCATCGCCCGATATGACGTGTCCCAGGAACTCGACACTCTGTCTGAAGAGATGACATTGCCTTGGTTTTAGCTTTAAGCTGGCTGTCCGGAAACGAGACAGCATGGTGTCCAAGTTGGATAAGGTTTGCTCAAACGAGGAACCAAAGACGATTACGTCGTCGATGTAACACAGACAGATTTCCCATTGCTGGTTAGTTAATACCTGCTCAATGAGATGCTCGAATATTCCAGGAGTGTTGCACAGGCCGTAGGGCATCTTGCGGAACTGAAAAAGACTGTCTCTGCATACAAATGTGGTCTTCTCCATGTCAGCCTCATCCATGGTACCTGCCAGTATCCACTATCTGAATTAAGGGTACAAAACCACTTGGTTCCGGACAAGGAATCTAAGGCCTGATCTATTCGTGGTAACAGATAAGCGTCTTTAATGCTAAGATCATTAGGGCGGCGGTAGTCTATACAAAACTGCAAAGATCCATCCTTTTTGCCTGCTAGTACTATGGGACTGGCCCAGGGGGATGCTGATAGCTCGATTATTCAGATCCACAACATGTCCTTTACCTGATGGTGTGCCTCCACTTCCATATGTATAGGGAGACATCGAATGGGCTGTTGAATGGGTCTGTTGTTTCCGGTGTAAATGGAGTGTCGTACGAGGTGAGTCTCTTCTCCCAGATCCATGTCTCTGGCTGAGAAATTATTGCGATAATTGTAAAGTAATTTCCGTATTTGTCCTTTTTGAGATTGCATCAATCCAGCTGTGGCACGCAAATATAAGTCATGTAGATGTTCTGGCAAATCATCAGAAGCTGTTGCTGGTGTAAGTGTGGTGGGGGTTGTCTCTAGTGAGATCACATCCACCAAATGGCCACAACCGTCTCCCGGTTCAAGTTATTGGGTCCGCAGTGCCATTGAATACCCTAAAGGATATATGATCCTTGTATGTGGTGTCACAGCCATCTCCGGTGTTCCCCGAATTGTGGTGCACAGAGTGGAACATGGAGACAGTCACCCACGAACAAGCAACAGACGCACAAACACGAAACATATACGCATGGATCCAGGCGGGGGTACGTCCTTCCAGAGAATCTGTTACACCATTATCCCCAACAGCAAAACACTACTACCAGCGGTTTGAAGATTGCCACATACAGAATAACGTTCTTTAGATTAATAACCGCATAGTGATTCTGGAGTGTTACTGTGAAACAACACTACAACAACTTCACGATAATGCTGGACACCTAGCATTGGAACAAACAATTGTGCAGATAAAACAGAGATTCCACTGGATCGAGATTCGTGATAGTGTGAAGGCATAGGTCGCCAAATGCGTCCCATGTCAAAGACGCGCTACTGGCCAGCACCATTCCGCACCTCTTCAAATTAAGATAGTTGGTGCACCGTGGGAGCGAATGGCTATTGATGTGCTCAGACCCTTGAATACGATGGATGAAGGAAACGAGTACATCCTCGTATTGCAAGATTATTTTACGAAGTGGGTGGACGCATTTGCTTTGCTGGACCAAGAGGCATCCTCAGTAGTGGAGGTCTTGGCCAGCAATGTGTTCTGCCGGTTTGGTATGCCGTATGTGCTGCACTCAGACCAAGGTATAGTGATTCCGGAGCATTACTGTGAAACAATACTACAACAACTTCACGATAATGCTGGACACCTAGCATTGGAACAAACAATTGTGCAGATAAAACAGAGATTCCACTGGGTCGAGATTCGTGATAGTGTGAAGGCATGGGTCACCAAATGTGTCCCATGTCAAAGACGCACTGCTGGCCAGCACCATTCTGCACCTCTTCAAATTAAGATAGTTGGTGCACCGTGGGAGCATTTATTTTACGAAGTGGGTGGACGCATTTGCTTTGCCGGACTAAGAGGCATCCTCAGTAGTGGAGGTCTTGGCAAGCAATGTGTTCCGCCGGTTTGGTATGCCGTATGTGCTGCAGTCAGACAAAGGAGGTAATTTTGAGAGCCGGCTGATCTCTGAGCTCTCCAATTTGTTTCATATCGTCAAAATAAGAACTACTCTGTATCATTCATGAAGTGATGGCATGGTAGAGAGGTTCACCCGCACATTGGCAGACATGTTGACTAAGGAAACACGCCTTGATTGTCGAGATTGTGATCTATGACTCCCATATGTGCTCATGGCATACCGCACTTCAATACATTCCAGCATGGGTTGTACCTCTGTGCGGTTAATGTTAGGCCGTGAATTAGCCTTACCCATGGATTTGGCCATGCCCAGGATTCTGGGAGAGAAAAATTCACCATCTCTCTATGTAGAACTCATGCGGCAGTGGATCGAATGGACCCATGAGCTAGTGAGAGCAATTCTGTCCACTGCGCATGCATTTTCCGAGCTGTATTGTAATAAATTAAGTTTGGTCTAGGTAAGAGTGAGAGTAGTCCTACCCATAAGCGGAGTATGCTTGGCAGTTCACCCACCCGGAAAACACTGTCCAGCTTCACGGAATTAGTACAATTAATTTCCGCAAGACACGGAGCTGTTTAAGCCAGACAATAATTACAGACATTAATGACTTTTGATTAAGAACATGACTGTTCTACCGCATATACAAATCATTAACGCGCAGGCTGGTGAAGCAGCATCAAAACTTCGACAGTATAACATCATGGAGAATTTCAAATATTCTCTTACCTACATATTCCAGTCACACGATCAATACGGGCTGGAGTACACCTATTTCAGACAACAAGCGGTGCATGTGTAAGATCACGTGCATATAGGGACTCTGTTCTGAGGAACAGAATTAAAAACATATATTTCCGTTTTTCACATCAACTACGAATAATCAGCAGCATCAATACTCCACCATTACATAAATATTGCCTAAGTTTCCGATCAACCACGTGCTTTCAAAACAAGAAACCACGTGATCATCACTTCTAATTTCCAGTAAATTGGATCAATGGCTATAAACAAAAGAATTGCCCAAACGTGTATCTACCAAAGTGTGATGGAAGAAGCGAGAGATGGTGGGTTAGGGCAATTGCCGCTGACGTCATCATGCTCTCGCACACCCCATCGGGCATTCCAGCTTGAAATCTGAACAGGCAAGTTTATAAGCATCCAATCTGAAAAACTGCTTCATGCTAAGTTAAAAGGTGAGCTTCCACGGGAATAAGTAGCTCCGGATTTTAACATTTATTGGAGACTCGCTTTTCCTTCGAGTGGGGACGAAAGCGACAATCCTTCCTCGTTATATTTATATTTACTTCCTTTACACGGAAGGAATATATCATCCGACTCCAGGAACATTAAAATTAAAACATGACCGACTCACACTAAAACCTTAGGGTGTGGTCATCCGCCCTCCTGTCATGTCACCAAAAAGTATAAAAGGAGGAGTGCGCGCACTGAAACTTCGTCTTCCCATCAAAACTCGACACAAGGGACAATCGAGCATTAGGCTACTTTCATGTCGCAAAGCAAATTCTGCTGTTTTCATTATTAATTTATTTTACTATTATTATATTTGGCTAGGAAAAAGTCTTAAGAGGTAGGACATTAGGACAGGTTAAGCGGTTCCGCGCATTTATCATTATGCGCAAATAAGTTGTCACTTGCGGAAGGTCTTGTCCTGTCCGACAGCTCAGAAGATTCAGCACCAGCTCATCCCAGGAAGAAGTATCCGTGTACAACTTTACAGCATAACGGACAGCCATGTAAGCGTGCGCTCTCCAGCAATTCGGACTGGATGCTTCATGTCAATTGTGATCATCTGTATCAACGTGCCTTTTGTGCGGACTGCAAGTACCTGTATTCAGCTACTCGTTATGGAGTGACACAGGTTGTAGATATGGGATTGTCTTGTGGGAAGTCATGACCCCGCTGGACATCTTGTATGTACGAGTAAATCCCGAGTGAAATTCATATGTGAATACCAGGTGAGCTAATAGACTATGTCACCATGTATATTAAGATGCACTGATCAGCGGCTATGTTTAGATACGTTACTAGCACTGATCATCATCCATATATCTTCCCTTCTCCTGGCTGGATGCTATTACCATTCACAGCGGTAAAAGCAATGCGCAACAAGTTACGCCATCGAGGGTTAACGTAGGGTTAACATTCTCTTCCCGTCCACAACGATTCAATATTCGTACAACTTGCATACTGCCATGATCAAACTCATTGATGTTTGTTGCTGCAGTCATTTATGTTACTGCAAAGAGATTATTGCTCATAAACGACTTAGCACCAAGACAGCAACAACTTTCACTCAGGTCATTATCAAGTTTTACTACCACAACTAATTATTGAGGGTTAATCGATTCACTGGTTTCGTCCTTCAATTTGAATGGGTTAATCTCGCTAAGTGCATTCCATCCGGCTGTTTAAGTATTGAGATAAACGTTGCTGTGTACAATTATTATCGTTCCACACACAAACATCAGTTCTCTTTAATAAATAGGGTCTATGTAATGTTAGGAAATTATATATTATCAGCACTGCGCGGTACAGCTTTGAAACTGAATCGAGTATGAATCATGATGGTTAGCACCAGGTTGGAATCGACCAAGGGATTAGATATGACAAACGGACTTAGTTAGTTACATAGCGGTCTGTGTTCTCACAGAAGCATGGGAACTCGTGTGCCAATTAACTCTAGCATTCCACAGGTCGTCGGCCAATAGGTAATGCACATGACATGGACATTGTAGCGTCCTGTAGGCGGTAGGTACGCAATCGAAAGTTACGATCAAAAACGTATTAATCGTAGAGGCGTAAGATACACAAATCGGAACTTGCTACCAAACAAGCATCCGTCATTCTGACATGGGAGATACACAAATCGAAACTTGCTATCAAACAAGCATCCGTCATTCTAGCGTAAGGTACACAAATCGGAACTTGCTATCAAACAAGCATCTGTCATTCTGTCATGGGAAGCAGATGGAACTCTAAAATAAAGTTAGGGGAACGACAGGTCCCATTACTCAAGAACCAGCCAAACCGCAAGTGCTAGGAAGAAAGCACCCGCCCGGGGAGGGAGGGTCGGGGTTTTGATTGATCAAAATGATGTCATAATCCAATCAGAATCAGAGCAGCCTCCGGCGGTGCGAAACCAAGATGGAGGGAGTATAGGAACTGAAGTAGTATAAAAGGGGGACTTTAACTTTTAATCGGGAGTCCGGTCCACCTCGCACCTCGTACAAAATTCTTGCTGAATGTATTTTCAGTAGGCAAGAGTTAATTGAATAGCATAGCAGATCAGAGCGACTGAGAGTAATGCTAGTCAGTTAGGAAAACGTTGAAGTGAATTCTTAAATCGTTGTAAGTAGGAAAACTGAATCAAATAAATAAGTTTATTGTAGCTTCTGTTGTGACAGTATAAGTCACTTTAGCTCAAAGTATATTATTGTATAGTTAGAATTAAGAGAATAAAGCCATCACCTTGATACTTTACCTCAAGGCACGAGTTCGTGTTTTCTATAGCGGTTACTCTGGCATCTACGGAAGACCACCGTAGCTTACCATTATCTTCGATTAGAATAGTCAGCTCAGGCCCGGATACAGACAGAAATATCGTTACCTTCATCTACAAACGAGGCGAGCTTGTATCCATCACTTTCGTCGTCGGTAAGACCGGTTGTCGCAGCAACCACACATACAGGCCTTACCGAAGTCGAAGTGATCACAATTAAATAGAATCAGAAGACATCAAAAATCTTCAACGTGTTAAATGAAAAGCATCGTGTGTTAGTAGTAACATTACAGCCTGGTGAACAAAATGAGGACATAGAAGTTCCAGCTAGCTGTTTGAAACTAGACTTCCAATTAATGTGCTTCCTACACGGGAGATGGCTAAAACCAAATCTACTACATGGCGACAAGCTGAATTTCTGCATTTTGTGAGACCAACAGCATCCTCAACACAGCCAGCACCCAGCCACCTCACCAGTCACCTCGGCGACGGCAGCACCAGCACGAACAGCACTGGTAGCACCTGCAGTATTGGTATCTACATTGCCTGCAGTTTCCACTCCGGCAGCACACGCAATAACGCCACCGTCCACATCACACGCCACCACAGCATCAGCATCCATAATCAGCTGGCCTATTTCAGTGGTAATTTCAAAACCAGTGACCGTATCCGAACTAGGGTTAAAGGACATTTCTGATCGATCAATAGCTCCATGCAGTTTAATCATAGATGAGGAGATCCGCCTTACGGAAGCAGTCTCTATCACCACCGCACTGCAAAGCTGCACATCACTACATCTGTGCAGCAGCACTCCAACAGATTGCCCCTACGCCGGAAAGAAGAGAATCGCACATTCTACAGAAATATGTGCAGTTCCTAGGGTGACCGCCAGCAATTTACTAAAGGCAACCAAAATCAGAAAGCTATCCGCCACCACTGCATCATCATTTGCACCATGCACCCTGACAGCTTCCAGTCATCAAGCAGCCCGCACCATTACTACCACCTCCACGACCACAGTGATGTCAGCAGTCTCCACACCGCCACCAGTTTGTACTTCACCCATCAGCATCACCACCACCACCAGCGCTTCAATGGATACGTCCGCACCTTCCTCCAGTTTCAGTATTACTGACCTGGGCATTATTAATAGTGATATTTCGGCAGCGGAGGACCACCCACCACGTCCGTCCCGCACAAGTCGGCATACCCAGACTCGCTGGGGCAATTTTGCAGCGGATATTTGTGGACACTATTGTCGAAGTTGCAGCAGGATTAATGAATAGGTGTGCGGAAAACGGAACTTTATTATTATGTTTATTTTTGAAATATTTTTCTTCTTAGTATATATGTTTTTATAATCGAAACACAGTCCCTAGGCTGACTATGGTCATCCTACACAGCTGCGCAATATTCTTGCGTAGCTGCGTCTCACACAAAATAATCGCTGCAGATACCTGTGTTGTAAACACGCCATGTGCGACGTAAGTACACAACACACCGTAGCGAATATGTCATATTTCCGTCATGCAGTCTCAGCTACGCTGGGGCTGCCTGATGAACTAGCCTTTAAAACTTATTATTATTAATATTTTTATTATTATTTTTCTTCCCGTGTCAGTAAGACGGGACGGATTGTGGGTAGCGAGAGCTACTCGTGTGGATCCGCAATAACGGGTCGCACTCTATGCATCCCTTTATATACCCGTGATGCATATGTAATTTACATCTTTATCTGTGATATATATGTCAGACATATCTATATGTGATCACGCACGCACGCACGCACGCACGCACGCACGCACGCACGCACGCACGCACGCACGCACGCACGCACGCACGCACGCACGCACGCACGCACGCACGCACGCACGCACGCACGCACGCACGCACGCACGCACGCACGCACGCACGCACGCACGCACGCACGCACGCACGCACGCACACATATATATATATATATATATATATATATATATATATATATATATATATATATATATATATATATATATATAATATTATTTATATATTATATTATCGCCTGGTTCGCTTACGAACCAGGAACTATCGAAATAGGCTGAAAAATGTCTATGGTCTGAAAAATGGCTACAGTGGCTGCCATATTTTATGATGCATTACGGGCCTGATTTAATAATTTTTATTTTGTAAATAGATGTTAGATTTCTGTTTGCGTGTTATGTATATATTAAAAATAATCAACCGATAAAAAATACAAACGATAGTATTATTTATTTTTAAATATTTATCTGTTGGAGTTGCGAAAACTTCCGATGGCGGGCGTAACTTGTAAGTTAGCCAATCTAAAATTAGAAGCGCGTCTTCTCGCTCCTGTTAGCATAGTATATGGGATCCCGCGAGGACATGAATGGCGCATTATGAGAGGAGTCGACCCAAGTTGAAACTAAAGCTACGCCACCACCACCAGCTTTGACCTAGTTAGTCAGTCAAAACAGACAGGTCGGTCTACTTTTAGATTGAGATTAGAGTGAGAGGTACCCGCCATGTAGACAACATATTTTAGGCGAAACCGTTTTTTCATTGTTAGTAATTTTCAATCCACTCCCGGCTATGTAAGTGGATAACATTCTATAAATACACTACTAATTACCCTAATATAAAGATAAAGTAGTAGAAAATCAATGTATCTATGTGTATATAGTCCAGTCAATCTAGGCCAAAAATATTTTAACCCGGAACAAATTGCAACAGAATTTTTTTATCTCGCCCAGTGTATTGGGGGCCATCATATACAACATATCAAAAGTCCTCCAAAATTCCAATAGGGGAAAGGGTAAAATTTGCATAATTATTACCAGATTTGGGCCATTTCACCTGAAAAATCCATTTTTCTTTATTTCTTTAAAACCGGTATGTAATATATGTGTGACTGGGTATTTTTGGACTTTTTTAGTAATAAATGAATACGATTGACATATTCTCCACAAATTAAATGTATTGTGTTATGCCACTTGCATGAATTTACCTATTACCATCATTGATATTGATACAATACATATTATATTTTATTATGTCACGGTATTGTGTGTTTCTAAGCTAAGCTAAGATGAAATAGTATGGCATAGGTACCTGGTTTCTACTAATTTCATCTTGCATCAATTATCCAAGTCATCTTCCTCAATGAGCGTTATTGAATTCGAGCAACTGAGGCCCTTACAGTCTTCGCAGGCGGATGTGCAGCTGAGCCCATGGTTTCTACAGGTGCATCTCTTTGATTCACAGCCAGTTTTGCAGCTGCATCTAAATGAATACAGTAGATCGTCAGGTGCTGCCAGCATGTCAGTCTTAACAGGCAGCATTTGGTGGTTGAGAACTTTCCAGCCCCATTCTGTTGGATCCATATCTCCAGCATCTCCTCTCCAAACTTGAATTTGGTAGTACACGCGAAGACTGTGAAACTTTGCGGATGCGGGTGTTGGTGGTAAATCTCGTGCTTCAACATACTTGGAACTTTTTGCAACCTTCTCCCTGAATCGCTTGTACCGCAAAGCAACTAGACTATCCATTGAAGTGCCATTGTATAGAATAAGCATTGCCTTCTCACCTGCTTTTATCACGTCATCTTTATTCGCATTACTCATTGTACACACTTCAGCAATTTGAGAGAGTTCTTTGCAGCACTGGATTTTGCTAAGGGATGCAGAATTTCCAATTCCATAAAGCCTAGATGTTGAGTCACAGCCAAGGATAGCATGGATAAATAACAGCTGTGAGCACAAACAGAACCCGAGTTTTTCCTTTGCCATTTTGATATTCCACAGGCGGGGTTTCTTTGCATTTTGCTTTGGCTCTGGTCTGAAAAATATCTGACAGCCATTCATATCAGTATGGTATAGAAGCAACACCAGTAGGTCGGTATCGTCTCCAACAAGAGCAGTATTTGTTGACTTTGAAGCCAAGATAGCCGTTTGCGTAATTAAGACATCAGCATCACCGCTTGCCTTTATCGTTAAGCATCCAGCCTGTTCGAGAGATGAACTTAAGATTGATATGAACCGATGTTTGTTCTGCTTGTTACTAAGAAAATCAGGCTTACTCAGAGTTACAACTGTTTGCGGAGTCAGTACAACAGTTGCGCCTGATCCACGAGTTCGCCTCTTATGTGTTACATCTTTTATGTCTGGGCCTTGGTCATAACCAGCAAAAACTACTGTAGCCTTTCCATATTTGCTTATGCAATATTTTACATATCTTTGACAAACATTTGCAAATGTCTCTCCACGCTGCCATGGAACACGGTGTAATAGAGCTCCTCCATCAAGCACATAGCGGACAGAATCTGGAAGGACTGCATCTTCATTTTGAATTAATTTCCACAATGCACGAAAGGTTTCCTGGTGTAACAGATGCAATGATTCCCATTCCATGAAATGTATTATGCCCATCTATTGTGCAAATATTGTGATCCACATTGTCGGCAACAAACTGAATGAACTCGCCTGATAATGGCTGTGGTAGATCGCCACCATGAAGTGATGCACTGCGCTCAAACCTCTGTATCTCCGCGTATGAACATCCAAATCCGTGCTTGTACAAGGTGTCAACAATAAATCTAGATCCAAATTTATGGTGCATCTCACATGACAGCCCGAACTGCAAAGGTGCCAAAATAACTCTAGGACGGGTTCCTTGCATAATAGCCTGTCCAACTGATGCCTGTTTCATTTCTGTGTCTTTTCCAGTAAACAAAATCCGCAATAATTCCCGCAGTGTCTCTGGTAAATAATTCAATGCCTTTACTGGGTCGCTCATTTGCTCCCTTGATGGATAGCTTTCAGATGATGTGCATGAATCAATTAACTTAATATCGTGTCTAAGCAGTTTGGCAGCTGTCTGGATGATTAGCATGCTCTCTGATTTGGAATCCTTTCTCTTCTGTTCCTTATAGAAGTCAGTCAAAATAGTAGATGCTTTAGAACGAATGGTAACAACGTTTGGCTTACCATTCACAGTGCTAATAAATATTTCATCGCCATAATTATCTTTTATTTTATCCTGCATGTATTTTGTACTGTATGCTTTATTCTCTTTATCATCGAGATACTCTTGCATTTTATTAACGAGGTCGTGCAGGGTCAGCTGCTCATCATCATTATTTTCAAGAAATGCCATTGTCGCACCAAATGCTCTTACTCTGTCCAAGTCTTCTGGCCTTCCATGTTTTTGGGATGAGCAAGATGAGTGCAGCTGAGGGATATTTTTCATGGTTCGAAAATTTACGCTGCAGCTTTGATGGTATACTGCATTGACAACGCATAAATCCGGCGTGAAGGCAAGCCGCCCAGCTACAAGTTTGCCCTATTCGTCTTTTCTCTGCTCACAGGCCTCGGCGATACTACATTGAAAGTCATGAGTACTTACTGGATAAATATCATAGCCACGTTTCTTTCCATCTTGAATTTTTGCAGGGTATCCGCATAGCAAACAATGTTCACTAAAATTGAATGTTGGACTTTCTGAACGGAGTGTTCGCATGGGTGGCGGAGATTGTTCAATTTTCTCTGCGTCACGGGCAATCCGCTTGGGATCAATGAACTCCCGTCGACATTTTACATGAACCCTCTGTCCTACTTCAGCTATGACATCGCTTTCACGGGCTCTGCTAGCATTGTTAATACCGTCACAGCCTTTAACTCGAAGCTTAACAGTTTGTGAGCCATTTTCTAGGCTCTGGTTACAAATAACGCATGTTTCTAAATCCATGTCCATATTCTGATTGAATTGTATAGAAATTTATTCAAATTGTGAGATAAAAGTGAAAATTAAAATGCAATTTATTTTAGATAAAATTTTAAAAGCGAAAAACAAAATTAAACTTACTTTAAATAAAAAATTTTTAAATTACCCCGGCCCTGTGCATACAACCATATTTAATCTGTGGTTTGGAGAATTTGTACAAGTGGTTCAAGGCAATATTGCCAATTGCTTACTGTCTTCCGTGACCATGAAATTCAGAGCTTAGACAACATTTCTACTTCGTTTATTTGCGGAATGAAGCAGGTAAGGGAAGTTTCATTATTCGGATAATGGCGGTAGCTAAATATGCGAATTTACCCACTTTCCCATCGAGGGATTTTGGAGGACTTTTGATATGTGACACCTGGCAGTCCCATGAATGCCGCAGAAAAGAAATAAATTCTGTTGCAATTTGTTCTAGGTTAATTTGTAGTTTTACTGGACTAATATCGCCGTATAAAGTTCTGAGTGGAGCGATATCAAATGAGCCGCAGACATTTTCATAAAGAGCTGCTCGTATGGAATCAGAGGTGAAGAGGGAGCAGTCATTATTTTGTGGGCTGCGTGGTGTAGTGGTTAGCGCACCCTTTTCTGCGCGATTTCTTAGCCTTAGGCCATTAGGAGGGTGGGGGTGACTAATCGCTATTATCATTTTATTATTTTCACAGTTTAACATGTATGAAAATTTATGAAAGTCGATCGAGTGAAAGAGAACAACTCTATACACAATGTCGTCATGCATATCATCACCACCAACATCACCATTATTATATGATCGCAGTTAAAATGTCATCGATCCTCATTGTCATAGTCCTCACCATTATTATGCCATTGACATTATTATTAGCTCACCTGGTCGGAATGGCCACGTACGCTAATGCTAGGGCGCCAATCTGTCTGTCCGTATCTCCTCCTTGACTGATTGGCGGATTTTAGGCAAATTTGGCTATGTTGATAGGCTCTATAAATCTTCTATTCAGAATTTTGATTGGTAAATCTTTTGTGTGAAAATGTTAGATTTTATGAAAGATTTAACATAAATTATCAAAATGCATCTTATCTCCTCCTTAGCATTGGGCAGGGAGGCTGTGTATAGGCTACCCGCGTTGGATTCAAGAGGGAAAACCTTTTAAAACGTTTTGCTAAATCTGCAAACTATGACAATCTGCTGTTTTCAGATAAATTACCTCGTATAATATACAAACTGAAAAAAGCCGATTTTGTACGCGCAAAAAAGTGTTCCCTATTGAACGCAAGGCTGACCTCATTTTATGGAAACTCATATTTCTCGCGAGGAAGTCAGAAATATACCTTTGATGATCAGCTCAGACGGGATACAGAACTCTGTTCAATAGCAGAGATCAAGTCATGTAGTGTATGGCGAGCCATTGTAGTCCGATGAGACTCCGATGTGTGTTAATGATGAAATTGATAAATCCAGTTTCTCAGTCAATCACATGACGTCATAATCAACAACGTCACGGGCGGGCTGACGTGATAATCAATTACATCATGAATAACACATTTAGTCAGTTATACACGCGTGATAGTCCATCAAGTTGTACCAACTTTATGTAGTTACTATTAAATAATTATTTTGTTGAATACTTTGAAGGCAATTTGAGTGGGCGCTGTTGCTGCCATGGGCAACAGTAGCAGTCAGCCAAATTAGTTTCAACATATCCAGCAGCTTACCTGTATAGTTTTCTGGTAATTGAGAATCAGAGAGTGCAGGGATTGATTAATTACAACACGGGCAATGTGTGGGTGGAGCATAGATGGAGATGGGCGGGACATAGCTAAAACTGGATGCCCACACTATATTATGAGCATTAAATTATTAGACCACCTGGTCTGAAAGTCCATGTGAGCTTATGGCATGGTGACCGTCTGTCCGCCAATCGTTTCTTTAACCGTTTACCACTCAAATATGTCATGGAACATGTACCTTTTCAGACCAAGAGAAGACTATTTTAAAGATTTACCACTGGAATAACTGACTTGGTTATAGAGCCAGTCATTCCAGTCGTAAATCTTAAAAAATAGTTATCTCTTGTTCTGCAAATGGCAATTTCTCTAGGCCACTGCAGAGGCTGTAGTTTGGCCAGCTTCGGCATTAAATGGTTAAACGATTGCTCAAGAACCACTTGGCGGATTACAATAACATTTGGCACGATGTATCCTTAGGATATAGAGATCCAAGTTTCTTCAACGAAGATTGATGGTGCAAATTTGGCCAGCCGCCATCTTGGATTTTGGCCAATTTTAGAGATGTCTTTAAAAATCTCTTGGAGAAACCGCTTGATAGATTGATTCGAAACTCATGAAACAGTATCTAGTGTAACACCCTAATGCACCGGCGGCCATCTTGGATGGCCTAGTTTTTTCATGAAAACACGTTCTCCCGAAATGCTGAAGGAATCGGGCCGAAATTTGGCAAATATTATTATCAGCCTTCAAGAAAGAATGTTTAGCACCTACCTAGATTTACTGGTATAGTCACAACCAGTTAGCATTTGTACTGCGAGTTGTACTTGGCAAAGATCTATTCCTATGCAGGTTGCCAAAGTATGTATTGGAATGAACCTGCTAGATTCGCCGACACAAGCTTTTAAGCCCAGAAGAATGCAAGTCATTCCAGTAGTACATCATACGAATGATATACATTGGTATCAGATGATAGCACTCTTATCCTGTCCATGCCATGTATGACAGGAAACATTGCATGAGGGACTGTTCGAGGATTTGCCTCCTCTACATTAAAATTCAGCTCACATACCTCTGATGACCGACAAGCAATGACAGTATAGCAAGGGATCGTGGTCTCTCGAGTAGTATGACTCACTAGTAGCGCTAGGCTTGGTGAGTCATGCACTTTCTTTTTTACTGGAGGCCCAACCCCTCTTCATCTCCACTGGATGTTGTTTCTGCTGATTGATAGTGCAAAGTTATATTGGTGACCTTGTTTCACTTAGCCATCGTTCAGAATCTTTTACACACCTTATCATGTATGAATCGAGCACGCGATCTATTCTCTTGGCTCATTTGGATAAATTATGGACATAGTTCTACACTACATTACGGAATATGCCGACGCTGTGAAGCTCCTCGATACTGATTTTTCAAACATTTGCCATTACGTCCACAGATTATGGGGTACTGACTGTGCCTATTACATGCAGCGTACACAAATTGTCTTTCTCCCAGCATTTCGTCAACTCTTGGTCGACACTGCGTTTTGTTGCCTTGGTCATAAGACATTCTTTGTCAAAAGAATAAGATCATAGTGCCAAATCGTACTTCGGAGGTCCACCCATTGCCATTACCTTTGATCTTGCTATTTCCAGCAGTCGCTGAATCTGTTTGTCTTTGTGGAGGGTTCACATTGTCCTTCTTTGCTGCAGCAATTTTGTAGATGGACATGAATGCATTTAGGTTGGTTCTATGAATTGTGATGGAAAATCTAACCGACCTTCCAATACATCTTTCTTTTCTCAGTCCCCCATAGGCTGACTGGCTGATACCATTGATGTTCAGCAATTGTCTCCTTATAGCGTCTCCCGTTACCTCCATTGCCTGGATGTTGTGAAGCATATGATTTTTTGTTAGAAAATGGGTTCTCCTTCCATAGCCAGATCAACTGTATTTCTCGTACGATGCTGTACACACCTTCGTCGCAGGTTACCAGTATTTTTGGTTTATCTAGGTACACTAGGATCTCCTGTAGGGGTTTCATGGCTGTATTTATCAAGGTACCTTAGGATCTACTGCGTGTTTTAATGGTTTTGTACACTGTATGATATTTCGGGATTGGGTATGGCAGAACAGGCAGAAATTCTACATACATGAGGCGAATGTTCTTAGCGGTCAGAACACAGATGATCACACTCTATATTGGCATGGTTCGCTCATGCGGACTTGCATTCAAATAGTCAGACTCATAATGATGTAATCTTGCCAATAGCCAGGTTATATCCGTCAACAAAATACCATTCAAAAGATAATCCTTCACTGAATGAGGAAATGTAGTAACATTGTATTCAGGGCGCAAATCTGGATTTTTAAGGTTTAAAAACCTGCTTCAAATGTTGAGATTTTAACTGGGTATTGAATGTTGTTGGCTCATGTTGGATATTGGTTTCAGAAAGTTTTAGCTTACTGTTTGTAGAACCTAAGTATTTATGAAGCAAAACTAATACTGTGTCATGACTACACCCCCCACCCCACCCCCACCCCATTCCACATAGGTTGGCCTCGTCATGATCAAAGTTGTCAACAACATCCATGGTAAAACTCCCTATGTCAAAGCGGGGTGTAAATGAAAAAAGTGAAAAATGTCTCAATGCTGCTTGCTACGGTGAATGATGACATATCAGTCTGATGACGTATGAGCTCGTCTATAGTGCATGGAGGAGCTTTCCATGTACACGCTTTTGCTAGTGGTTTACCAGTATGGCACATTGAACATGTTAGCCGTGCAGGTAAGTAGCCTGCAAAAATGGCATGCATGGAAATGTGCATACAATTTAGGTAGGTGTTTGTCTGGACAGTAGTTTCAAGACTTATATGTATGATCATGAAACTTGGTATGTGCATACATCTTAGAGAGAAGGTGCGCATGTATTAAAACTAGGACAGTCTCGTCATTTGTCCATTTACCCTCTATGCATTTGTCTGGGTCATAATGGTATGACTCTGCGAGGTATGCCTTCTTAACGTTTAATATATGCATTGCCAAAATGAAGCTGATTCGATCTCAAACTCCAGAGTTACGACCCTTTGAGATTTTCCACAGTATGGGATACAATGGGGAAAGATATTTCTTCAGTGCACTTTTCATCATATTTAGAGCTATTTAGTCGTAACTTGATGGGTGGCTACAGCAGATATTTAGCGCACCTTGTCAGAAAGGCTATGTGGTCTTATGGCATGGTAACCAGCCATCCATTGTCCCTCAACGTTTGCCTTAATATGCTAGTTACTTCTTAATCAACGGCCTGATTTAACCAAATTTGGGTTAAAGAATCTTATTGTGCTATTGGTCACCTTTTCGGTGGTCATCTTGTTTTTTTAAATTCTCGGTAAATCACTTGATAATGCTCCTGGTCAGTCTGACCTAGGTTCCAGATAATATAGGCCAATGTTCAAATTTGCCATTGAAATCAATGATAAATTAGTGTCAGTGTGTTCACCCATCTTATAAGCAATTTATACCAAATCGTGTCACAATGCCCATATAGGCATCTAATATTTGCATTATGCAAAGCGACTGATTCGATGACAAAGAGCAGAGCTATGCCACTTGCAACTCTTCGGCAGCATTGTACCAACGTGAGAAGATATTAACTAAGTGGCATATTCCATCATATTTAGAGCTATTGGGTAACTTGATGGCTGAAAATGCTTAAATTATTAGCAGGGCTACAAGTAAGCATAGTATAGTTCCAGGAGTTTCCTAATTTCTTTTACTATTCCTATATTAGGGTAAAAACTTCATAAATTTTGTCATATATTATCCCTCGGAATGTAGGAAACAGAATGCTATGCCTCTCAGAACATCTCATTTTCAAATCCTCCATGGGGAATGATCATCCACTGTATAAAAGAACCCCCTCCCACGTCCTCCTCTATATTGGATCTACCTTATAGTAAACTCTTATACAGAATGTGTTCTCAAGAAACTTGAGTCAGAGATTGTCTCTTGGTTTGTCTTATGAGTCCTTTTCATTTTGGAACAACATGTCAAGGTAAATTATTTTCTTTGAAAGCAAAGAATAATTGTTTTCCTGGATAACTTTACAATGACTTGTGTTACACATTGCTGTTATGCGAAACATAGAATATGGTACAAGCGTATTTCATGATACTAATAACTGTTGTTTTAACTAATATGGTCTCACCATAATGATACAATGTAGTTTAATCTTGTAATGGGCAAGTCAGCCTTTGCCATTTACATTTACAGTCTGAGCGAAGACATTAACAATGTGTTGAATGAAGTCATTCATGACACTGATAAATTGAAAAAGTCTTACTGTACAGCTCGGTAATAACAGAATGTTTCTAAAAGAAAATAATGTGTACTGTTCAATATTTTGAACATAATTCGATCGGGAGTAATGCAATGAGTCATTTTCTTACTCAGCAAGTTAGGCACTTACATATGTCAAAATCAAATTTTCTCCCACTATAGCCTAGCATGCTGCCATGCGTTCGATCCGCGATGCATTGATCGTTTGTCATGGCTGTCAAACTAGGAGGGGGTGGTGTAGTACCAACAGGTACCGGCCGTCCCAGCTAAGCTGGGTACGGATTGGCCATTCCGGATTCGCTCCACGCACGCCCCCTGAGTAGGATAGTATGCGTATATAAGCCCTATGACAGAAGTTTTCGTTAAAAACGGCTAAGTCCATTAAGACGCGTGGTGCGCATATACGCGCATAAGAGCTTCCCTGACAACACGTCTCGGAAATGGAAGCGAGTGCATGCCTATAGTGTACTGAGTCGGTACTTGTAATTATCTTAAACTATATCATTCTCGTTGTTCTTGGTAACGATTAGGACCGGAATGAAAAGAGAATTACAGAACCTTTTACTATTTTAAAATCGGCCAAGTGATGGCTGAGTTATCTGCGAAACTCCTGTTAAATTATTTTCAAAATATTGCTTTTGACGTCGTAATCGCGTGTATGCATAAATAGATAAACGAATGCACTGTGTACGTGATAGCCACGTCACCACGTTCTAAGTGCACGCTGATTGGCTACTGCTCGGCCGCTGATTGGCTTAGGCACCCACCTCTGACGTCACGAGTAGTAAAAAATGGGTGAAAAATTGAGAATCAGGAGCATTACCGGCGTGGAAGCCGGCTCGCGCAGGTCTGCTGGACCATCGGGATCGGCGTGTGTAACTGCTAACCTATGGTGATTCCTGCATCTTCTGGTGCCATTCGGATTTCAATTCATCCGTGGTGGTAAGGAGTCCTTGGCTTCCGCGAGATTTCGGACGCCCCCAGATGGCCATCTAGGGGCAATAATTAAAAGTTATAACTCCCGCATCCAGACTTTCTTATGGGAGTCGCTCCGTGGACGGGCCGTGTGGGCCCATTTGTAATTCTGCGGAATGTAGAGCTGTTGGTGATTCTTGGTGGATGACTTGACGGATCTGCCGACCACGCTGAAAAGTGGATTCCAGCTTCCGTACTGCTTGTCGTGTGTGATTAATTAACTTTTTTACAACAGTCTGGTGGGACTTTGCTAGGTGCACCGCAAGAGCTATGCGACGTATCCCACACTGTGTGCCAGTTATTGTACATGCATAATAATATATATTAGCCATCTCTGTTAATGGGCAACTTCAAACTTTCATACCACCGTCACCAGATGGAAAACTTTACAACTACTGTTTAAATTATGTAGCAGCTAAGAGACTATCTAATGGACATCTCCTGACGTGTTTCATTTCACTGTCCTGAGAATGTGCAATATCCGACATGCCTGGGGAGGCCAGCTTGCGAAGATGTGCCTGCGGATTCCTGCTTGCGGATGTCTTCCTGCGGAAATCTTTCCAGCATTAGAGAACATGCCATTTCACGCTATTCATGTGTTAGAGCCTCTATTTCAGTAACTCTTGAACCTGTTCCGTACCGATGACCAATAGGTACTCAAGTAGCTATACTATTGAACATTTAATTATTATCTCTGTATATGGTACTGATGACTAATAGGCGCCTTGCCGGTCTTAAGACCGCATTCTTATAATTTCTGTTTTACTGTGAATATTATCCTTGTTTACTGTGGGTGCTTTCAACTAACAGCACCGTTAGGTCCAATGACCTGTGATACTCATACTAATCATATATTTATTTTAACCATATTTATCATGTGCATTCGTTAGTTGTGTAAATAGCCATCTAGTTAATATGTTTTGCTTATTTATAAAAACTCTAGACTGCAGTACGCTAGGAAATACTATACAGCAACACATATATCCGTATCACTATATCCCCACCAGCATCAATTTTACACTGAGGTCGCTGATCATGCTCTAATTTCTTGAGCCTAAATTGTTACCGACTAAACCTGGCTATTCAACTCGATAGGATAGGTTTAAAGTGGTTAGGGACAATTTCTCTGTGAGAGACGCATAGTGTACACCTCTTTTCCAGTTGTTGTAGTAATGTAGCCCCTCGCACCGGCAAGGTTGTGTAAAATTGGCCAGTTACCTTTAGGGCCTCTTATATATATTGACTTATTGTCTCTTTCCATGATCCACCAGCCGCAAGGCTTATCAATTGTCCGAATTCCCTCTCGACACGTTGACCAGATCCGACCCTGGGAAACTATCGGAGGTTTCCGAGCGGTAATAGTTAAAGTGTTGATTTACATACATCTCCCCTGTATCTTCGGATACTTGTTAGTTAGATAACCCAGCCAATGTAGGAAGCATTGTGAAAACAATAGTTTAATATGTGTTGGTTAGGTTACATACCAGCCCGCAATGCAATTCTGGGCATTCTGGAACTTAACCCTAACAACAGGTCAAATGTTAGGTCCATAGGATGCAATGACGGACAAGATGCAGATCTCCATCCAACTCGTTGGAGTGTCCGGGTGAGATCGTGGAATCCGCCACGCCCTATTTGGAAGGACACTCATGGTGAATATCCGTCTCTCTATCCTCACCATAACAACATTGCAGTATTTAATTGCTTGTGTGAACTGTAGCCATTGTTCTAGTAATGTTATATATGGTTGTCGGGCGAGGTAACCAGATTTGTATTTGATTCGGGAGCCTTGTGTCATAACATGTATGCACACTATCCTTTGGCAGTAGATGCTAGGTAAGGCGATCTATGGGAAGCTGAACATCTGCGCCCGTTGGATAACTGTATTTAATGTTAGGTAGGAATCCCTGCCACTTGCGGCCAAAGCTTGTATTCATTTCTACCAACTAAATCGTAGGTTAGATTGTAGCAGATGGCCCGCATAAATAAAGCGGCAACTACCAATACAGTAACTTTGAAGCTACATAAGACCGTGACCTGGGAATTCTTCAGAAATCATTCATTCCATCTTCACGTAAACCAGTGTGCATCATATTAATTATGGATTCACTAGGATTTTCAGCACTTAGCACTTTCTGTTGAACAAAGGAGTGGCACTTTTTGCAAGCTCTTTTCCTCCGCTTCAGCGTTGAGGGCATTTTCCTGTGACGGAGGCCCGCGCGAGGCACTTTCCTCTCGCAACAACAATGTTTTCTTTGTGTGTGTGTGTTAGGGGTATTTTAGTTTATGTTAAACTACCAAGTGACCACGTTGTGGTGCTCTCTTGTGGGGATACCTCTGCGGATTCAAGGATCTGTGTGGTACCTTCAGCGAAACCATGTAGAAAGAACACCGGATGGCTCTATGTTTTGTATTATTGTGCTCATTTACTGTCAAACGAGTGATACTATTTGTATAGTACATAAAATTGTGACTGTTTAATTAATAACATATTAATTTCAATACAAACATGTGAATACACCCCACCCGCCACAACACCCAATCTCCTGCACGCGTGTTGACCTATGGTCTGCGAAAAGACTAACAACGTGTATATGTAGGCAGGTGTTTTTTCTACAGAGGGTGTCCATTATGCGAGACCCACGTTCGTTTAGGTATATGCTCATGTGCTGATCTCCAAACATATTCAAAAATATTATTCTCTTAGCCTGCAAAAAAACATCCCTCAATCAAGATCACCGTATCGGCCATTTTTTGGTATACGGTTAAAAGGGTTAATTAAAAGTACATTAATTGCGTTCCCATGCCTCTTAGAATTGAACTAAAATCACATATTGTAAAATCGTATAAAATCCAGCTATATTATTATCACCTCTTGGGTTCAACCGGTTAAATGCTTCACGTGTAAGAGCCACCTCTCGATTGTCACCCGCCAGCCAATCCTGAGCCTCTCGAGCTCTGTGGTGATATCAATCTAAAAATAGAGGCAGGCTTTTGTGGTGGCGAAAATCTCATGAGATCTTGGAATGCGAGAAACTAAAAATTCTAACGGTCAATATTTTCACCCATCGGTCAGGTACAGTGCATGTATAATATATGGAAGCCTAATGGTTATATTTTTTTAATTTCTTCAGAAATGCCTTTTTAAAGACCATATTATAAGCATGACTCACTACTGGTCAGCACTATACCCCATCCATTTTACATCTATTTCTTGATTGTCCATGTAAAGTTTTGGGAGAGCAGCTTCTTCAGGTTGGCTAGACCTTGTAAATAGTATAAAGTTAGTTTTGTTAACATTTAGAGATAATTTATTAATTTTGAACCAGTTTATAATTTTTTCCATTTCATTATTTACATTTTTGTATAGAGTATTTATATCCTTGTGTCTACCAAAGACATTGGTATCATCTGCAAATCCTCGCCTTCACAATTTTCTAACATAACTGATGGACTGTGTCTCGAAGCGTAGATACTGAGTTCTGCATCAAATTTGTGCACTATCTCTTGCTGCTTCCAATGTCTGTCCAGCCATGCTTCAAATGACTTTACTGTTGGAGCACTCACTACTGATTCAGGTAGGCTGTTCCATGGCTCTGCTATCCGTATGCAGAAGCTGTTCTGTCTCAGGATAGTTCTTGCTCTTTACCTTGAAGATCTTAAAGTGATGCCCCCTAGTTGTTGACTCCCTGAGTGGGATCTCTGGACTGACATCTCTGTCATACACCAACAATTTCTACAGGCTTATTAATCGAACAAAGACAGGGCGTAGTGATACTGACTCTTTAGTTGTCAATGGAGTTCCCACTACAGATATGGTAAGGCAACGGAATGGACTTGCAGCCTTCTATGAAGACCTAGCAAAACCTTCCCAACATGTAAACTTTGATAATGATTACCATGCACAAGTTAAGATCGACCTTCATTTGATCCAATGTACATATGCCCAGAATCAAGAAATACTTCCTACAGTAACACCTACCGAAATCTATGAAGCAATTTCAAAGCTCCACACATGCAAATCCGCAGATGAATTTGGCCTCAATGCAGAGCACTTTAGTCATGCAGGACAGTCAATTATACCACTACTGGCCAAGTTGTTCAACTACATCTTTGAGTCGAAACAGATTCCAGACATCTTCAAACGGGGAATTATTACTCCAGTACATAAGAAAGGAAAGGACCCCTCAAATCTGAGTAATTACAGAGGTATCACTATAACATCTCTACTGGGGAAAATCTTTGAGCATGTCATCCTTGACAAAATTGAAGAGTCGTTACCATGTAATCAATCATCTCAGCAGTTTGGATTTACTAGAGGACTTTCGCCACTTATGGCTGGTTTAATACTCTCAGAAACTACTACAGAATGCAAAGATCTACATGTCCCGCTGTATACCTCCTTCCTAGACACTCAGAAGGCATTTGATGTGGTGGATCATGCATCCTTAAAGTGTAAGCTGTATGACGACGGCATAAATCTACACTTACTGCAAATTACTGATCTGCTATACAGGGATCTTACTGCGAAAGTGAAGTGGGGAGGTTCTCTAAGCCACTCATTCCCGATACTGCAAGGTGTCCGACAAGGGGGCATCCTCTCCACTGGGTTGTACAAAGTTTACATTAACAACCTGCTGCAGCAATTAGAATCTTCACAACTAGGAACATTCATGGGAACTCAGTATACAGGATGCCCAACAGTTGCTGACGATCTCACCCTAATGATGAGCAACTCAGAATTTGAACTGCAATGTATGCTTGATATTGTATATCGTTACTCAACTCGTGAGCGATACCTAATACATCCAGAAAAGTCTACAATACTGCACAATTCAGTACGCACAAAATCTGTTCCGCACGTGCCTAAATGGTGTCTTGGCGAATTAGAAATATCTGTCTCTACAACAGCAACTCATTTGGGGTTATCTCGAACTACAAAATAAGAAACGAAGATCAATGTTCAAGAGCGTATATCTTGTGCTAGACGCACACTCTATAGTCTCACTGACACAGGTTTGCATGGCTCGAATGGTATATCAACAAAAATTGAATACCGTATCATCCAGCTTTATGTCATCCCTCGACTACTCTATGGACTAGAGATCCTTGTACTACAAAAACAAGAACTTGATCAACTAGAAAGCTTCTTTATTGACATACTTAGGAAGATACAAGCCCTTCCAACGAGGACCGCGAAATGTGCTGTACTCCTTCTACCTGGCGCTAGACCAATCACTGCAGAGCTACACATACGTCAGCTAACACTTTTGAGGAACATCCTGGTATGCCAAAACAAGCCATTTAACCACATACTAGTAAGACAGTTGGCGTTTGAGACTCCAAAATCGGGCAGTTGGTTTATTTATATTAAGAATTTGCTAGAGAGATACAACTTATCAAACATCCAAGAGCTTATTCTGAATTTACCCTCTAAGTTAAAATGGAAATCAGTAGTAAAATCTGCCGTGGACAGCCAATGGAACGAGGACTTACAGTTTGCGTGTGAAACCAAAAGTACACTTAAAAAATTGTAACACTAAAGACTTTTGTATTGGGAAATGCCATATATCCGTGCACACTGTAGACAATGACAACAAGGATGTAAAACGTAGTGTCATTAAAGCCAGGCTCATCACAGGAACATACCTAGTACAAGCAACACTAAGTAAATTCAACCAAAACATTGTTAACCCCACATGCCGTCTCTATCAGTTGAGTTCTGAAGATTATCAACACTTCTTGCTACACTGTGGTGCACTCCATCAGTATAGAAATCAATATTTATCACTGCTCAAGAAAACCATCATCGACCACCTTGGCGAGAATTCCTGGAAATATATCTCCAGCATAGAAGATCACCTCGTAAAACTTATTATCGACTACAAGTCTAGTCAGGGCTGGATTACTACCTAACAACTTCTCATTATTATGCGAATTGGAATGTATAACTAGAAAACTATGTTACAACCTGCATTGCGGTAGAAGCTTCCTCTTTAATCAGCTTCCACAACAACATTAATCAACAGTAACTGCTGTTACGTAACGTCGTAAGCATATGGAGATACAGTACTGCAGCTACACCCCCGGCAGCATCTTATAGCCCTCACATGAATATTGTTTATTTGGAATTATTGAATAGATAATCTTGAATCTTCAATCTAGTCGTTATGATGACGCAATACGATGGCCGGTCATTACATTAGAGGCATATTCTCGAAGAAGTCACGCCTCTATTTTTAGATTCCGGAAGATACTCATATTTTGAGGGTTGCCCGAAGGGGAACTCCGAGAGGCGGAATTTACGTAATAAGAACAAGAAGAAAACGATTTCTATTAATGAGGGAAGTTGTCGTTAGATCGTATGTTTAATGTTAACATTTAATCTCTCGTAACCTGATTCACAATGTCGGCGTCACCTAGCATAATTAGCAGCCTTTGTGTGATTGTATTGGCCTTTTCTGTAGGTAAGCACGCAAATGAATTATCCCCATGTGGCATGTCTTCACTATTTCAGTATTTGCGTATCTCATCATAAAATTAAATGATTCTAATGATCGTTATGTCAATATTGAATATAAATATAATATATGCCAGGCGAAACTACATGATACATCATCATTATCATAAGTGTATTGTCCGAGTATCGGCTTCTAACAGGATATTGACAGTTTTGCCGATTACATCAGAATGTAAAGCTTTTGTCAAGATTCAAGATTCTTTATTTGGTGTACACCGATCTTGGCCGCTGTAGGATCTTGGCCGCTAGTATACCGATCTTGGCCGTCTGGTCTATCTAGTATTCTATATATCTATGTTTTGTTTATACCTATGATTGGGTGACGATATACCTTTCAGATCGCATGCATTGCCATCATCATCATGTATTGTCGCCACACGTTATCATCAACATCGTTAACGAGATTATCATCATTACTTTTTTTTAGGTGCTCCTGATGTTGAAGAACTGGATTTGAGGAAACAGTCAAATTATCTTCAAAATATTAAACAAAATTCTCATAACATTGAATAAAAGGGTCTATGTTTCTGATATCTATGGATACTGTTAGACTCATGTGACTGACACACGCGTCGAGAACCTGTAAAAAGGAAAAAATTAGATTTAGAAACACTTATATAGATCGCCGGTAATACGACATTAATCATTCACATAGTTCTCATGATTATTATACACAATCTACATAAATATCTAAATAATGTATCAATAATAGGCAGCCAAGATCGGTATACTTATACTTACGGCCAAGATCGGTATACTAGCGGCCAAGATCATATGGCGGCCAAGATCGGTGGTGACCCTTTATTTCCATACCGGTAAATAGTTCAACAATTCAATACTCAGGCATCCACCGGTGTATAGACATTTCGGCAGCCAACCATTTTCGGCAGCTTGGAGTACATTTTCGGCAGCCCGTTTTCGGCAGCCTATATTAGTGTGTTTTATTGTTATCCCCGTGTTACCATATATGTTACCCTATATCCATGTCGCTTTAACAGAGTCGATATAACAGTATTATATACAAATACTATACTTGTGTATTATATAGTAATAGTATATATATTTCTGTTATATCGACTCGGCTAAACTGAAATCCATATCTAATTACCACTAATTGATGGTTGACGAATTTTATTATGTTTGTTTTTTCTAAGAGCAAAACGAACTAAGAGCCAGTTGCTTCGATGAAAGTCAAGCGGCGTGACGAAGATTAGGCATACTGTTGTGACGCTGTGAAATATAATTTCATATTATTTTGAAATAAAGACGTAGGCCTATATCGATCATTCTTTAACAAAGTGGTTGGCCTCTAATTGTTACAAATTTAAGTTCAATTGCAATGCAATTCTAGAATATTTACGGCTTAACATAATATTTGAAAAGCAGCGCCAATTTGGAAAATCTATGTGTCATGTAATTCATGTATCACATGAAAATGAGAATTTTTAAAATAATTTTTCGGGTTGAGACTTGGAGTAGATTTCCTCCAATTTTCATTAAGATCTACCAAATACCTAATGTTTGAAGCAAATTTGGAAATGCTCAGTAGAAAATATAAATAATTTCGAAAATCCGCAAGAAACTTATAATGCTACGTCTGTAATGGTCGAAAGATTAATACAGACTGACTAACGATCTGAATCACAAGTACGACCAGCAACTGCACGTGAATTTTGATTTGTTGACGTTGTTCCTGAAAGCTGGTTGGTTAGAGCTCTCTATATTGTATTTGTAATCCGTGTCTGTGTGTATTCCCACCATTGTAATGGTTTCCTGCAATTAAAGCCCATGTTAGCTAGACTCGGCGGGTGATAACAATGTCCTCAGTTTATAATCCCTGCTGTTATCATAATGCCAAAAATGTTAAGATGCGATCTCTTGCGCGAATGAACAACACATTTCGCTTGCACAGCAACTACTTTCAGTATGACGTACATACCTTGTAACCAAATAACTTTTAACAAACAAATTCAATTCAAAGTATTCAACATTTTAATTAATTGTAACAAAATTTATTTTCACGCACCTTGTGCGCGCGGTCACTCCGTACGCGACCACATATAAATCTAAAGGAATTGTAGATATTTTTGAAAATAATTTGACTGGAACCTGTTGCTGGTATTGGCAACAGCGTCCGGTCAAAATATTTACATAAATATTCAGCCTATCCCAACAAATCGACGTAGTCAATAAGTGAACAGCTATCTAAAGAAAAGAAAATCAATTTGACAAATGTAAATCCTGCTAGATTTTTAGGAAATAATTTGACTGGAACCGGTATTCAACACTCTGGTGCATATTCTGTAGTGAATATGACCTTTAATACAAGTTTACACGCACGCACGCTACTTATTAACAAGGAAATTATTTTCAAAATATTCAAATATAACATATTTCACGATATTACAAGTGCAACATATTTCACCATATTACATGGCGACGAACGTGTACGCACGTAGACACTCACGTATTCATTAAATGACCACTTATCTAAATAAAGGTTCTGGACATATATTTTGAAAATAATTTGACGGGAACCTATTGCGGACATTTGCAGCAGCAGCTTCTGTTAAGAAATAACTACACAAATATTCACCAGATCCAGACAAATGCATGCTCATTAACCCCTCGGGCTGGACTGTATAAAAAAAAATTAATTTGACTGGAACATGTTGATTATGTTTGTAGCAACAACGTCTACGCAAAAAAAATATTTACAGATATTCAACAGGTACCCTTTCGTGCAGGTTTTAAATATGTATATACGGTAGCGCCAGCTTCCAGTCAAATTGGTTTCAAAATATTCACAAACTTAACTATAATATAACCGTAAAAGTGAGTGAAATATTGCTTTTGAGCTGTTACAAAATAATATATTCGTTACGTATGTGTCAATGTCTGTTGAGTATCTTGAAACTAAATTGACGGGAAGCTGTTGCTGCGTAAGGTAGCGCCAAAAACTGTACTGTATAATTTGAAGCCGTAGCATGTGCACGCCTACACAGGCTATAACCGCCAATAATGTTTTGAGAGATTTATTATAAATGATAGCAAAAATATACAAGAACCTACTGAGACGCATACCTCAGCAACATATTTAACCATATTACTAAGCTCATCATTACCATTGCCATAAATCACACAAATAAAAACACAAAAAGAACACTGTGTTGTGGAAGTCACGTTCTGATTTCTAATTAACAAGGGAGGTAAATCGGATCGGTAATTAGCTAACAATAGCCTCACGCAGTTACTTCCCTTGAACAATATAAAATGAACGTGCGGGTCCGAATATGGATTTTTATTTTAGGAATTTTCTGGTAATAATTTTTGTTAGATGTTTGTTGGGCACACGCAATTTATTCACCTTATTTTTCAATTCACAGATGTAGACCAGGTGTATGCAAATGTTGCAGAAGCAACATCAATTAAAATGAGGTCTATGAATTTCAGATCTATGGTTACTTAATCACGGCATTAACCTAAAAAAAGGAAATATTATTAGATTGACAGACTTATACAGATCGCCGGTAAAACAATTTTAATAACATTCATAACATTACAATATTTTACAACAATATTTACGATGTTGACCATGCTGCCGAAAATGTAATAATGTGAGTGGCTGCCGAAAATGTATGTTTTTATGCACCATATTTGCGTTTCGGTAGGCTGCCGAAAACGTATTAATATTTGCGGCTGCCGAAATTACATGGCTGCCGAAACCGCTTGAGACCCATCCACCAAAGGCAAGGCCTATGATGCGGTGGACCCTTGACATATAACATAAATTTGTAATATTATGTTTATACATATAACATTTATATACATTTGCATGGATATTTTATATTTCACAGGGTTCGCACGGGTCATGGAAAGTCATGGAATTTGAAAATCTAAATTCCAGGCCTGGAAAAGTCATGGAAATTTGTCAATTTGATAAAAGTCATGGAAAATGATAATCTCCCTAAATAAAAATAAAATCTGATGGCATACAAATGTGAAATGGGGAAATAAAGCTCGGAAATACACATTTCCATATCTTTATCGCGGCGATCACATGATTTCATTCATTATCAAAGTCATATGTCCAACCAAAATAAAATGACCCAAAACAACGTAAGAAATTAAATGAGGTTAAATCCCTTCTTATGTTGGTAGGCCATATTAAACTCTTTTGTGATTGGAGACATTCCACTGAAACTATATCTGGACTGGAAGGAGGCCTCCCAAATAAAAACGGGTTTTGTAACGCCGCGAATGCGAATATCCCAAATTAATAATAAATATGTACAGAAGAGAATGTTTTAAAAACAATTTGAGCAATAAATTCACTATTTCCTACTCAGCGTATGCATTCGGCAGTATATTTAGTGGCAAGATTTTTGTTCACTTGGGCGATTTCGTCCCGGCCGAATTGGTTACATTATGATAATTAGATGTCGATGATATCTCGGTCTCGCTAGTGTATGGAGATTCCCATGTATATTGAACGTATTTCTTGCTCAAAGATGGTTTTATGCGTTCTATTTGGTAATATTAAAAGAATAACAAGATATTTAGCCGATAAAGGATTATTATTATTTTGAATCTAGCGGTAAAGTTACCAATTTTCGTTCGTCTGAAAAATATGTTTTGCAATATTTCTAAACTCTGATTGCGTGGTATATACATGTATAAGACTTTTTTGGCTCATATTTTGTCAAATTTTCCCATGCGCATCTATTAGTGCACAATATATTTGCGAAAGTAACAATTTTAGGGATTGGATTTAAATTTGTTCTTGAACACCTTGTCCAAATAGAAGCCTCGGCTCTAAGCCTTAAATTTGTTCAAAAAATTTTTTAATTAAAAAAAAAATGTCAATTTGCAGACCAAGTGAAGACTATTTTATAAAAAATGTTCAACAATAATCTTCTCTTGGTCTGCAAATGGACATCTCTCAAGACCACGCGTGACAGAAGCCGGCGTTGGCTGATATAAGTGTTAAAGGGTTAATAGAGAATTTTTTGGGTCAAAATCTTTACTAGAAATGGCCATATTGCTTCTTACCATTTTGACCGATTTCAACCATGTTAGGCTGAAAGGATACTACATGTATGATCATAGGCTCTAGAACTTCCATTCAGAATTTGTATTCATCAATTTTTTATGTGAAAACCTCAGATTTTATTAAAAATGTACTGGATATTCTCACATGTTGACCCTTTGCCCTAGATAAAGTGAATTCCATATGATTCACTATATGCTGTTGAACATTTTGAAACAAATTTGACTGTCTTTGACCTAGCTATTGATTCTTGGAGGTCATGGAATTTCTTAATTTTAGTCATGGAAAGTCATGGAAAAGTCATGGAATTTCAAATACTGAAAGGTGTTCAAACCCTGATTTCAAAGGACATAGAGTACGATACAATACATTTAAACAAATTACGTGTGGAGACATGACTTATGACATAACGTTTTACATAAAGGGGGTTTGGGGAGGGTGGTGGAGGGAGTGGAGTGACCATCTTGCAGAGTATTATTACTATTCAGTGAAATTACAATTATTATTAACAACAATAACAACAAAAATATTATTAACACCATTACTATTATTTACATGTATTATTGTTATTATTATTATTATCATCATCATCATCAGTTTTATCATTATAATGATTGTTATTACATGTGTAATTATTGCTGTCACCACCATTATTATTATTTCTATTATTATTATTATTGTCGTTTTAGTATTATCATTATATTTAATAATAACAGTAACAATGACATTACCATTACTATTATTTACATGTATTATTATTATTATTTTAATTATTATTATCATTATCATTATTACTATCATGTATTATTACATGTTATTACAAAATTCTTGAGTAGATGCGTGGTCTGCGGTTTTACCGTGTGATACAGCAGTTTGTTATACAGTTTGTTGTTTTCTTCACATATCATTTGGCTTTCGTTAGGGAGTATAATTTATATTGATTAGTAAATATACCCCGAATGCTATGCGATATGATTCCTGGGGCCATTACACATCCTGGAGGATCTAATATGGGTGTGTTTAATGCCCGCTTCGTTCTTGTCGTCATAATCAGTGCGATCTTTGTTGTAACGTGGCGGGATGGGGTGCGGGAGGGATACGGTTAATTTATGAGTCAAATTATTTGAAAATTAATTGTCTGCCTTCCATCCGGGTCTCGTTCCGCTTGTTTATTGTAGGTTTGTGCTTATTTTATAGGCCAAGCCAACCCCGCCATCATGTGACGAGTGCCATAAATTTGTACGGGTCGTATTCAAGGACCATGTCTGTTTTAGGTGTTCGCTCTGTAACATAGACCATAGGTGTAATGGTCCGTGGATATGATGGTTAAGTTCCTTGCCCAGAAGGACTTGGCTGGGTCTGACGCGGGGTCAGGCGGTCCGAGAGTTAATCGTGGCACGCCGGTTCGGCCGGCAGGGGTGCTCCACGTCCCCAGCTGGAGGTGGCGGAGATGGCACCGCCGGCGTGGTTTGGTCCGGCTATGCAGGGTTTTCTGCATAGCGTTCTGCCCACGCTGGTGTCGTCCCTGCTACCAAAGGTTGGGGGGCAGTTTCTCCCCATGCCTGGTACGGACCCTGTCCTCGGACAGGGTTCTGGACTGGTTACCGAGGGGGCTCCGGCCAGACGGGTTCTGTTTCTCTGCGGCCACCTCTGGGTGGTCCAGTAGTGGTGGCCGGTCTACTCGTCTAGTGACGACTCTTCGGGGTCTGAAGACGAGGAGGAGAGGTTGCTGCAGCCTGTGATGCCGCAGGTGGAGAATATGGAGGTCGATTCCATCCTGGACGGAACCGGCCTCCATTTGTCTGGCTTGGCGCAGGCCAGGGCAGCGGCTGTGGCTGAGGCCAATCTGGTACCGGGCACCGGTTCCGTGACGTTTGGTTTGGCACCAGCCGACACGGTAACGGGTCGGCCGGGCCGGGCGTGGTACTCACCTATCTCGCCTGATCCGGCAGTCGGATGTGGGGTGCCGTTGGCGCCCGTGTCTGGCTACGGTTCCGCGACTGCTACGGGTCCGTACGGTTTTCCGTGCGGACCTACCCCATGGACCGGAGTGTTTCATGGGGTGGCGGCGGGAGATTTTGCCCGCGGCCCGGATCCAGTCGGTGGGACTGGATCCACGGTTCATAGAGTTGTTGGAGGCTATTTATAGCAAACAACTTATGACCAAGGGTCAGCTCCCTGCGGCCTCCAGGGAGGTGCGGGCAAGATGTCGTATTCCGCGGGGGGAATACGACAGATATGGTGTAGTCCCGTCGGTCACCGAGGATGACCGATGGGTACTGGGCGTTCAGAGTGCCGGGCGGGTGGCCCCGGTCCGGCACTTGTGGACAAGGCTCAGGTACACCAAGAGGAAGTCCTGTCCCTATGCGGTGAGGGCAGCTATGAGCGCTGTCAACCACTTGCATCGTCTCCTTCAGTCGGTGTGGGCTGAAGCGGGGGCAGGCCACCCTGTGCCACCTGTGGCGCTTTCGTGCGTAAATGACGGCCTGGTGCTGTCTATGGACGCATTGGCAAGGGTGCAAGCGTGAGTGACTAAATCCAGGAGGAAAATGGTCATTGACCATATGCGTCCGGCTACGGCAGTCAGGGAGCGTCTTCTTGGGACGGCCCTGACAGGGCCTAGCATCTTCGGTGGCCAAGCGCGGGCCATCTTAGAGGATACAGCCAGTATCGCGCAGAATCGGTTAGCGGTCAACCTGCAGCTAGAGCTAGTGCGGCAAGCGCACGCACTAGGGGCTGTGGGGAAACCGCTAGCGGGACAACCTTCAAAGAAGCATAAGGGCAAGGCGAAAGCTAAGCCTGTTGCGGCTTCTGCTTCAGCTGTTTTTTCTCAGCCGCCGCCGGCGAAGAAAGCCAGGAAGGGTGTAGAGGCGCCTACCTTCCCCTATGTTGCTCCTGACCTCCCTAGAGGCGGGAAGGGTAAGGGTAAGTCCTCAAAGGGCGGACAGAAGGGGGCGGATCGTACCTGAGGGTACGAGAGCTCCCTTCATATCCGTCTGGACCGCGCCTGTGCGACAGGAACAGTGGTGCCAGTTATACCCGTCGTGCCTAGAACGAAATGGTTCTCTCTCTCTCTCGTTAAGAAAGAGGGGGGAAGCGGACTACGAGCCGGACAACCCCGTTAGACGTCGAGGCGTCTATGGTGGGTGGAAGGCTGATGCGTTTCGTCGAGGCCTGGCGAGGTGTGACGTCAGACAGTCTGGTCCTGGGATGGTTATCCCAGGGTTACATGCCGGAGTGGTGGGACTTTCCACCACAAAATCTGTCTTTGGCACCTGTCTGGACACCCGTACCAAGGGAGCCAGACAAGTTAGAAGCCGTTCAAAAGGAAGTGTCGTGTTTGCTTCTGAAGGGAGCAATAAAACCAGCAAACCGAAACACTCCAGGCTTCTATTCAAACATGTTCCTTGTCCTCAAGAGCACAGGGGTATGGAGACCCATACTCAATCTCAGGCCATTAAATTGGTTTATCCATACGCCTCGGTTCCAGATGGAAACGCCGAGGTCGGTAATGGCGGGATTGAGGAAAGGAATGTGGTGTGTATCGATCGATCTGAAAGATGCATATTTCCACATTCCAATGAACAGGAGTTGTCACAGGTTTCTGAGATTTGCGTTTCAGAATCAAGTATGGGAGTTTATTGTTCTCCCATTTGGCCTGTCGACAGCTCCGAGGGTTTTCACAAGAGTGGTCCTTGCGGTGACAGCGTTTCTCAGAAAAGAGAACGTGGCGCTACACACCTACATAGACGACCGGCTGATCAAGGCAGACTCGGCAGCCAGGTTGAACGTGGATACTGCTCTGACTCTGAGGTTACTTTCAGATCTAGGCTGGATAGTCAACGAGGAGAAATCCGAGTTGACGCCCACTCAACATTTCGTTTATTTGGGGATGCGATTCGATCTCGAGGAGGGCAGGGTGTACCCGTCAGAGCCCAGAGTGGTGTCTCTGTTAGCCATCCTCAAGAGTTTTCGAGTGGGAAACCACATTCAGGCGAGGCGGTTCCTTCAGATGCTGGGCATGATGGTCTCCATGGAGCAGGTTATCCCGTACGCTGCTCTAATGCGAAGGCCTATCCAGTTGTATCTGATGTCTCTGTGGAAACAGAGAACAGAACCCCTGTCAAAACTGTTACCAGTTTTGGAGCCGATAATGTCGCATCTTGTATGGTGGAAGGAGCGTCAGAATCTCCTAGTAGGGGTTTCGCTGCACCTACCCCACCCCCAGCTGTCCGTGTACACGGATGCATCGCTGGAGGGGTGGGGTGCCTGCCTGGGAGAACACCAGGTCTCGGGCACATGGACTCTCCCGGAGAGTCAGCTGCATATCAATCTGTTGGAAATGATGGCAGTGGAACTGGCGTTGGAAGAGTTCCTTCCGATGATCAGGGGCAAGGTGATATTGATACGGTCGGACAATTCGACAGTAGTATCATATATAAATCGCCAAGGCGGGACCAGGTCGCCCACTCTGTGTATCAGAGTGTGGGACTTGATTCAATGGTGCAGGAATTACTCGGTTGTTTTGAAAGCAGCTCACATTCCTGGCCGATTGAACATTCTGGCGGATGCTTTGTCTCGCAGACAGAGAATTCTGCCAACAGAATGGTCCCTCAACCCTCCAGTTCTGCGACGGATCTTCGAGCATTGGGGCAAACCCAACGTGGACTTGTTCGCCACAAAGGAAAATGCTCAAATCATGACGTATGTCTCGCCGATTCCAGATCCAAATGCCGTCGATACAGACGCTCTGGCGATAAGCTGGAGAGGGATGCACGCTTACGCGTACCCACCCACCATTCTTCTACCGAAGGTATTGGTGAAGGTCAGGGAGGACCCGTGTCTGGTCCTGCTAATAGCGCCGTATTGGCCGAGCAGGGCGTGGTTCACGGATCTTCTAGATCTGCTGGTGGAAAATCCTGTGCAGTTGCTCGAGATTCCGAACATAATCTCCCAGGCCAAGGGACGCTTCCTACACGAGCGTCCCGAAATGTTCAAATTGACTGCGTGGATGTTATCAAACAACGTTCCACGTCGGAAGGCTTTTCTCGACAGGCTGCTGATTTCATCGCGGCTGCGAGAAGGAGGTCAACCTTCAAGTCATATAACAACAAGGTTAACAGATTTGCAGACTGGTGTGAAGAAAAGGGTATTGATACCTTTCAATCCACTATTCAGCAAGGATCAGACTTTCTCTGTGAGCTGTTCTTTTCAGGACTAGCTCCCGTCACAGTTGCTGGATACAAGTCAGCTTTGGCATCAGTTATCTCTTGTCTAGCCAACAGGGATAGTCCAGAGGTGGCCCAGTTAAATGTGATGTTGATGGGAATGAGCAATCTCCGACCGAGACAACCGGTAGTCATTCCAGCCTGGAGTCTATCTTTAGTGCTTAATGTACTGGCCAAGCACCCTTTCGAACCGTTGCGTTCGGCTAGTCTAAAGCATTTGACTCTAAAGGCGGTCTTTCTATTGGCAGCTTCCTCAGCTAGAAGGCGCAGTGAGATCCATGCGCTTTCGGCAGAGAGGGACCGATTTATTGTTTCTGGAGAAGGTCTGCGTCTTCTGCCAAGAGCAGAGTTTATGTCAAAGAACCAATCTTTGAGATATCCCGGCAAACCGATCATTATACCGAAGTTAACTAGGTTTGATCGTGATGCCAGTGTCTGGTGCCCGGTCCGTGCTTTGACTAAGTACAAGAAACGGACTGACTCGTTACGGTCGAACGATAGACATCTGTGGATCTGCCATAAAAAGCCTTATGGCGCCGTATCCATGGATACTATCTCTCATTGGGTGGTCGAATGCATTCAGACTACTCACGAGATGGCGACTGGGCACCAGGTGCAAGGTGTAAGGGCACACGATGTCAGAGGAATAGCCGCCTCGACCGCCCTTTACAATGGTGTTCCGTTAGAGGACATCATGGCCGTTGCACAATGGCACTGTGAGTCCTCATTTACGGATTTCTATATGAGGGATGTGTCAGACTCGGCCAATCCACTCGCTTTAGCTGTTTTGAAACGATAGTTAGTGACCACACTGCTCTTCACCCTTTTTTCACTTTGGTAAGAAAAGAACCTAAAGCAGGCATGGTCAAGCGAGAGGATGACAACCAGATTGTGTCACTGATGGCCGGACCAGTGAATGGTTGGAGGCGGTGCGTCTGGAGTCCAATTATCATACGGTAATTCAATAGTGAGAGTTTTTTGTATTATGGATGTGTATCATGTTCATTCATCTTATATATTCATGCTCATTCCCAGGCTAATACATGGAATATGCAGGGAGCAGTTAACCCTCTTGTCATATCTGTGTTTCAGGCGAGATACATGTTCGTGAGTTCTCTCCCTTTTCTTAGGAGGAAAAAGGGCGGGGGGGGGGGGGTGGTGATGCGAATGTGATCCGGTTCCGTGAACTTGACAGTCCTTTTAGGTCTCCGTTAGTCAAGTTTGAAGTCTAAAATCTTTCTCCAAGGGGCAAAATTAGCATTTATGGCTTGGCCCTTCCCACCAGGTTACTGATCAAATCTGGTGTATATCAGAAGTAACAGAATGGTGAGTATTGATCGAAGAAGAATGAGGGTTTGTCTTTAGATGAGGTCATGCAGGTGGCAGGATGGAAATCTGAATACACCGTTACATCCTTTTATCTCAAAGACCATGGTGCAGCAGCTTCCTTCTTTCGTAACATTTCCACTTTTAACTAAAAAAGCCGAAGACTATTTACCAAGCACTTCCCACCATTTTCGTTAGGACTATACATCTGTGAGAAATGGTGAGAGTCTTCTTTTGGTTTTTATTTATTTCTTTAAGTTCAAGTTGTTCTTATTTGCTAATCATGGTGTGATTGAGCTAAATGCACAATTAGGTTATGTTATTAACATTTGGATAAGATTGGTTTAATTTTATCCTTGTTTGTTAACTAAAAAAGCCGAAGACTATTTACCAAGCACTTCCCACCATTTTCGTTAGGACTCTGCGTCTGTGAGAAATGGTGAGTCTTCTTTTGGTTTTTTATTTTATTTCTGTAAGTTCAAGTTTCCTTATTTGCTAATCACGGTGTGATTGAGCTAAATGCACTATTATGTTATGTTATTAACATTTGGATAAGATTGGTTTAATTTTTATCCTTGTTTGTTGATTCTCAAATCTCCCACCTAATGTTTAAATGGGGCACTGACCAAATCTACGGGTTTAGCAAGTAGTGATTGAACGGTAATGGATGTTTTTGTGGTGTAATAACAACCCCCCACAGACCCCCCCCCCCCCTTGTGGGTTGGTCTGTTGTTTTATTAACCACTATAAAAACATACTTACCATTCAATCACTACGACCCGGCCTCAACCACCCCGCGTGGTAAGATTTGAGAATTGGACTTTAATATTTAGCACTTAAATTTAGAAAAGTGAATCTGTTTCCTATTTGGGCTCCAGTGCGCATGCGCGAGCGCGCTTAGTAACAAGCGTCACTATGAGGGATTATAGACTGGTGCCAGTCTATATCTGTCATTATGCTGGAGATGGACTTAACCATTAGCCTGGTTAAGGGTCCATATTAATAGGAATAGGCATGGGGAGGTGTGTAGGCAGGCATAACAATTTTTATTCTGATAGCTAAATGCAGATAATTGATTTAGCAAGTAGTGATTGAACGGTAAGTATGTTTTTATAGTGGTTAATAAAACAACAGACCAACCCACAAGGGGGTTCTGTGGGGGTTTAAAAGACAATCTTGTATAATTGAAAGGGTCCAGCGCAGAGCCACTAAGCTTGTTCCCCATTTGAGAAACTACTGCTATCCAGACAGGTTAAAGGCTTTGAACCTCATGTTACTAAAATACAGAAGGCTTAGAGGAGACTTAATTGAAACGTATAAATTTATGCATGATAATTACAACATTGACAAAAACACATTCTTTGACCGATCAAGTAACACACATACTAGAGGTCACACATTCAAGCTAAACACTAAACGCAGCAGAAAAGAAATTCGTAGACATTTTTTCCCAAATCGATTTATTAACACATGGAACTCACTCCCTTCTGTTGTGGTCGAGGCACGGTCCCCACCCATGCTCAGCGTGTTTAAATCAAAACTAGATATGCACCTAAATGACATAAGATACGATCATGACATAACCAACTAATAGATATATAATAATAAGACAATCTAGAAATATACCCAAATGCTAGGCGCAGAAGGGTGTAACCATGAGCGTAGGTAGCACACCGCAGCTGATGCGGGGATAACCCTTCTGCCCCACAGCACCTCCCAAAGTCAACCAGGGTCCTGGTTAATGTCAATGAATAAAGCCAACCAAACAAATAAACAATTGTAGCTAAACAAAGTACAAGCACTAGTAATACAATACCAACACAACTCCAGAGGCAATAACAAGCCACGGGCTTATGCCTCGTAAAATGATGATGATGATGATATGGCAACAGGAGAGTTTGTCAGCAAAAATAATGATAAAAATGCTGCTAAAAGGAAGCACAATTTAAGTTATTGTAGTAAATCTAGATCTGATCAAATTCCATTTTTCGCAATACCCGGTATACATAGACAGCAGCAACCCCATTTTCAAAATCAAAATTCTGTATCCTTGCTTTGTAAAGTAGTAAATCTGGTGTTTAAAATGAGAATAACGATTGTTATGCATATCATAAAACGTTAAAATTATTTTAGATTTTATCATGTATAGAAACTATGGCCATGTTTGTCGTGGGCATGTGCGCGGAAAAAAATCAATCTAGATTTGAAAATAATATAAGCACCCCATGCCCCTTCGGCGCATCCGTAGAAAAGAACTATTGTTATGTTGGTGAAATCAAAATACCGTGTTTGACAGCAACTAGCAAATGTCATCTGATGCGAACACTGGACCAGTTTGTTTCATTTCTTTACCAGTTATGAACCTTTTTTTGGACCCTCAAAAAAGTGATAGTGAAAACACACGTTTTTCCTATGGCAAATAAAAATATAGGTAAACTGATTACTTATTTCAACTACATCTTGATCAAATTTTTAAATTGTATGTAAAAATGATGTATCTATTGAAATAAACATGTTTTGAAGGTGTCACCAAAACAACGAGTTCGGGAGAACGCAAAAAGGAGCAATTGTTATAAATAGAACCCTGTTAGAAACAGGTACCATGACTATACATTTATACATCTTTGAACTGGTAGGACAGACCCACCTTATCGGAGTGCAGGAACCTCAGGTTCTTCATGATGTGGCTTGAAGAGCTGGTAGGGCAATCCCACCTGGTGCGCCCAATTACAGTGAGCAAGATTTTCCACGTGTAGGGTCATCATCATCATTTTATGAGGCATAAGCCCTTGGCTGTGTTTATAGGTATCCGAGTCTTCTCTACGCTAGTTTCTCTTCCTGCAACCACAAAGTGTGGACGTGGAAAGCAGAGACCTATCTACCGGTAATTGAAATCGCTACCAAACATGTTCTTGTCTAAACACAGGCTACTCCAAGATCAGTCCACTGTGAGGTGGAAATACAATAAGACTTTGTGATGGTCTTACAGTAGTAGAACTGCTGCGAGATCAAAACGACATGAAGCCAAATTCCTCATCCCCATATCAGTCACAGAAGCTCGGTGGCAGTCCTGCCATCAGTTCACTTCTCATTAGGCACACTCAGGATAACAAGTTGTTTCACCCCTGCTTGTTTTCGCACCGAGTTGATTTGGCCTATAGAGTGTGTCATTTCACACCTACAGATTCTTGGTTATAGGTCAGGTGATGTCTGAACAAGAAACGCAGCATCAACGATATCCAGACGTACTTTTTCTCTAAGTACAGGGTGGTACCCTATTGTAATTTACTGCCAGCAGGACTAGAAATTAACTTTTTCAAATCATGATCCATAGTTTTCCAGGGCTGGAGTAACGGTAACTAACTGTAACTTAGTTACATTTTTCATGTAACTGAAGTAACTTGTAACTGAAGAATTTTCTTAGTTACGGTAACTGAAATGTAACCAGTTACATTGCAAAAGTAACTGAAATTTCAGTTACATTTCAAACTTTTTTACCAAATTTATTGCAATTTTCCTAATTTGCGGTGTAGCTACTGTTATACATGTGACACTCCAATATCCCAATTTCAATGTAATCATTCAGGTAAGCTGTTGATGTTAATTTTACAGGAAGATGTTGCTGCCATAGGCAACAACTTTATTACCAAGCGTACATGTAAATGATATTTATTTTAGAAATTTGCCATTGGAATGACTGGCTTGATTACTGGGGCAGTCATCCCAGTGGTAAATTTTCAAATATAAAACTTGTAGCCCACAAAATAGATATTTCTTGACCAATCTTGGCCATTAGAGGGTTAACACTATATCTGTGTATGTGATATTTTAGCAATGATAATCTGAATATTATTGTTACATCAGGCAACAACAACCTTTAATCAAAATGTTATACAGTTTTTATACGGTTTTTACATTAATCTACAATGTAGCTTAGAAACAGGTTTACTAAATCATTATAGAAACATAATTAACTGCTGCTACCTTTTAAAGATTAAATTTGTTGAAGAAAACTTTAGCTTTCTCATAGAAAATGTCCATTTGCAGACCATGAGATTATATTAGAAAATTTGGCACGGCAATGACTAGTTTGGTTATTGAGCCAGTCATACCATTGGTAAATTTTCAAAAATATCTTATATTTGTCTGAAAATTGACATTTCTCAAAACCACTGCAAAAGCTATTTTGTCCAGCTTTAGTGTTAAAGGGTTAAAAGGATTAAAAACAGCAAATGTTGAATTGTAAAGAAAGTTAAAATCTGCCACAATAGGTGTTAACAGCATGGCCTCTTCTTTTCTTTGTATGCTATTGATTAGGCCAGCTAATCAGTATAATTGCTGATTAATGATGTCCTACATTGCTCAGCAATTATACTCAAGCTAAATTCAATTCACTTAGGTGTAGTGATAAAGATCAAAGGACAATGCCATTGATAAAAGTCAAGCCATCAACCATTTTGGTATAGCAGACAAAATTTATAAAGGCTGTGGAATTAAACTAGTGTACTGGAAAGCTGTTGAACATTTTGAAACTAATCTGACCTGAAAAAAACCCTGTTGCTGCCATATGAGGCAACAGCTTTTGAAAGTAAAATTATAAATGTAGTAAGTATAAAGTACTCAGCAGATTATCTGATCGGAATAAATTTGCCATTGAAATATATAAATTTCTATTTGAAATTAAGCAAACATCAAAGCTGATGGACATTTGGCAGCTAATTTCACTGGAAACTGTTATATTGCCCCATGGCAGATGGCAGATTTTCATAGAAAGTCAGTGCTCTAAGGAAATCTGTTGACCATTTTGAAACTAATTTCACTGAAAAATGTTGATACCTATGGTAGCAAAGCTTTCAGTCAAATTAGTTTCAGAAACATTCAACCAATTATTTCTTACAATAAGATTAATGTTTGTTATATGACATGTCTGGTTTGAAAGGGTTAGAAGAAGAAATATATACATGTATGTACATCTATGAAGGCTGTGAATTAAACTAGTGTCTTATTATTTTGGAAACAAGTTGATTGAAATTTGTTAATAAAATTCAGTCAAATTTATTAAAGAATTTTCAGCAGGTTTTATATTTTATCTCTGAAATGGCCTCGGTTCTGTCAATATATTATATCAGTGGTTATAGTGATATTTTGTTTCTACTATATATCTCAATTTGGTTGACTACATTACACCTTTTATGATGACATTGATGTTCACATAGTTCTTCATAATAATTATCAGTCAAAGTAACTAACATTGCTCAACAAAATTAAATGTAACTGTAACTGTCATAGTGCAATGTAACTGTAACTGTAACGAGTTACATTTAAATGTAACTGATCCAGTTTTCATTCCAGGATGCGCCATTGCGCCATAGTCCCCTATATTCCAATCGGGGCGCAAAATAAATAACCTAGTGGGTCAAAAGGGCGCATAAAATATCTGCACGAAAATTGGACACGTAGCTGTCAAACTCGGAAGATTTTTTAATTTCGTCGGAAAACTCTTAACACAACACGTGTGCGGTTTAGCCAATGACAACTCGCCCGTACAATGCTAGGCCAATGAAACTGTGTTACGTAGCATTCAATGTAGATGGAAGAGTATGCAGAGAATACAGTCAATGCCGATAATTTGATTGGACCACATTGAAATGACGTAGCCACATAAATTATGATTTAAAAAATGGCCAGTTAGTGAATGTTGATCTCTGATACGTGAGTAGATTCCAAACGCATCACTTAGTTGAACTTTTTGGCCAAAAAATCAGAGCCTATTACCGAAGATCAGCCTGCCACTGAGGCAGCATTGCTGACATACCACGATATAAGTGTAAAAGCAGTGCCTATACTACTATCACTAACCGGTGTAATCTCCGTCTCCGCAAGAGGGTATTCTTTTCTTTGTACAAGGCCTTTGCTTACCTATGTGCATGTCAATGGAAAAATTTCCCGCACCAATATAATCAGAGTTCGTCTTTCAGAAACTCTGAATCTCGTCGAAGGCATATGTTATATGGTATTTTATAATTAAGCATAACATATGAGTGGCGATGAAAGATTTTTTAATTGTGAATATTTCATTAGATACGGCAAAATATACAGAAATATATGTAAAAGTTTGTTCTTTCACACTTATTTTAATTTGGGTAGGATAAAGCATTACTCTGCCAATAACAACTGTAAGTTTTCTTCATCTGATTTAATTTACTGGCAAATTTTTAAAAGATTGGTTCTCTTATTACAGTAACCAATATATTAGCACTTCTAACCATGGCTTATATTTTTAGTAAGAAACTTGCCAAGATTAAAAGAAACAATTTTCTAATTGCAATAACTTGTCTTGTCAGCACTTCTATACCGTAGTCCCATCTTAATCAAATAGGAAGCAAAAAAACTGGAATTTCCCTTCTAAATAAAGAAATGCTCCATGAAAATGTGGAGTGTTAACACTTTTCCTTCTATTTTATATCCAATGGCAATGATACATGTACTGTATGTTATAGTTGAAGCTCTGCTAATTATTTTGAAAACAGTTTGACTAACTTCTGTAAGTGGTTAATTGATGTCTGTAACTTTTTTCAATCAAATTAGCTTCTAAATTTGCCTCCTTTAAAACAAATTTCAGAATTCAGAATGACAAGCATTATTATAGCAATAATATTTATTCATTTGCCACTATGTCACAGAGATAGTCTTTAGAATGCTAGTGTATCCCTATAGGCTAATCGTATTTTCATTCAGAATTAAAATCTGGTAGGCATGACTTACTAGTTAGTTGATCAATAGCAATGGGTCCCAAACACCCTGCCCCAACCATAACAGGTAACTGTTTTCTGGCCTTAGGAAATAACATGGAGGGGTTCGGGTGGTGGTGACTAGTTTATCGTGATTTTGGGAAATGTCCATTTGCAGACCAAAAGAAGACTATTTTTGAAAATTTAACCATTGGAATGACTGGCTCGATAATCAAGGCAGCCATTCCAGTGATAAATTGTCAAAAATAAATTTTGCTTGGTCTGCAACTGGACATTTTCTCTGATTCACGATTCAATATTATTTATTCAGTAGCAAAATATAAATGTCATGGATTCAACTAGGTTGTTTGAGATTGAAAACTCGGCCGATGAAAACGCAACAGTTTTGGTTAATGATAAAGATCAGACAGCAGTGGTTAGTGGTTACTGCGAAAGACCAGATCCTTCAGGAAAAGTGGACACAATTATTTTCGTTGTTAAAATATGGTAAAGAAATTGTGTGTCCCCCATATTTTGCCAATGTCCCCACATTTTGGATGGCATGGGCCATTTGTCCCCACATATTATTACCCTAGAATGAACACTGACTGATCCCAGGCCTAAGTTTTCCATGCGGATCAGTACACCGGAATATTTACAGATCTATGGAACTTTGTACTGATCCATACTGTCATAGGCTACCTGTAGTACTGCACAGAAAATAAAATTAATCTAATGTTCTGAATGCACCATGTACACCATATTATTAAGATGATTACTGTAATCATTTAATCGTCAAAACATTTGCTTACATAATGTCCATTTACAGGCCAAGAGAATACTAGTTTTGAAAATTTATCATTCGAATGACGCTCTTTTATCGAGCCAGTCATTTCAGTGGTAAATTTCCAAATATAGTATTCTTTTGGCTTGCAAATGAACATGTCTCAAGATCACTCTAAAGGCTATTCCTTGGTGACTTGACCATTAAGCGGTTAAAAAACCACAAAGTAAACTAACTGGTTGATGAAGTAAGCGGTAAATTCTGTTTGAATTGTGCCATAAAACAGCTTCTGCTGATCAAGCCAGATCAGTTATTTAGGGCAGAGCTATTCAGTGATCCGTATGCGAAAAAGAATGCATTTCAAAGAGATACTTCATGATTTTGAGTAAACAAGGATCAGGGATTTACCTGGCCTTGGCGTCTATAGATTTCTTCTTGGCTGATTTTGTTAGTTCAAGGTGTACCCATTTCAAATATAAATGATGGCCACATGTCACCCTTGAGCATTTTGAACAATTCAAGATTCAGCAACTTGCACGGCTATTTAGTAGGCTTCCGCGATTGTGTGGTTAAATCGAAACTCATGATTATGTTTTAAAATCGTGAATTTATATGATTAAAAATTAAATTTTGCTTAGGGAGTGTATGTCCATTTGCAGGGCAAGAGAAGACACTTTTTTGAAAATGTTTTACTAGAATGCAGGCATTCCAGTGATACATTTTCAAAAATAGTCTTCTCTTGCCCTACAAATGGACATTTCTAAACACCATTGCAATTTTCTTCATTGATATTCTTTTGTTGTTATGTCTTAGTAATTTGTATCCAAGCTGATTAATCGAGTAATCACGATTATCTTTTAATAATCGATCGCGATCACTCAATGCAATAATCGCACAAGCCTAGTATTTAGGTGGAAACATACTCATTAGCAATCTCGATTGGATATAGCTCCGCTTTTCCATCGGCGCATTTTGTGGATATAGCATGAGGCGACACAATCGCAGATCCCTCGTGGACTCAGCAGGGTTCGTACACAGGGATGGAAGTCTGGAAAAAGTATGGAAAATTAAGAAAACCTTTTCCAGGGCGTGAAAAAGTATGGAAAATCAATATTTTGCATTACCGCTATGGAAAAGGTATGCCACGCTTGATTTCGTATGATTCAGTTGGTCACAATTATGAACATTCTAATTTATGCTGGTTAAAATCAATACTAGACTTGCACGATATTGTCCTAGGAGGTATCGTGATATATCGTGGTGAAAAAAATCGCGATATTTCGATATATCGTATAGCCTATTTTAAGGTATATGAATTCACGGGGTGAATTGGTCTTGGGTTAAGTTGGACTGCAAGGTGTGGCTATGTAGCCATATCGGTTTCGCTCGTGAGTTTTCATATCAGTTTTAGCCGGATGACTTCTAATTGGTAAATTTCAACAAAAACTTGAAATCCAGTCGCCAAGATGCTTAAACTAAAACCGATCGTTAATAACATGAAAATAGGACACAATTAATAATTTCTTGGCGCCTTACCCCTTGGCTTAATGTATAGCATATCCATCATTGCGGGAGTGAAATTATTACATTGGACAACCTAAATATTGCATACTCTGTTAAAATCATCGTTTATTACTCGAAAATTAATCCTAAAATTTGACATTTCATGTCGTCTTTGTGAAAATATACAAATCACGTGATATTAGGAATGTACTTTAAAACCATAGACATCTAATGTTTAGATCTGCTCCGCATTTACTGAGTACCCGGTTAATAATAATAGTTAGCCTTCAGAAACATCTCGGATAGTTCGCCATGCTTGCTAAAGCGTGTATACTATCTCATTTAGCTATCACATTTGTGAAGACACCACCCTCGCCTCCAAAACCAGGAGAGCGAGCAATATCACGTGATCTATATATTTTACTAATAAGAGTTAGCCTTCAGAAACATCTAGGATAGTTCGCCATGCTTGCTAAAGCGTGTATACTATCTCATTTAGCTATCACATTTGTGAACGCACCACCTCTCGCCTCCAAAAACAGGAGAGCAAGCAATATCACGTGATTTATGATTTTTGGTTGTTTTCCCTTTGCTAGCGTAATTTTTTGCTCTATTTTGACTGGTTTGCTGCAGGCCTCCGGACGGTGGTTTCGGTGGGCGGGGACTCGGGATTTGCTGGGTATTCTGGGGGCGGTTTGGCTGAGGGTTGTTGGTGAAGCGAATTCCAGTCGAGTCGGCCCAATTGCCAACCCGGCCTACTTAAATTAGTCAGCTCGGCCTAGTATAAAAAGTCATGTCGGCCCGATTTAATAAAAGTCAAATAGGCCTAGGAATGCATTCACCTGGCTTCTTTCTTCTTCTTTTCAATCGCTGGTATCACACTTGGAGGCCGTTCTCAAGATGAAATCTTTTTCACCTGGCTGAAAGCATGGCATATTTGGAAATCTCATATTTCTATATCCTTGATTTCGGAACTTTTCTTCAAAAATGTATGATATGGAAATATGAGATCCCTCTTATACCAGTCGTATTATACCAGCATTAGTCGCCTGTTGGTGGAACTAATAATATTTACTGGTGTTTACGTCTCTTTATTATAAGACAGTCGGAATTATTAGTGTCGATTACTTTCACTAACGCGCAACTATTATACATAGACATAGACAATCTTTATCCTAAAAGCACTATCTTTTTAAGACGATGGCGATCTTAACATATTACCGAGATTTCCGTGTGTGTCATGGTATACAGATTATCGTGTGTAGTAGCTACCATAGAAGTCTAGGTAGGCCTGCTACACTCGATGATCTTTATCCTGTTTAAGCGTGCTGGTTAGCCCAATAATATTGCTATAGCTATGTTCATATGTACAGTTAAATGTGCAGTGTCGGTTCGGCCTAATAGTGCACCTATAGGTATATACATGTGTGCATATATGTGCATTCGTATGTGGCTATGGGTGATGCTGTAGGGTCAGCTCGACCCAAGGGTATAGTCGCACATGATAGGCATAATCATAGGACGAGTTGACCTGGGCCGACTTGGAACTAGGCCGAGTTGGGGGTGGGCCGGGGTGTATTTGGGCCGAGTTGACTGGATACTGGTGAAGCCACTGGCAACTTTCGGTCGGATTGCTCGCGGACTGTTCGGTGGGTCTTGGGTTTTTGCTCGTTGAAGTTGTTGTCTGGGGGCTGGCGGCAGGCCGGTTGGACTGGGGGTTGCGCTGGAGGGGGGGGGGAAGAACGGCCGAGAATCTTTGGATTTAAGCAGCCACTATTTTTAATTGCTTCTGTTGGTAAAGAATTCCATACATTATTTGTAAAGAAATACTTGCGTAGATCAAGTATTATTTGACAAGATGATCTGTCAAGCCCGAGTGGCTAGGCATCCATTGATGTATTCAATAACAATTTTTTATTAAATCTGCTCCATTATTGTACGATTTTTAAATTAGATAGTCAAATGTTTACCATAGTTCTCTTAACAGGACCTTGTCATGCGTTCTATTCGTAGAATTGTGATGATGTCATCACAAGTAAGTTTCCCTTAATTCATCTTTTTGAGTGGTGGTTTGGGAAACCGTAATTTCTTTTATTCATTCTATCTTGCTAAATTCTGTCACGATTTGAGGTTTTCGAATTCCAGTCGGGATTATTGCAGATCTCAGGTACAGGATTTGGCTATATCTTGACTCTAAGCACTCCCATAGGCTTACTATGGGTTTTTGGTTTGCCACGGTATCTGGTTAAATCTCTATAAATAAAATTATCTATAGTGAAAATCCTCACGAACCTCAGCCCTATAATTTATGGACGGCAGCAATGTCTTCCAATCTAAATATGTTCAGAATATTTAACAGTGGGTTTTAACTTTCTTTTGGAAATTTATATTTGTTAAGATATTTCTGGGACCTCTGCTGTTTTAACCCTTGAATTTATTCAAGAAAATTTAAATTTTCTCAAAAAATGTCCATTTGCAAACCAAGATAAGAGTATTTTTGAAAATTTACCACTGGAATGACTGGCTCGGTTATCGAGCCAGTCATTCCAGTGGTAAATTTTCTAAAATACTCTTCTTTAGGTCTGCAAATGGACATTTCTCAAGGCCACTGCAGAAGCCGTTTTTGCTGTGTTAAAGGTTTAATCGCACATTGAACTATGTACTTTTTATTACAGTGAATGCTGATGGCCAAATTAATGCTTTAGCTGAGATGTATGGTACTTGTGGCGTCACTGTCATGAAATGTGTCCAGCCTCTTATGGACCTTGAACAGTATGCACAAAGTATTGGACGATTCAATGTGACTGTGTTCAAGGAACAGTGCGGGTAAGCAGATTAAAAACTAAGACTAGCTTAAACCTTAACACTCTGATGTCAAAATTTAAAATTTTCAAATTAAATTAAATGATGAATTGGTGTTTCTTTTTCTACAAAATTGTTGAAAAATGTACACCAATTTCTCATCTATTGACACAGTAATAGATAGAATATTGACATCAGTGTGGTAAGAGCTAACACGGTATGTGGAGTACGGAATACTTGAACCCTTTAATGGTAAAATTAGGTCCAAAAAATTTAATTATTTTCTTATTAAATGTCCATTTATAGGCCAAGAGAACACAATTTTAGAAAATTTATCGCTGGGATGACTGGCTCGGTTATTGAGCCAGTCATTCCAGTGCTAGATTTTTTTTAATTGTATTATCTTGGTCTGTAAATCGACCTTCCACAAGACCATCGCAGAGGCCGGTTTTGGCCGGTGTGACCATTAAGTGGTTAAGAATACTATGTTTACTATTTACTTGCATACAATATCATTTGCGGTTACATTTCGTATTTATATGTACGTCAGCCAGGCTTTATACAACAGCAGTACATTGTATTTATTGCATCCGGTACGGATCTCTACATGGAGTGATCGGCCATTCTCCTTCGATCAATACTTACCATTCTATTACTCTTGATAACTGCTACATCAGTTAGCTGGCCGTAAGAACTTAGACTCAATCAGCTTACCGGCTCCTGGAACCGGGTACTCGGTTAACAACAAACGGGTACCCGTCTGCTAGTGAGGCTCATTCTTGTTTGCATAGCAACAAGGGCTGCAGTTGTTTTGCATTTTATTAATATTTTGTGATTATTTAAGTGTCCAAGTCTTTTTCTGGTGTGATAGTTAGCTTTGTCTGTGCCTTAAGGATACTACTGGATTACCATGGAAGCTGCAGAAAACCAGGTCGTATATTTCCATGCTTTCTTATAGTTGTAAAAGAATTTTTTGTGTGTCGCATGTTCCACTTTCTGACCCCGAAACTGGGACGTGTGTTAACAACGAAATATGCCAGGCAAGATCGCCTTCCTTCAACCCCAGGCGATCGGCAGATATGAAAATAGGTGTTGGCTTACAGTTTTTGTAACACGAAAATCGGCTGACGTCGTTCTCCGTATAATCCGAGCGGGTGACGTCACACCGGTATATCTCAGATTTTTATGTGAAGAAAATGTTTCATTAATCCGTGCATCTGATTCTAGGTGCTGTGTACTGAAAAAACTTTGGAATTGTCAGGTTTTGCTTGTTATCTTGATCTGTTTGCAATGATCGATGGTTTCAAAATTCTTGAGTTAGATATGTGGTCTGCGTGTTTACCGTGTTTTACAGCAGTTGTTTCAATTTTGTTGTTCTTCACATATCGTTTCGGCCTTCATTAGGAGTATAATTTATATTTATTAGTAAATATACCCCGAATGCTATTCGATATGGTTCCTGGTTCCATTTACACATCCTTCAGGATCATTATATGGGTGTGTTATGCCTGCTTCATTCTTGTCATCATAATCAATGCGATCTTTGCTGTAACGTTGCAGGGTTGGGGGGGGGGGGCTGGAGGGCTCTCAATTAATTTATGGTCAATTTATTCGAAAATTATTTGTCTGCCTTCCATCCTTGTTTCGTTCCGCTTGCTTATTGTAGGTTTTGTGCTTACTTTATAGGCCAAACCTACCCCGCCATCATGTGATGAATGCCATAAATTCGTGAAGGTCCTGTATAGGGACCATGTTTGCTTCCGGCATGGTTTGGTCCTGCTATGCAAGGCTTCTTGCATAGCGTTCTGCCCACGCTGGTGTCGTCCATGCTTCTGAAAGTTGTAGAGAAGTCTTTCCATGCTTGGTACGGACCCTGTCCTTGGACAGGGTTTTGGACCGACCACCGAGGGAGCCGTCTTGTACGGCCCCCTGGCAGTCCCGTCACGCTCCGGCTTGGTGGGATCTGTCTCTCTGCGGCCACCTCCGGATGGTCCAGTAGCGGTGGCTGCTCCGTCAGGCATGGGAGCCGTTCGCCAGGACGGTTCCAGTGCTTCCTCATCTGGTGACGACTCTTCGGAGTCTGAAGATGAAGAGGCCGAGGAGGAGAGGTTGCTGCGGCCGGAGATGCCGCGGGTGGAGGGCATTGGAGGTTGATTCGGTCCTGGATGGAACCGCCCTCCATCTGTCTGGCTTGGCCAACCCGGTACCGGTCACCGGTTCCGTGATGGTTGGTTTGATGCCAACCGACACAGTGACAGGTATTGCCGGCCAGGCATGGTATACACCGATCTCGCCTGGTCCGGCGGTCATGCATGGGGTGCCGGTGGCGCCCGTGCATGGCCACGGTTCTTCTACCGCTACGGGTCCGCACGGTTTTCCGTGCGGGCCGACTCCATGGACTGGTTTGTTCCATGGGGTGGCGGCGGAACCGTACGGTACCGGGGTTGCTGGTGTATCAGTAATGGCTCCTAGCCGGGAGGCCGTTGCTGGTAGGACCTTGAGCGCATCAACGGGTGATGTGTTCACGGGCGTATCCTCCTCGGAGACAGACTGGTCGGAGGCTCTGGTATGGCTAGCCAGGGTGGACCCGTCTGTGGTTTCGGCCACGGCCGAGGAGTATACACCTCGTCCGTCGGTGGCATCGATTAGAATGGGGATCTTGCCTGCAGCCCGGATCCAGTCTATAGGACTGGATCCAAGATTTATGGAATTGTTAGATGCTATTTATAGCAAACAACTCCAGACCAAGGGCGAGCTCCCTGCGGCCTCCAGGGAGGTGCGGGCGAGGTGTCGTATTCCACGGGGGGAATACGACAGATATTGTGTTGTTCCAGCGGTTACTGAAGATGATCGCTGGGTCCTGGGTGTCCAGAGTGCTGGAGCGGGTGGCCCCGCCCCAGCGCTGGTGGACAGGTCTCAGGTTCACCATGAAGAAGTCCTGTCCCTGTGCGATGAGGGGGTGAGGGCAGAAATGAGTGGTGTCAACCACTCTTATCGTTTGCTTCAGTCGGTGTGGGCTGAAGCTGGGGCAGGCCACCCTGTGCCACCTGTGGCGCTATCCTGCGTCAATGACGGCCTGGTGCTGTCTATGGACGCATTGGCAAGGGTGCAAGCATGTGTAACCAAGTCCAGGAGGCAGATGGTCCTTGACCATATGCGTCCGGCTATGGCTGTTAGGGAGCGTCTTCTTGGGACGCCCCTGACAGGCCCTAGCATCTTTGGTGGCCAAGCGCGCGCCATCTTAGAGGACACGGCTAACATTGCGCAGAATAGGGTAGCGGTTAATCTCCAGCTACAACTAGTGCGACAAGCGCATGCACTAGGGGCTGTAGCTAAGCCGTTAGCTTCACAACCTTCTAAGAAACAAAAGAAGCACAAAAGCAAGGCGAAAGCCAAGCCTAGTGCAGCTTCTGTTTCTACTGTGCCTTCGCAGCCGCCTCCGGTGAAGAAAGCCAAGAAGGTTGTGGAGGCACCTTCCCACCCCACTATTGTTCCTGATCGCCCGAGATGCGGGAAGGGAAAGGGGAGGGTAAGTCCTCCAAGGGCGGAAAGAAGGGAGCGAATCATACCTGAGGGTACAAAAGCTCCCTTCTCATTCGCCTGGACCGCACCTGTGCGACAGGAACAGCGGTGCCAGTTAGACCGGTCAAGCCTAGACCAAAATTGTTTTCTCTCGTCAAGAGAGAGGTGGGGGGGGGGGAGCGGGGCGCGAGCCAGACACCCGTCTTAGATGTCAATGCGTCTATAGTGGGTGGAAGGCTCATGCGTTTCGTCAAGGCTTGGTGAGGTGTGAGGTCAGACAGTCTGGTCATAGAGTGGTTATCCCAGGGATACATGCCGGAGTGGTGGGATTTTCCACCACAAAATCTGTCTTTGGCACCAGTCTGGACTCCCGTACCAAATGAGCCAGACAAGTTAGAGGCCATTCAAAACGAAGTGTCAGGTTTGCTTCTGAAGGGAGCGATAAAACCAGCAAACCAGAACATTCCAGGCTTCTATTCGAACATGTTCCTTGTCCCCAAGAGCACAGGGTGGTGGAGACCCGTTCTCAATCTCAGGCCATTGAATTGGTTTATCCAGGCGCCTCGGTTTCAGATGGAAACTCCGAGGTCGGTAATGACAGGATTAAGGAAGGGAAGGTGTGTATCAATCGATCTGAAAGATGCATATTTCCACATTCCAATGAACGGGAGTTGTCACAGGTTTCTGAGATTCACGTTTCAGAAACGAGTATGGGAGTTTGTAGTACTCCCATTCGGCCTGTCGACAGCTCCGCAGGTTTTCAGCAGAGTGGTCCTTGCGGTGACAGCTTCTTTCTTCTTCTTCTTTTCGTTCGCTGATCATACCGCCAGTCCTGTAAGTGACTATCGACATGATCATAAGCTTACGCGGTGACAGCGTTTCTCAGAAAAGAGAAGGTGGCCTTACACACCTACATAGACGACTGGCTTATCAAGGCGGACACGCCAGCCAGGTTAGAGAGGGATACTGCTCTGACTCTGAAGTTAGATGTACTTTCAGAACTAGGCTGGATCGTCAACAAGGAGAAATCCGAATTGATACCCACTCAACGGTTCGTTTATTTAGGGATGCGATTCGATCTCGAGGAGGGCAGGGTTTACCCATCAGATCGCAGAGTGGAGTCTCTGTTAGCCATCCTCAAGAGTTTTCGATTGGGAAACCACATTCAGGCGAGGAGGTTTCTTCAGATGAAGAGAGCCAGCTGCATATCAATCTGTTGGAAATGATTGCAGTGGAACTGGCATTGGAAAGATTTCTTCCAAAGGTCAGGAGCAAGGCGATATTGATACGGTCGAACAACTCGACAGTAGTATCATATATAAATCGGACAAGTCACCCACACTGTGTATGAAGGTGTGGCACTTGATTCAATGGTGCAGGAATTACTCAGTTGTTTTGAAAGCAGCTCACATTCCTGGGCGATTGAACATTCTGGCAGATGCTTTGTCCCGCAGACAAAGGATTCTGCCGACAGAATGGTCTCTCAACCTTCCAGTTCTTCACAGGGTCTTCGAGCATTGAGGCAAACCCAATGTGGACTTGTTCGCCACAAAGGAAAATGCTCAAATCATGATTTATGTCTCGCCGATTCCAGACCAAAATGCAGTCGATACAGACGCTCTGGCGATAAGCTGGAAAGGGATGCACGCTTATGCGTATCCACCCACCATTCTTCTGCCGAAGATTTTGGTGAAGATCAGGGAGGAGCCATGCCTGATCCTGCTAATAGCGCCATTCTGGCCCAGCATGTCGTGGTTTACGGATCTTCTGGATCTGCTGGTGGACAATCCAGTGCAGTTACCCGAGATTCCGAACATAATCTCCCAGGCCAAGGATGATTCCTACACGAGCGTCCCGAAATGTTCAAATTAACTGCGTGAATGTTATCAAACAGCATTCCACGTCGGAAGGTTTTTCTCGACGGGCTGCAAAATTCATCGCGGCTGCGAGAAGGAGGTCAACATTCAAGTCATATAACCACACAGTTAACAAATTTTCAGAGTGGTGTGAAGGAAAGGGTATTGATACCTTTCAATCCACTATTCAGCAAATAGCAGACTCTGTGAGCTGTTCTATTCAGGGCTGGCTCCTGTCACAATTGCTGGATACAAGTCAGCTTTGGCATCAGTTATCCCTTGTCTAGCCAACAGGGATAGTCCAGAGGTGGCCCAGTTAAATGTGATGGTGAAGGGAATGAGCAATCTCCGACCGAGACAACCGGTAGTCATTCCAGTCTGTAGTCTTTAGTGCTTAATGTACTGGCCAAGCAACCTTTCGACCCGCTGCATTCGGCTAGTCTAAAGCATTTGACTCTAAAGGCGGTCTTTCTATTGGCAGCTTCCTCAGCTAGAAGGCGCAGTGAGATCCATGCGCTTTCAGCAGAGAGGGACCGATTTATTATCTCCGGAGAGGGTCTGCGCCTGATGCCAAGAGCAGAATTTATGTCAAAGAATCACTCTTTGAAATATCCCGGCAAACCGATCATTATACCGAAACTAACTAGGTTTGATCGTGATGCCAGTGTCTGGTGCCCAGTCCGTGCTTTGACTAAGTACAAGAAACGGACTCTATCTCTCGTTGAGTGGTCGAATGCATTCAGACTGCACATGAGATTGCGACTGGGCATCAGGTGCAATGCGCAAGGGCACACGACGTTAGAGGAATAGCCGCCTCGACTGCCCTTTACAATGGTGTTCCGTTAGAGGACATCATGGCCGTTGCACAATGGCACTGTGAGTCCTCATTCATGGATTACTATATGAGGGATGTGTCAGACTCCGCCAATCCACTCGCTTTAGCTGTTTTGAAACGATAGTTAAAGGCCACACTGCACTTCTCCCATTTGGATAATTGTTTAAACAAAAGTGAAGCAGACATAGTCAAGCGAGAGGATGACAACTAGGTTGTGTCACTGATGGTCGTACAAGTACCTGGTTGGAGGCTCCATGTCTGAAATCCAATAGTCATAAGGTAATTCAAGTGTGATAGTTTTTTGTATTATGTCTATATATTATGTTCATTCATCTTATATATTCATGCTCATTCCCAGGCTAATATATGCAAAAGAGCAGTTAACCCGCTTAGCATATTCGTGTTTCAGGCGAGATGCATGTTCGTGAGTTATCCCTTTTCTTAGGAGAAAAAAAGGGGAGGGGGGCATTGATGTGATTCGGTTCCGTTAAACTTGATGGTCCTTTTAGGTTTCCCTTGGTCAAGTTTTAAGTCAAAATCTTTTTCCAAGCGGCAAAAGATGCATGGATGGCTTGCCCCTTCCCATCAGGTTGTCTGACTAAATCTGGTGTTATCAAGAGTAATAGAATGGTAAGTATTGATCGAAGGAGAATGAAGGAAATTTCAATTTCCCTTTCTCCGAGATCTGACAACACTTACCATTCTATTACGAACCCTGCCTCCCAGCCCCACGGAGGCAAGCCATAGGTATCTCTTGTTCAGTAGCTATGCAAACAATATGAGCCTCACTGGCAGACGGGTACCCGTTTGTTGTTAACTGAGTACCCGGTTCCAGGAGCCGGTAAGCTGATTGAGTCTAAGTTCTTAGGGCCAGCTAACTGATGTAGCAGTTATCAAGAGTAATAGAATGGTAAGTATTGTCAGATCTCGGAGAAAGGGAAATTGAAATTTCCTTCATTCTGCATACCACAACCCTGGTGTGCGTATAAACTAGAACTGGTCGATATCCTGATATTACCGTGAAAACCACGATATACCGATACCGTTACCGCAAGCATTTCAAAATATACTCAATACCATCAATAACGATGTCGATATTCGAAAATAGTTAATGTAAAGATAAATATTAACAATGTGGCAAGTAAATGGTGCGCAGATTAAATACTGTAGTGATAACGAATGAGCACACTATCTGGCAGTAATGCCTACTGTTACTTTGGAAACGTTGTGCTGATAACAATCTGGCAACAGTTAACAATGCTCAGATTCTGTATCGTAAATGATAGCGTGTGAGTACACTATCTGGCAATAATGCCTATGGTAACTGAATTGATTTAAGACTATTGATTTTTAGACTGTCCTGAGGCTAACTTCTTAGGTTATAGGAGAGCGAACTTGCTATTGAAATAGCCTGGGCAAATAAAGAAGACTTAATTGTAAACCCGTAATGGCGAAGAACATTAATCAAATGTGTTTTTGAAAACACATTTAACCAACATTCATCACAAGAAAGAGTTTATACCCTGCTGCTTTACTTTCGCACTCCCTGCTAAGATGGACAAGCTTTCCCCTGGCCTGGGTTAATGTGATACCGGACTAAATTTTGAGCCTCCAAAGGGTGTTAATACCTAGGGCCAAATTTGTGGCAATTTGGAACTAATTTAAAGTACCCAGTCAAAATTTTACTAAATTAATCAGAAACGGCCAAGACAGAACTGGTAAGCACCCTAGGCTGCTATTTAATAAATCTGGTTCACCTATCCTAGCTATAGCCTAAAAAGTGTGCGGCCGACTTACTTTAATAGAAATCTCTAGACCATGACATTTTAGTACTGAAGCCATCGTCAAGAGGGAGGAACGCTCCTTTGACAATGACGTAGTACTTTAACAAACAGATTTGAAATATTCAATAAATGGCATCTTTCAATTGACAATCAGATAAACTCCTAGTGTCGTATATAAGGTAATAACAAAAATCGCTTCTGTACGTGTACTGTTGAAGTGTGCCTACATGAATGTAATCTTCATAAACTGGACACTAATTGGTTGCGCCTTGAAGTGGTGGAATATCCGCAACAAGAAGAAGTTTCGGTTTCTCTGTAATTTCTAAATCTGGAAGCGTGATTTGTATTTTGATCTCCAAATGCTGATTTTAACACAATGCATTTCAATTCATTTACTACTGGACAATTTTAACATAATGCATCTCTTAATCAAATGTTACTGGCGAAATACATGACTATCAAATACAGTCTACTGAAAGTTATACTCTTACTGGATTTTATACAATAATGATTAAATAACCAAGATGGCGGCCGGCCATAAAAGCTTAGTTACCTTGAAATTGAGTGGATCACGTGACAATGTTGCTGACAGCAGAAAATGATGTATCTGGTTCCATGAACGTAGCCCATAGCCAGAAGGACTAATTATGCGAGCATGTACGAACATGGTATCAAATAATGGTTTAGAAAAAGCTGCTTAAAAATACAGGTTTAAGACCTGATAAGAATTTAGTACAAGAAGGCGGAAATGTCAAAAACTAATGTTACCTGCTATTACAGCAATGAAACCAGCCTCCTTGGGTCATGACGTTGAGCATTCCCTTTTACCGACTGCAGTACTCAAACTATACACCTATCACAAATAAGTTAAAAATCAAGTCTGTGACCAGAAAATAGGTCTTGTGCGTACATTTGGCACTCGGTTCTAGCCAGCAAAAGCGCTTTCAAATTAAGTGGCAATACAGCAACTTTCTGCCATACAAAACACAGCCACGTTTACCAATTAATCAGGTGGCCATACAGAATCCGAGCCCACTAACATTTTAATGTAAATAAAACTTAGAAAGCAACACACTGCCATACTGCGCAACAGCCAGCAAACGAGAACACTAATATTTTGGAAACTTCAACGTCAGACTAACTGCAATTGCCAAATAGCAGTTTATATTCGGATTTGAAATCATGCTAACATAAAGCTCACGATCTAGTCAGAGCGTTACTCCAATATTGACATTTAACCATTCCACTCTGAATTCCGTTTCGACACACACATCAGAAAGCATTGGTCTGAGAATCTTTGAGAAATTCATTGAATAACTACCAGAAACTGTTGCACTGCGCATCTGCAACAACTTCTAGCATCATCATTCAAAGAAAATCAAACAAATTCCAAGACACCAACCGTATGATGAGAATCTCAAAAACATGTTATCAGGATCGAGTGGTTAACGTGTCAGGCTAGCTATTACTTGATATGCAAATTTGGAACCTAACAAAAGCCATGCCGTCTAAAATTCACGTTCGTCTCCTATGAATAGTCTGGTACAAATGTAACTATTCCTCAAGTGAACACATTCCAATATAAATCTATCCAAGTAAATGCGTGCGTCTGATAAGCACTCAAATAAACTCCATCTATAGTAAGTCCGTCGAACAGCAAATAATGTCATTTCACAAAAATGACCGGTAAACAAACTGAAGAGGAATATCCCTCCTATGTAAGGAGCACCGCAATCGAATAATGAAAATTGGTTCAAACTCGCAGTTCAAATGAAATGTAAGTTGACACAATCTCAAAATTCGATCCGGCTGCTGTTTGATTACACCATATTGGTTATTCCAGTAAGTAGTATTCAATTATTAGTCCAAGTATGGTGTGGCCAAGCAAACACGCTAGAATAAGAACAGAATACACTAACTGCGTTCTATTCAAACACAATAAGAGTCTGGTAATGACATATCTGATTGGCTGTTCGTGAACTAGACCGTGGGAAAATCCATTATTATACATGTACTGCATTTATCAATGAAAATTTAATGAAACATTTTTTGCACCATTCAGATCACATGAGGGTTTGTTGACAGCGTGTAGCAATGAAAAGTCGCTTTCTTTACGTGTTTTAACATATTTCTTTAATAATTAAACTCAATTTAAGTAGGGCCATCTAAAAATTATTTCATTTTAACTCTGGAATCTTTTTTTGAGACAATATTACAACTGGCTATGCATAGAAATTTCATGCAAATCGGTTTTAGCACACGTTATTCGCGTGAACAATAACGAGTTACGAGTCTGCATCTCGTGTACTTGTAATTATCAGAGATTTGGAATCGGCTTTGATTGAATGCCATGTGTACATGTATCTGGCCAGTTTATACGAGTGATCGAATATATGGCTCCAACGAGTACATCCCTGGCTTCATTTTAAATGTTCGCGAACTCTGTTTAACGCCTCATTGACTGTTGAATTAATTTTTGTCTCGCCTACGAAGCAGAAAAAGCGAGACATAAGTAACACTTTTCCGACGGCGACGGCGTCAACATTAAGTTTTTGCGATTAGCAAAACTTCTCAGCTTGTATTTCAGGATTGGTTAATTCTCTTGCAGCTAAACTTGGATACATTGTTAGCTATAATGTTAGGAAGCAGCATGATGATGTAGGGGTCAAAGGTCAAGGTCACTGTGACCTTGATACAGAACTCTGTTATTTCAACATTAAGTTTTTCCATTTAGAAAAACTTCTCAGCTTATATTTCAGGATTGGTTAAGCCTATTGCAACTCAACTTGGAGACATGGTTACCTATAATGTTAGGAAGCAGCATGCTGATGTTGGGGTTACAAGGTCAGAGGTCAAGGTCACTGTGACCTTGATACAGAACTCTGCTTTTTCAACGTTAAGTTTTTGCGTTTAGCAAAACTTCAGCTTATATTTCAGGATTGGTTAAGCCTATTGCAACTAAACTTGGTTACCTGGTTACCTATGATGTTAGGAAGCAGCATGATAACATTGAGGGCAGAAAGTCAACGGTCAAGGTAACTGTGACAAACAGGAGACAGGCGAGAAATTTAATTCCGCAAAATTCTTGGGATTATTTGCCAGCAGAACGCATTAATATATCGGAACAATCCAGCTTGCAAATATCGCACTCCAATGTCAAATAGCGGATTATAATTAACTATAGTTAGCAAGTCGAACGTGGCTGTTGACGACTTGGCTGAGTTTCACGAGAATGATATTACATCAATAAGAAATAGTGACCTAATAAGATCGTGAGAGTAAGCAATAGCCATAGTGTTGATTTCACTATTATATATCAGGAAGCAGACTCTATTTATTTTATCTATTTTAACTCTTAGCACTCTGATGTCCAAATTTTTAATTTTAAAATTAAATTAAAAGATGAACCGGTATTCATTTTTCAACATAGACATAGTCATAGACAGCAACATCCTCCACCAAAATTGTTGAAAAATGTACACCAGTTTCTTTGTTATTGGCACCATAAAAAATAGAATATTAACATCAGAGTGGTAAGGGTTAACTGCTGATTTGAGATGGACATTGCGGAAGTGAAAACAACTGATCTAACTTCGTGAAATTTATTGTTGTCTATGACTATGATAACTAAACCACCCACCCCACCCTCCGATGACATCATCATGATGATATATCATGATACTGCGGTGTTTTCTATTATGGTGGGGTGGGGTTAATAATTCACATACTGGGCCAGTTCTCCTATGGTCGGAGTGTGGGTCCAGGGAAAAGGGTGTCCTTCTATCCTGCTAGGTTAATGTCTATCGGCTCCATTGTGTGGAGCTGGTGTATCCAGTGGCATTCTTTCATTCTTCTCCATGGTGTGGAATTTTTGTTGTCCGGGTCTGATGTGAGCACTTTGATAATTCTGAACTGCATGTCGGCTCTGGTATGTCCAGGCCTGTTGAAATGTCTGGAGACTGGTGTATCATATCTCTCGCTTTTGTAGAGGTTTGATATGGAACATAGATGTTCTTGGATCCTGATTTTGAAAGTGCGCAGGGACTCTCCTACATACTGTTTATTGCATTTGTTGCATGTAAAGAGGTAGACGATGTTTCTAGTCTGGCAGTTGCCTATGATCTTGGCTCTGTATGTGAGGCCAGTATGGGAGCTGGAAAAATATCTGCTTTTCTGCATATGTTGGCAGATAGTGCAGTTCCTTGTTTGGCACTCCTTGAAGGTCTTTCTATGCTGTATCTGGGAGACGTTGGATGGTAGTTTAGCCCTGATGATCATGTCTTTGATTGTTTTATTTCTTCTGTAGCCAAAAAGAGGGGGTTCTGGAAACGCTATTCTGCATTTGTTGCTGGCTTGTAGGATAGGCCAGTATTTTTTGATGATTTTTTTCAACAGGTAAACTCACAGATGAAGATTGGCCTTTGTTGTGAATCTGTGTTGGTTTTTGGTGGTGGGTGCAGGAGTCTTTGTCTATCTTGAGATCAGGCTCTCGCTCTGGCATCGTTGAGGATGTTGGTAGGATATCCTCTGGTTTCGAAAGATCCTTGCAGGAGGATACTGTTCCTGTCGTAGTCTTGCAGGAGGGTGCAAATGCGTCTTAATCTAAGGAACTGTCCGTATGGGGGACACATCCTTGCATGTTGATGGCTGTGCAGAGTCATAGTGCAGGTAACCGTGCGTGTCTGTAGGCTTGGTGAAAAGGTCGAAGATGATGGTATGGTCCTGTGTTTGTTTGACCATGGTGTCCAGGAAGGCAACTTGTGTTTCCGATGATTCCATGGTAAATTTAATGCTGTGGTATGCTGAGTTCATGACGCCAGGAATTCATCTAGAGCTGCTTTGCCGTGCTCCCATATTATGAAGATGTCATCTATGTATCTGACAAAGAGTGCCGGCTGGTGGGGTGCTGTGGGTAGTAGCCTTTCTTCCAGATCGGCCATGAAGATGCAGGCAAAGGTGCATGCAGCCTTGCTACCCATTGCGGTACCTCCTATCTGGAGGTAATGTTCACCGTTGTTACACTCTAAGACTAATTTAAGCAGATTTAGAAGCCCTCTGATAGTGAGGTCGCCAGGTATTCCATGTTTTTTACAGAACCTGGCCACTGTTCTAAGCCCTTGATTGTTGGGGATGTTGGTATATAGAGAGGTGACATCCATTGTTACCAGAATGGTACCGGTTTTTGTGATGCCGAAAGCTTCAAGTTGATTGATGAAGTCTGGTGTCTTTCACATAGGATTTGATTTTGGAAACATGGACTTTGATGTGTTCATCCACAAAACTGCTGATGAGTTCAGTGGGACAGCCTATACCGCTGATGATAGGTCTGCCCGGAATCAGGTTATTTTGTCTAGCTTTGTGCACTTTTAGGAGTAGATAGAAACGTGCTGTGATTGGCGGGTTTGGAATCGACCTAGTGGTGGTTTGGGCGCTAATCTCATTATCCCGTACTAGTTGGTCTAGTCTCTTTTCTACTAATTTTGTGTGTATCAGAGTGAGATCCTGATCGACCTTCTCATAGAATCATATGTCTGCTAGTTGCCGGTTTGCTTCTGTCACTAAATTTTGGATCACTGTGGCTTGCCCTTTGTCAGCCTTTTTGATTACCAAGCTCTGATTTTTAGCTCACCTGACCTGAAAGGCCATGTGAGCTTATGTCGTGGCGACCATCCGTAGTTCGTCCGTCCGTCAACTTTTCCTTAAAAATGACTTCTTCTCAAGAACCACTGGGCTGATTTCAATTATATTTGGCAGGAAGCATCCCTAGGGCATAGAGATTCAAGTTTGTTCAAATGAAGCCAAAGTCCAAGATGGCCGCCGGCGAAAATAGCCGATTTTTAGAAACACTTTAAAAAATCTTCTCCGAAACCACAGGAGGAATTGATTCAAAACTCATAACACATCATCTATTGCAACGGTAGACCCAAGTTTGTTCAAGGCAACCTGATTGGGCTATTTACCTGGTGGCCATCTTGGATGACCTAGTTTTTGCGAAAACAACTTCTCCTGAACCGCTGAAGGGATAGGTCTGAAATTTGGTAAATATGCTTAGGGACCAAGGTCCATTCAAGTTTGTTCAAGGGAAGTTCGTATGTTAAAAAACATGGCCGCCATCAACCAATCAAAATTTAGCATTTGTTGGTCATATTGGCTTTTTTGTATTTGATGTATTTTGATGGCGAAAACTGCTTTATATATGCTTAGCAGTGTGGCGAGTTCAAATATGCCACTTTCGAGACTATCGAATAAACGGTTTGGCTGCCATCTTGGTTTGTTTTCCCACCATAGCCTCCCATAGTAAAGCAATAAGCCCATAGTAAAGCAATGGGGAATTCTTTAAACGACTTCCTCTCAATAACCACTGGGCCAATTTCAATTATATTTTGGAGGAAGTATTCATAGGGCATAGAGATCTAAGTTTGTTCAAACGAAGCGGATCGGTCAAAATCAAGACGGCTGTCGGCCAAAATGGCTGATTTTTAAAAACACTTTAAAAAATCTCCGAAACCGCTGGAGGAATTGATTCAAACCTCATAACACATCATCTGTGGCAGCGGTAGACCCAAGTTTGTTCAAGGCAACCTGATTGGCCGATATGCTTGGCGGGCATCTTGGATGACCTAGTTTTCGCGAAAACGACTTCTCCCGAACCGCTGAAGGGATAGAGCTGAAATTTTATAAATATGCTTAGGGACCAAGCGCCTTTCAAGTTTGTTCAAGGGAAGTTTGTTCGTTAAAAAACATGGCCGCCATCAACCAATCAAAATTCAGCATTTCTAGGTCATATTGGCTTTTTTGTATTTGATGTATTTTGATGGCGAAAATTGCTTTATATATGCTTATCAGTGTGGAAAGTTCAAATATGCCACTTTCGAGACTGTCGGATAAACGCTTTGGCTGCCATCTTGATTTGTTTTCCCGCCAAAGGCTCCCATAGTAAAGCAATCGGCCCATAGTAAAGCAATGGGGAATTCTTTAAACGACTTCTTCTCAAGAACCACTGGGCCGATTTCAGTTATATTTGGGAGGAAGCATTCATAGGGCATAGAGATCTAAGTTTGTTCAAATGAACCCGATCAGCCAATTTGTCCGGTGGCCATCTTGGATTTAGGCCGATTTTAGGAAATGTCTTTAAAAATCTTCTCCGAAACGGCTTAGGGGATTGATGCAAACCTCATGAAATATGATTTATGGCAAGGGAACTTGATTGGTCAAATGGTTTGGCGGCGATCTTGGTTGACCTAGTTTTAGCGAAAATGACTTCTCCAGAACTGCTGAAGGGATCGGGCTGAAATTTGGCAGATATGATTTAGGGACTAAGGGCCAGTAAAGTTTGTTCAAGAGAAGTTGATCCGTAAAAAAAACATGGCCGCCGTGGGCCAATCAAAATATAGCATGTTTGGTGGCCATATTGGATTTTTTTATTTAATGAATTTTGAGGCCAAAATTGGTTTTATATAGGTTTTTGGCTATTCTGATCTCAAATTTACAATTTTCGAAACTGTCGGATAAACGGTTTGACGGCCATCTTGGATCATTTCCCCCCCCCCAAAGCTCCCATACTAAAGCAATTGGAAATTTAAAATATCTTCTCGAGAACTTCTGGGCCGATTTTAATTATATTTGACATGAAGCATCCTTAAGGCTTAGAGATGCAAGTTTGTTCAAACGAACTCGATCGGGCAATTTGGCCGGCGACCATCTTGGATTTCGTGAGATTTTTAGAATTGTTTTTAAAAATCTCCCAAACCATTTGAGGGATCGATTCAAAACTCACGAAATATGATCTAGGGTAAGCGCTGAATCAAGTTTGTTCAAGGGAACTTGATTGACCGACTGGTTCAACGGCCATCTTGGATGACCTAGTTTTCACAAAAACGACTTATTCCCCAGAACCGCTGAAGCGCTCAAGCCGAAATTTATGATATATAATTAGGACCTAAGGGCGATTAATGTTTGTTCAAAAGAAGTTGATTCGTCTACAAACATGGCCGCGGTGGACCAATCAAAATATAGTGTGTTTGGCAGCCATATTGGATTTTTTTATTTGATGGATTTTGGGGCCGAAATTCGTTTTATATAGGTTTTTGGGTATTCTGATCTCAAATTTACAATTTTTGAAACTGTCGGATAAATGGTTTGGCAGCCATCTTGGATCATTTTCCCGCCATAAGCTCCCATACTAAAGCAATGGGAAATTTAAAATGTCTTCTCGAGAACTACAGGGCCGATTTGAATTATATTTGGCAGGAAGCATCCTTATGGCATAGAGATTTCATTTTGTTCAAACGAAGCCGATCGGCCAATTTGTCTTTAAAAATCTCGTTCTCCGAAACGGCTTGGGGAATCGATTCAAAACTTATGAAACCTCATCTAGGCAAAGAGGTAAGCCAAGCTTGTTTAAGACGACTTGATTGACCGAATCGTTAGGCAGCCATCTTGGATGACCTAGTTTTCCCGAAAACGACTTCTCCAGAACCGCTGAATGGATCAGGCCAAAATTTGGGAGATATGATTAGGGACTAAGGGCCATTAAAGTTTGTTCAAGGGAAGTTGCTCCGTCAAAAAACATGGCCACCGTGGGCCAATCAAAATGTAGCGTGTTTGGCGGACATATTGGATTTTTTTATTTGATGGATTTTGAGGCCAAAATTGGTTCTATATATGTTTTTGGGTATTCTGAGCTCAAATTTGCAATTTTCGAAACTGTCGGATAAACGGTTTGGTGGCCATCTTGGATAATTTTCTCGTCAAAAGCTCCCATGCTAAAGCAATGGGAAATTTAAAATATCTTCTTGAGAACTGCCAGGCCGATTTGAATTATATTTGGCAGGAAGCATCCTTAGGGCATAAGGATCCAAGTTTGTTCAAATGAACTCGATCGTCCAATTTGCCCAGTGGCCATTTTGGATTTCGGCTGATTTCAGGAAATGTCTTTAAAAATCTCCGAAACCACTTGGGGAATCTTCATCTAGGCAAAGAGGTAAGCCAAGTTTGTTCAAGAGGACTTGATTGACCAAATGGTTCGTCGACCATCTTGGATGACCTGGTTTTCACGAAAATGACTCCTCCAGAACCGCTGAAGGGATTGGGCCGAAATTTGGGCCATTAAAATTTGTTCAAAGGAAGTTGATCCATCAAAAAAACATGGGCGCCGTGGGGCAATCAAAATGTAGTGTGTTTGACGGCCATATTGCACTTGTTTTGGAGTTGTGAAAGAGCTGTTAGTTCAGCAGTGCTGAGATTACTGTTCTGCATTCTGTGATGGATGTGATTACTGTATTCATACCTGATTGCTCTGAAAAAGGCCTCAAAGCGGGCATCCATTGTTGGAGGCGGCATTGAGGTTTTTTCAGGAGCAAATTTTCTGGCTATAGTGTCTTGAAAGGAAAGTGGGACTGGCAAGAGGGGTGGGATTGTTGTGCCGGCTCCTGCTTGTAGGAGTACGTGTGGGGGTTGTGGGCTGGGGGTGAAGACGCAGTGTTTGAGACGCATTCGTCTACAGAAAGCTTGTAGATCTGAATATAAACTGCCCATGTTAGGTTCTGGGACCGTAGGGCTAAACCCTAAACCTTTGTCTAATAGACTGATGGTTGCCATGTTGAGGGACGAGTCTGAGAGATTGAAAACAAAAGAAGCGGCATATGGTTCTGAGACTATATTGCCGATATTATTGTTATGATTGAGACCGGTTGGATTTGCATTGTAGTAAATTGGAATATGAAAATTGTTGTAAAATATAAAATAGTTTTTTGTAAACTGGTATAGAAACAGTCATTTTCTTTTTGTGTCTCAGTTTTTTAACCGCTTGGAATAGTTCATCTATAGCTCTAGTGCTTCTGGAGTCCAAACGTGGTTTTGGGCTGCTGTTGGTCCCTCGGTTGTTGTTTCTCCTGCTACTATCTGGCTGTTGGTGGCTTGGCCCTGGTCTCTCCTGTGTTCTGGAGGGTTGGTGGTTGCCTCCCCTGGGCTGTGTGAAACTTTGGTGGTGCGCTGTTTTTTGTTTTTCGTGGGCCTCCGTTTAGGGTTTTCAGAACAGTGGAGGCGGCCATGTCGCACCGTCGTAGTGGCTATTGCCAATTCAGCCTCCCTAGTGGTGGCTTCATTGCAACATCTCTCAAAAGTGGTTTTGAAACCGCTTACTACAGCGTACTGTCGCTCTAGTTTCTTGCTTGTTTGATCGAGCAGTAATTTTGTTAAAGAGGTTTCAAAGTCTTTGACAGTGTTATCTCATGTACTTCTGAAAACTTCGTCTTCTCGTTCTGGGCTTCAAACTACCCTTGTAGCGAGCATACTGGGTGGTGAGCGGTCAGCGTACGACCGCTCCAAGCTTTCCAGTTGAAATTCCAATTTTCTATTATACTGATACGACCATGCAAAAGTCAATACTACCCAGCATAAAGGGAAATACATGTAGCTTAGAGCATCCAAACATTGATACTGCAATCCACGTTTCATGTTCTGCATATAGTGTGCCAGCTAAAAGCAGCTTTTAGGCAAATTAACCAGTACACATACGAAATGGCAAATTCTTTAAGATATCTAAAGAATATTCTCTTGAGAGATAGCCATTGATCCAGAAATTGATTCAATCTAAGGCCATGTTCTCACTAGAGAGACTGAAGGTGACTACCCTCTTGCCTGGTATGGCGTTTATACAATAGGTAGAGCTGGTTGATATGTAGGCATGTAATGGCTGGCTTATGGTCAGAATGGTGCTATTCCTTTATTTTTAGCTCACCTGGCCTGAAAGGCCAAGCGAGTTTATGCCATGGCGGTCGTCCATCTGTCCGTTCGTCAAATCGCGTCTTTTCCTTAACGGTTTGACCGATTTCAGCCAAATTTGGCTGGAACGATCCTAAGCGGCTACCCTCCAGATGGTTTTTTTCAGAATTTTGATTGATCAATTTGTTGGGTGACAATCTTAGATTTTATGAAAAATGTACCGGAAATGGTCAAAATGCTACTCCTCCTTAGCTGCTTGACTTATTTCAACCAAATTTGACTAGACGTATTCTATGTTGGTAGGCTCTAGAAGTTCTATTCAGAATTTTGATTGATCAATTTTTTGGGTGAAAATCTTTGATTTTATGAAAAATCTACCGGAAATGGTCAAAATGCTACTCCTCCATAGTCGCTTGGCATATTTCAACCAAATTTGACTACCGTTAAATCCCGTGTATATTGCGCTATCGTACATAGTGCGCACTCCTAAATTTAACCAAAATCGGCCTGAAAAAACCTTGTTTTCATGTATAGTGCGCAGTAAGATTGAGAGACGTGTGAACGAAAACTGGTAACAAAAAAATCAATGACTTACTGCGTGTTGAATACACTTTCCTTATAAAATCTGGTTTGTGGCGTGTGTTACTCTGTTGTTTAATCTTGGGAATATCATTCGCGTACACTTTTAGCAAATATTTTGTATTAAACTATTGAATGATATGAAAATACAAATATAATTTCCATCAGAACAGGTTAGAATCCGAATTTGATTTGAGCAGAGCTCATTAACATAATTGGTCGTTAGAACATAAAAAATCGGATATTTATTTTGTTTCAATTCATAAAATATGAGTTTTGTGCGCTGATACTTGAGAATAAAATCGATTTTAATATAAAAAAACCCACCTCAAATCCATTTTGGTTCACATTAACAGTGCCTGTAACTATATCAAAGGCGAGCCCATGAGATTTTGTTCAATCATATACGCAGTAGATGAGTGGTTTCAAGACTCGGTTCACAGGCAGTGTAGTCAGGTGGTGGGGCGGGGTGGGTGGATTAACGCGGTCAGAAGTACAATAAACAAAGGTGATAGAGCTGACCGCCTGCCGTTTACAAAATCGACAGTGATCAATTGTGGGTATTGTTTGAGTGGGGGTGGGGTTTATATAATATATTGTAGTATATCATCATCATAATATATTATAATATAGTGCTATAATCTAGTTTATTCCACGCATTGTTTATTAAATAAATTGAATTATCTTCAATTTGAAATGATTTTCTATTCTCATCCTTTCGTTTCTACAGTTACTTCATCATACGTTGACGGCTGTGACCTTTAACATTAACCTGTCAATCATAATCATCCTGCCCGCCGATTGGTCAAAACATTGTGCCATTTAGTACATATAAAACATTCCTTTCTATATCTATGTAAATGCTAGATCACCTTGAAAAACATCGGCTCTAGCATTCTTTTTTTAACACATTTATGTCCGTATCTGTGTAGCAATCTATGGATTTTAAACATCTCTATGTTCAACTTGGGAAGACAGGAGTAACCTCCCTTTATAGAAATAAATTAGAACAAATTACAGGAAATAATGGCGTTGTAAAAAAGTTAAATGATGGTTTATTTGATCATTTTACAACACTTTATGGTATTTAATAAAGGTATAACACAATATTTAGACAGTAGTAAGACATTTTAACGATCTAGTTGAGATAGTACCATTATAGACATGTTAGAATGTGATCGTTATTCCCGACTGATTCCCAATCCATAAAATCATATTTCAGCCCTGAATTTTGCGATTCTGGGGGAAAAAATGTGACAAATATTTATCCTTGTATATAGTGCGCAGTAGCTTTTTATAACATGTAATTTGAGCAAAAAAGTGCGCAATATACACGGAATTTAACGGTAGATGGATTCTATGGTCGTAGGCTCTAGAAAATCTATTCAAAATTTTGATTGATCAATTTTTTGGTTGAAAATCAGGCTGGAATGATCCTAAGCGGCTACCCTCCAGATGTTTTTTTTCAGAATTTTGATTGATCAATTTGTTGCGTGACAATCTTAGATTTTATGAAAAATGTACCGCAAATAGTCAAAATGCTACTCCTCCATAGCCGCCTGACATATTTCAACCAAATTTGGCTAGATGGATTCTACGGTGATAGGTTCTAGAACCTCTATTTAGAATTTTGATTGATCAATTTTTTGGGTGAAAATCTTACATTTTGTTAAAAATCTACCGAAAATGATAAAAATGCTACTCCTCCTTAGTTTCCTGATATTTCAACCAAATTTGACTAGATGGATTCTGTGGTGGGAGGCTCTAGAACATCTATTCAGAATTTTGAATGATTAATTTTTTGGGTGAAAATCTTAGATTTTGTAAAAAAATTACCAGAAATTGTCAAAACGCATGCAGACACACACGCACACTTCCCATTTCATGGTGAGGGCAATAATACATGATATAATAATAATAATTAGCGCTAATCATTGGCACTTGGCGTATATTTCCAGACTGTATCCTTCTATGCTGGAGTGTGTAGAGAGAGAAATCCAAGCATGCAACTTACCCATGAAGATGGTGCAGTCTGCTTTGAGTGGAATAAGAGAGGCTCTAGACTATATATGCAGAGAGAAGCAGGCAGGTATGTGGTCATAAGACTGATAATTAGGGCCCCGCAGGTGCGGAAGCCCTATAGTAATCACCGTGTCTGTCCGTCCGTCTGTCCATCCACAATAGCTTGTAAACAGTATATCATACATAACTGCTGCGGATATTTGAATGAAACTTGGTGTATGCCTCAGTGATGATATGCCTCAGTGATGATATGCCTCAGTGATGATATGCCTCAGTGATGATATGGCTCAGTGATGATATGCCTCAGTGATGATATGCCTCAGTGATGATATGCCTCAGTGTTGATATACCTCAGTGATGATATGCCTCAGTGATGATATGCCTCAGTGATGATATGCCTCAGTGATGATATGCAGATGTGCCTTTTGAAGAATTAACATTTATGGGTCCAATATTTTGGAGGAAAATGCGCTTTTTAATGCAAAAACTCCTCGTAAACACAATCTCATACAGAATCGCTTAGCCCCGAGGATCCGACGGGATGTATTATCGGCGCGAAATAATTGGCTTCCTGGGTCGACAGGACGTATTATCGGCTCGAAATAATTGGCTTACTGGGTCGACGGGATGCATTATCGGCTCACGCTACCACCAGTTTTCGATCGCTAAATACACAAGCATTACTGGCGTTTTATCCAATCAAACTTAGCATTACATTACGTCAGAAGGCTGAATTTTCTAAATCCACTGTTGATTGGTCAATTCAGTTTGTTTACAAATTTCTGCGGGAAAATATAAATAGAGCTTTGTGAATGAAATAGTTTACGTAAAAATGTCGAAGATGACGAAGCAATTCCTTTATTTAATTATCCCGATAGATGGAATCGGGTATTATTATTATTATTATTATTATTATTATCATGAATTATTATTATACAAGCTGCTCAACGATTGGCCAAGCTGGAAAATCTTTCTAAACCATCCTACACTAGCAGTGTCATATATAATATGGAAATGCGAACGCAACCCGCTCTCCGTAGTTAAGAAGATCGTGAATTTCGTTTATCTTTGTCACGTGATATGATGTTACCAGCTTATGACAGTTAGTTTAATTTTAATGAAACTTTGTTTCCATACTTTTAAATTACTTTATAATGTAAATTTATCATTACTGAATAACTGAAAGCCTCTCAAAATTACTGAACATCCATCATGGTGAAATTATTTAAAATCAATGGTCGAGTGGGGTTTAGGTATTGAGAGACAGTTGTCAATAACTTGAACAAATTATATTTTCTTCCAAACCTTTTATCACATATCACTCTACTATAATATATATACTAGGGGGGTATGTGGTAGTGGTATGCTTGGACGAAAATTCAAAGGCCTGTGGTCTGGAACATAGAATGGCATATCAGCATAGACAATAAAATTGTTTTAAAGATATTGACCACTGGAGATATGGTTCACATGGGGAAGGAATAAGGGGGGCCCAATTGGGAGATGGCCCCTTTTTTCCTCTCCCACAGTTTAGCACCACACACCCACCCAGGTCATACACACATTCCGACACCCCAGTTATTGAGTTTGATTGCCTCATCCATTTTTGTCAATCTTACTGGGGTTTGCTGCTGTTCATGTTGCAATGTTATTAATGTATCTATCCTTTTATTTTTCAGCTTGAAACACCATTTGAGAGAAAAATGAAAGCAAATTTAAACTTGATGATTTTTATAAACCCTGTAACATTTAAATTTGCTAAAAAAAATTACATCTCATGGTAAATATCCATTTCCAGACAAAGAGAATCTGTTTGAAAATTTACCTCTCGGTTATTGCGCCAGACGTTCCAGTCGTACTTTTTTTAAACTGTTCTCATGATCTGCAAATGGCCATTTTGCAAGGTCACTGCTGTACCCGTTTTTGGCCGGCTTGCTTGTTATAGGGTTAATAATATTTAAATACTGTATTGTGTAAACTATCAGTGCAAATATCAAATAAAGTTTACTCGAAGTGAGAGGGAGAGAGAATCTCATATTAGGCAATCAGACTGGACTATGTATAGTAGATTTGTTGAATATATAGAGTCCAATTTGATTGGAAGAGTTTGCTGCTTTGGGATATTTAGCCTTGTCCTGCAAGGGGAAGGGGGGGGGGGGGGTTGGGGGGGGGGTATTACATTTGTGTGCATGCATGTGTGTGTGTGCACATGTGTGTGTCCATGTGTCCGTAGGTATTGCATCTAAAATACTGATCTATATTGGTTTCAAATTTTAACACAACAAAGCAACATAACCTAAACAAGGATTTCCAGAAGTTGTCTGTGATCTGGACAAAATCCCAGGATCCAGATTGGATACAAATTTTAATCTATAGATATCTTGGAAACTACTGGCTTGATTTTGCTCACATTTGAACAAAGTAGAGGGTGCGATCATACACTACGATTTAACAAATTTGGATGTGTTAAAATTTATTTAAAAACCGTTATGTACATTGAGAAAAATGGTAGGGCAGTCTCAGCAGTGGTTTACAGTCTCTGATTACTCTTGTTCATAATGTTATCTATCAAGCATCAAGTCCTCGATACCACCGTTGGGCTTTAAAAATGTAATCTACCTGTCGATGGAAACTAAGTGATAACTAGATTGCTTGGTCGATGATGCGTTATAGCTGAACCCATGTTAACCACTTTGACCTCTTTATCTCACCCCATCCCTGGGGGTGGAGGCAAATGTAAATGCCCTCTTGCACTCCATAATCACCTACCAAATTTGTTTGAATTCCAACTACTGAATTTGGAAGAGTTGCATTACACAGAGACTGGAGTGGATTGGTGTGGAAAATCTGGATGTCATAAGGGGAAATGATCTGTGAAAGCAGGAGTTAAAAATTAACATGAGCCAGAGGCTAGTAGAAATTGACTATGACTAGTACAATTTGTAACCGACCAGCCTGATGGTAACAATTTGATATGTCAATAGTCAAGGTGGCCAAATGTAAAAATTTACCACTACAATGACTGGCTCAGTAAGTGAGCCGGCCGGTCATTCCAGTTTTAAAATTTCAAAGATAGTCTTCCCTTGGTCTGCAAAGAAAATTTCATGGGCTAAAGTAGAATCTAGTAATCCTGCTAGAGACATGTAGTGGCTCATTTGGCTTAATTTCAATTCATGGAGAGGGTGTGCGAGAGTGGTCAGAAATATGAAAAATCTGGAAATCCAGATAACTTTTATAATCAATTTCTTGATCTTTTGAACAGCCAATCTTTTGAACAGCACCCCCCCCCCACCCCCCCGGGTGTGGAGACAGGAAATTCACAATTATATGGTAACCCTTTGAATTCAACACAACAGTTTGGGAGGAGTTAGCGTGACGGACAGTTTTTTGTATATATGTCCTTTGGACCCCACCCCCTGACCCACGGGGTGGAAGCAAATCTAAATGTGGTCTTGCAAAGTTCAATCATGGGTAACTCACATACCAAATTTGGTTGAATTCCACCCATCTGTTTGGGAGGGGCTAGCATGGTGGACCGACAGCCGGGTAGGAGGCGATTATAATATCTCCATTTTTTCAAAACATGGGGATCATGAAAGGACCCAAGGCGATAAGATACAGGTAGGTAATTAATTCAAAATCTTTATACAAAAATGTAAATTTCTTTCGGATAGAGAAATTAAGCTACCACCATCAGTGGCCACGGCACATTGTTTCCAGGAGTTGTCGGTGAAAGTATTAAACATAGCAAAGACTGGAATTGACAAGTGACATGGCAGAAATTTAGATTTTCTAATAGATGAATCCACTTTTAGCTCTGCCCCATCTCTGGTAAGCTCCATCCATGATTTGCGTGTGTTGGGATCAGGTTATACACTTTGAATACTAAATTCCCAATTCCATGATAACTATAGATACAGCTAACCAAACCTGTGAAATATTTTGAAACTAATTTGACTGGGGTCTGTTTTCAATTATTCAACAGAATGTTTATTAAGTAGTAAGGACACACAATTCGTACAACTGACAGACTTTTAAAAGTTCATGATGGACTTAGCTACGTCATCCAATAGATATTTTGATTGTGACATCAGCCTACATGTACATGTGATGTAATTCATTATGATGTCATATACTTGGGTGACAGATTGGATTCATCTATTATTTAACCCTTTCTCATTTTCACCGACAAATCCCTGAAAAAGTATGATGCTTACAATATAAAATTTATTATATTGAATATTTTGAAATTAATTTGACTGAAAGCCATTGCTGCCTAAGGCAGTCAAACTAATTTAAAAATATTCACCAGTTTTCCTTTACGGTATCATTAAAATGAGTTATGGGGAATTCATTGGGAAAAAGGTTAATCTTACCTTGCTCGTGTGCAGATTTATGTTGTATATTTCACTGCCATTGAATCATATTTGCTGCGCATCGTTCTTGGCTGATTCATTGCGATGGAGCCTAGTGTATACGGTGTCTCCGAATCCATAATCATATCAGTAATTTGCATTAACGATTTTGATTGAATTCTACCAAAAGCTATTGGAGATGGATGGATAGACAGATGAATGGAGGCAATTGCAATATCCCAGCAGTCTTATTTTACACAGATAACCAAATTTTTCTCTATAAAATCCATGTTAGTAAATCCATCAGCCTACTTAGCAGGAGAAAGTGTCTGATTTTTATACCCCGCCAAAAAATTTTGCGTGGTATTATGTAATGGCGCCGTCCGTCCGGGCGGGCGGGCGGGCGGGCGGGCATGCGGCAGAGTGGTTTCCGGATGATAACTCTGTTATCATTTGTCGAATCGCATTGAAACTTCATAGGTTGGTGGGACTAGGCCTGGGGAAGAAACCTATCGAAATTGACGATGATCCGAAATCCAAGATGGCCACCAGCCACCGGCGGCCATCTTGGGAATTGGTTTCAGGATGATAACTCAGTTACCGTTTGTCGGATCGCATTGAAACGTCATGGAGTGGTTGGACCAGGACTGGGGAAGAAACCTTTCAAAATTGACAACGATCCGAAGTCCAAGATGGCCGCCAGCCACCGGTAGCCATCTTGAAAATTGGTTTCTGGATTATAACTCTGTTACCGTTTATCGGATCGCTTTGAAACTTCATAGAATGGTTGGACTAAGTCTGCGGAAGGAAGAAACCTATCGAAATCGATGCTGATCCGAAATCCAAGATGGCCACCAGCCACAGGCGGCCATCTTGAAAATTGGTTTCCGGATGATAACTCCGTTACCGTTTATCGGATCGCTTTGAAACTTCATAGAGTTGTTGGACTAGGTCTGGGGAAGAAAGCTATCAAAATTGACAATGATCCGAAATCCAAGATGGCCACCGGTGGCCATCTTGAAAATTGATTTCCAGATGATAACTCCGTTACCGTTTATCGGATTGCTTTGAACCTTCATAGAGTGGTTGGACTAGGTCTGAGGAAGAAACTTATCGAAATCGACAATGATCTGAAGTCCAAGATGGCCGCCAGCCACCGGTGGCCATCTTGAAAATTAGTTTCCAGATGATAACTGTTATCGTTTATTGGATCGCTATGAAATTTCATAGGGTGGTTCGACTACCTCTGGGGAAGAAACCTATCATGATTGACAATGATACAAACTCCAAGATGGCTGCCAGCCACCGGTGGCCATGTTGAAAATTGGTTTCCAAATGATAACTCCGTTACCGGTTATCGGATCCCTTTGAAACTTCATAGAGTGGTTGGACTATGTGTGGAGAAGAAATCTATCGAAATTGACGATGATCCAAACTCCAAGCTGGCTGCCAGCCATGGGCTGCCATCTTGAAAGTTGGTTTCTGGATTTCATTTATTGGATCACTTCCTACGGTCACTGGAATATGTCTGGTGAAGAAACTTATCAAAATTTACGATAATCCGAAATCCAATATGGCCACCAGTCAGCGGCAGCCATCTTGAAAATTGGTTTCCGGACGATACCTCCTTGACCGTTTAACGGATCGTTTTGACACTTCATAAGGATGACTGGTCTGATGGGGCTGAGGAAGAAATAAATATTTTCTGATAGCTCTCATTCATTGGTTTGTCATCATGGCAGGGGGGAGGGGGGGAACTATTGAACCCTATGGTGAAAATCCATTTGTTTCGTCAATTGTTGATGGATTAAAATCAAATTTAGCAGAGTTGTTTCTTCAGTCAAATATCTATTTGAACTATGGATATAAAGAGTCCGCACCTTTAAACAAGGACCATAACTCTGGTTCATTAAGGCATTTTTATACCCCACCCACAAAATTTCCGGAGTATTATGTGATGACGTTTACGGGCCGGCGGGCGGCGGGGTGGTTTCCGCACGATAACTCTGCTACCGTTTATCGGATCACTATGAAACGTCATAGGATGATTGGACTAGGTTTGTGGAAGAAACCTATCGAAATCCTCCGGTGGCCATCTTGAAAATTGGTTTCCGCACGATAATTCTGCTAGCGTTTATCAGATCGTTTTGATTCGTTTGAAACTTCATAGGATGATTGGAATAGGTCTGAGGAAGAACACTATCGAAATCGACAATGATCCGAAATCCAAGATGGTCGCCAGCCACCGGCGGTTGGCTCTTTAAGGCATTTTTAAATATTGAACACTATAGGGAAAATGCATATTTTCGATTGAACTTTATTCCCTATGATGAAAATTCATTTGTTTCGTCGACTGTTGATGGATTAAAACCAAATTTAGCAGATATGTTTCTTCAGTTAAATATCTATTTGCCCTATGAATATACAGAAGCCACAACTTCAAATAAGGGCGATAGCTTTGGCTCTTTAAGGCGTTTTTAGGTATCGAACGCTGGGGAAAGTTATCTGTGTCATGTTTCGTCAATTGTTAATGGATTAAAAATGGTTTGTCAGAAATGTTCCTTTCGTACACTTGAATAAGGTGACAACAATGTCAGGGATGGCTGCCCCATTGAATAATGGTACTCTTCCTGTCGGTCAATCATGTCAATAGCCTTGCATTTTCCCATCCAAATTTTTTACTCTGACCTCACCATTGCCTCTTAGATAAATGTCAGTGTTGTGACACTTGAACTCTATCAATAGCGTCAGTGATGGCTGTCCCATTGATAAAAGGTACTTTTCCCATTGGTGAATAGGGTCAATGACAGCCATATTCTTGCATTTCCTCATCCAACTTTTTTACTGTAACCATTGTCCCGTTGCTAAATGTCATCTGCTGTATCAGTAATGTCAAGGATAGCTGCCGTATTGGTTAATGGTACTTTTCCCACTGGTCAATAGACTCAAGAACACCAATATTTTTGTATTACCGGCTTAAGTATTTGTTTGTGACCATTGCACCATTTGTAAATGGCATCCATTTGTACACTAGCTATTTGATAATAGTGTCAGGGCTGGCTGGCCCATTGATCAATGGTACTTTTCCTGTTGGTCAATAATGTCAAGGACACAATATTCTTGCATTTCCTTACCCAGATTCTTTACCATGGTAACTATGTATAACAAAATTGTGAAAATAGAAAATCCTGAAATTTTTCTTCTATTCAAAAGTCCTGCTGATCAATATCTCATTTAACCCTCATTTAGCAACAGTTTTAAATGTATTTCTACTGTTATCATTACAGATTTTGTGGAAATGGCCCCGTGTCTGCAGAGTCAGGATGTCGTTATGGCGGTGAATGGGTGTGTTGTAGCGATGCAGCAACATCTCTTATCGTCAGTTATGTCAATGATGTCTCCTTCAGCTTCAGACATGTCACAGTCATCGTTATCAGATAGGATGTCACAAATGTGCAAGTGAGACTATTGTACTTAATAACTACAGACCAACCATACACCAAAACATTATTTGCTCTCCTGCCCAGAATGGCCAAGTCAACTTATGCTACAGCGACTGTCCATGTGTTCGTCCATCTGGCCGGCACCCGTCAACGTTTTCTTACAACTTCTCAAGAACCGCTCGGTCGATTTGAAGCTAAATGGTCAATTTGATTGGCAGTCATCTTGGTTTTTGCGCTATTTTCAGCTACAATCTGTGTTTTTAAAACATTTCTCTGTTCATGTCAAATTCTTTAAGTCTTTGTGCGCCCTTCTAGTTCCAGTAACCATCATGGATTTTCCTAAAGTTTCTGGTTAATAATATAAGAGCTTTATGTAAAAAAATGTCACTAGCCAATGTTTCAGGTGCCAGAAGTGGAAGTCTTGTGCCTCTTGTTTAATCACTATTGAACTTCTGAAGGGCTCTCAAAACTACTGAAAATCCATTACTGAAAGAGTGTGAAACTACTAAAAAATCATGGCTTTCCACCTGAAACTACTAACTGCATGCACTGGGGTAGGCAGGTCTGCTGTGATGTATTTGATTATGATGACATATACTTGACTGACAGATTGGATTCCTCTTCTGTGGGGTATAGTTACGTATAAATGAATGCACCTGTTCTAATAGACTAGCCATATCAGGGTTCCCAGCCGCCTTGAAAATGTGTTTTCAGTTTCCAACTCGGGTAATTTAGAAAATACACCAAAAATTCAGAGAAAACTCAGGGAATTTGAAAGGAAGGTTTCCACCTTTTGCCATTTTGCTGTATGCGCATCTTGTGTCATGTGTCCAAGTTGTGTCCATTGACTGAAAATAATTGTATGTACATACCACTCTGCTGTATGTTTTATAAGTATCTTAGCTGCTTTGCTGCAACGACTTCTTGCCTTCCCAGCAACCTCGCTTAGGTGAAAATATTTCTCATGGAATTTTGGAAATTACTCAGGGAAATATCAGGGAAAACTCAAGGAATTTCTTTTTCCAATGTGCTGGGAACCCTCAGCCCTGCATATTTCACCCATAAGCCTTATATTATGGTGTATATTAAATAACCTTTATATAAAACAAAGTAGTCATGTTCTGCAGAGGCTTGGGGATGGTATTGAAACTGGTACAATGGACGTTTCCGGTTTTAGCTATGCCCCGCCCATCTGTAACTAAGATCCATACACACGTCTCATTTTGGGATCAAACGATCCCTGAAGTCCCGCACTATCAATTTCCAGAAAACTATACATGTAAGCTGTTGAATGTTTTGAAACTAATTTAACAGGTTGCTGTTGCTGCCTATGGCAGCAACAGGGCCCAGTCAAATTAGTTTCAAAATATTCAACAGCATGTTTATTAAATAGTAGACATACAATTCGTACAACGCTTACAAATTTGATTCCTCGGTTGCTGACCTTGACTTGGATCTCATGCGATTACAGGTTCATTAACCCTTTTAACGATAAATTCCTAAATTCCAAAGCCAAACTGCTGTATCGGATATCTAGTCAGGAATTTATCGATGCAGGGCTAAATTTCCAGTCAGCCAGCCACTTTAGTGGTAAGTTTTCAAAAAATAAATTCCTTAACCAACAAATGGACACTTCTCAAGACCGCTGCAGAGGCCGAGTTTCGCCTGTTTAACCCATTAACTCTCAAATTTCTTCAAGAAAATTTTAATTTTCTATGAAAATATCCATTTGCAGACCCAATCATTCCAGTGGTAAATTTTCAAAAATAGTCTTTTCTTGATCTGCAAATGGACACTTCCCAAGACCACTGAAAAAGCTGGGGTTTTCCGTTTTGTGGGTTATGCCTTTAACCCTCGAATTTGTTCAAGAAAATTTCAATTTTCTCATAGAAAATTTCAATTTGCATACCAAGAGAAGACTATTTTTGAAAACTTACCACTGGAATGACTGGCTTGGTTATCGAGCCAGTCATTCCAATGGTAAATTTTCTAAAATACTCTTCTCTTGATCTGTAAATGGATATTTCTCAAGACCACTACATAAGCCGTTTTTGGCTGATATGAGGGTTAAAGAGTTAACTACTGAACGGTTACGGTGATATTGATAGTGGTGAAAATTATGTTTTATATTGAAAATTAGGAAATGTAAAATTGATATTGACCTGTGCTGTACGTTATATCGTTCTTTTTGACAGCCTCTACAATGAGTTCATAGATTGTGTGACTATGACAGTTACAGTTTGTGGAGCTAAGGCGGCGGACATTTTTCACACGCTGGGAACACGGTTGTTCAACCGCATGCTGGAGATGTTTGGCCAAAAGTGTAAGTGAATATTATTAAAGGGATGCTAATCTCATCTCAAATGTTGTATTGTCCAGATAGATTAGTCTTTATAGATTCCATATCATTCATATCCTGTCACATTCCCTTATCTGTATCAGAATTATCTGCTTTGTAATATCGTGTATATATGTTGAATAGTGATTGCCACCATTTTGTCTCCTCAAGCGATAGTGTGTGATGTCATGCAAGTGCCAATGTATTACATTCTTTGTTATGTAATACTCATCGCATTGAATATTTTGAAACTAATTTGACTGAAAATTGTTGCTGCCTATTAATTTCAAAATATTCAACAACTTATCTGTATGATTGCTTTTATATCACTTTGCAAAACTGTAGATGGCACCCCTATGACTGAGCGTGACCATATACCGAGGCAAATACACTGTGTTTTTTCTCATTGATTGAAAAGTAAATCATGACTGGCATCATAGGCTGTAGAAATGTGTCAACATTTCGCTACTAAAGCGTGAATACGTTTCGTTGTCGGCTAAAATGTTAGGGACGGATTATGTTTGGCATATTCTATCACATAAATGGTTAGTATAAGATAAGGTGAGATTTCTTTTAACAAACCTCATAGTCAAAGCTACCGGAAGTAGTAGTAATATGAAGGCTTATGCCAAATACGGTGGTTCTACCCACTTGCATTCCAGTGTTATGGCCAAAAAGTGTATTCTTGTTGGTATTTCGTAAACCAGTGACCTAAATATTTGATGGTTTGACCTGAATCTCATAGAACTTCTAGATACCTATGATATAAATGAATTTGCCAGATTTGTGATTCTACCAATTCACCTTTCCAGAGTACCCACCCATCATATGACGTCATAATGAACTGCGTGATGTGTGCAATGACATCATAATGAATGACGTCGATAAGTACGTCACGAATGCAGATTTGAAGACGGTCTATGCGTTGTTGTACAAATTGTTTTCTTTTACTATTTAATAAATATTCTGTTGAATATTTTGAAACTAATTTGACTGGTCAAATTGGTTACAAAATATTCAACAGCTTCCCTGTATAGTTTTCAGGAAATTGATAGCCAGGGCATTCGGGGATCGATCAATCCCAGCACGGCGAGGTGTGGGTGGAGCTTAGATAGTGATGGGCGGGGCAAATGGAAAGGTCCATTTCCTATTGGCTAAATAATGTGTATTCCGGGATACACTTAATGACTGTGTGTCCTAGATATTTGACCATTTGACATCAAACATATTTTTTACGTACCCATCTACGATATGCTATTGAATAGATATACCAAATTAGGTCATTCTATCTTAGACTATGAACTTCAAGATATCATACGGATAGATGCACAGACAGACAAATGGCACCAACAACAATGCTCACACTGGCCTGTGGCGGCGTGAGTAGGCTTGCACGATTATGTGATTAAATCAAAATATGTTTTAAATCGTGAATTTATATGATGAAAAATTAAGTAATCGAATAATCGTGAATATTTATTACATAAGATATTTCAAATCTTAACTTTAAATTACTTTTTAATGCGATCGGTCATGAAAAATGACATTTTGCTCAGTGAATGTATGTCCATTTGCAGGGCAAGAGATGACTATTTTTGAAAATGTATTATTATTTATTGGAATGCCTGGCTTGAGACTCGAGCCAGCCATTCCAGTGATACATTTTCAAAAATAGTCTTCTCGTGCCCTGTAAATGGACTTTTCTAAACACCATTTCAATTTTCTTCATTGATATTCTTTTGTTGTTATGTCTTGGTAATTTGTATCCAAGCTGATTAATCGAGTAATCACGATTATTTTTAATAATTGATCGCAATCACTCAACGCAATAATCACACAAGCCTAGGCATGAGTAATGGAGGAATCCAGTTTATCCATCAATCATATGACATCAGCTACGTGACTTGTTGGCTGACATAATTAATTGATTTAGTCCGCCTTAAACGCTTAATAGTCCATCAGGTTGTACGAATTGTATGTCTACTATTTAATAAACATACTGTTGAATATTTTGAAACTAATTTTGCTGGGCCCTGTTGCAGCAACAGCACTCAAAATTTCAAATTATTTAACAGCTTACCTGTACAGTCTTCTGAAAATTGAGATTGAGAGAGCAAGGATCGATCGATCCCAACACGGGTAAAGCGTGCGTGGACCTTAGCTAGGGATGGGCGGGGCATAACTAAAACTGAATTCCTCAATTAGCTAAGTACTAAGCTATTCAAGGTTTTTCAACTGAAGCTGGTATGTGAAAATTGACCCATCAAAATTGAGCTTTTGTTAGTTAATGGAGTTTGATGGTGAAAATGGTGATGCGTAGATTTTTGTTTGTGTTAAGATTTCACATTTTTACCCTTTCACCAACAAATCCCGGAAAAAGTCTTCTTTACGCTATAAGACTTATTCTGTTGAATGTTTTAAAATTAATTTCACCGGAAGTCATTGCTTACATGGCTGATTATGTAGCAATGGCTTCTAGTCAAATTAATTGCAAAATATTCAACATTTTCCTGTATGATTGCCTTGAATATGATATATTGGGAATTCATCAGTGAAAGGGTTAAAATCAGCTTGACTGGTCAGATTGTTCAAATGAAGCAGATTGATTGATTTTGTCAGTAGTTATCTTGGCAAATGCTTGGATTTGGTGCTATTTAAAAAAACGTTTTTAACCGTATGATCGCTGCAAGCTCAATGGGCAATACTTCTGGGCCTGCTGAATATTTTGAAAACAGTTTGACTGAAAGTTGTTGGTGGCTAAGCCACCAACCACTTTCAGTCAATTTAGTTTTCAAAATATTCAGCAGACCCAGAGTTAAACTCCATAGAATATGTAGTCGGCAGAAATTCAGGCTGTTATCCCTCACAGACTAGAAACGACAATTTATTGATGATGTAAGCTGTATTCAGTTGTATATTTTGAAACTAATTTGCGGTTTCTATTGTCGTGAGATTTAAAATCTGTGTTTCAAAGGTTATTTAACTCTTAGCCCACTGAGGTCAATATTCTATCTTTTACAGTGTCAATAGCAAAGAAACTAGTGTACATTTTCCAATTTTGTTGGAAGATGTTGCTGTCTTACAACAGCACCATCTTCCACCAAATTTGAAAAATAAACACCAGTTCATCTTTTACTTTAATTTGAAAATTTAAAATTTTTATGTCAGAGTGGTAATGGTTAACACCTCTGAACCATAATAACATTCAAGAAACTTCATCTAGTGAAGGAGCCGAACCAACTTTTTTTCAGAATAACTGGATTAGTGGATTGACCTGGCGGCCATCTTAGATGACCTAGTTTTTACCAAAATACTGTTTTCCAGAATCGCCGATGTAATGGAGTTGTACGGTTTTAACTATGCCCCGCCTATCTCTAGATAAGCTCCACCCACGCTTTGCCAGTTTTGGGATCGATCGATCACTGCACTCCTTGAATTTAAATTTCCAGAAAACTTATGCAGGTAAAGTGTTGAATATTTTGAAACTAATTTGACCGAGTGCTGTTTCTGCCTATTGGTGAAAAGTTAAAATTTTATGACAAACTAACTGGAAATTGTTAAATCGCTTCTTATCAACTTGACTGATTTCAAGCAAATTTGGCCAAATGGTTCCTATGGTCATAGGCTCTAGAATGTCCATTCAGAATTTTGATTCATCAAATTTTTGGTTGAAAATCTTACATTTTATTAAAGATTTACCAGAAATTGTCAAATTCCTTCTTAACATCTCAACCAATTTCGAACAAATTTGGCTGGAAGGATTCTATGATGATGATAGGCTCTGAATCTTCTTAATAACAACGTAGACAAATGTTATTCAACCAATGGACTGAATATAGCCTGACGCTTGGATGCAATTGTGAATCCAGAAGTCTGAATGGTCTGAGGCTGATTTTTCAGCTCCTTTTATACCTTCCTGGGGTGAGCCTGCGGATTGACTCGCAAATGCCCATATATGGGTAAAGAAAAGTGGATTTGCCGGTTTGGGTGGTCACCATTTTATGACGGTTGTAGCCTGTTTAGCTCACCTGGCCTGAAAGGCCAAGTGAGCTGATGTCGTGGCGACCGTCCGTTGTTTGTCCGTCAACTTTTCCTTTAAAACGACTTCTTCTCAAGAACCACTGGGACGATTTCAATTATATTTGGCAGGAAGCATCCTTAGGGCATAGGGATCCAAGTTTGTTCAAACGAATCCGACCGGCCAATTTGGCCGGTGGCCATCTTGGATTTTGGCCGATTTTTAGAAACGTCTTTAAAAATCTCCGAAACCGCTTGAGGGATTGAAGGAAACCTCATGAAATATGATCCAGTGCAAGAGCTCAGCCAAGTTTGTTCAGGGGAACTTGATTGGTTAAATGGTTCGGCGGCCATCTTGGTTAACCTAGTTTTAGCAAAAATTACTTCTCCAGAACTGCTGAAGGGATCAGGCCGAAATTTGGCAGATATGATTAGGGACTAAGGGCCGGTAAATTTTGTTCAAGAGAAGTTGATCCGTCAAAAAACATGGCCGCCGTGGGCCAATCAAAATATAGCATGTTTGGCGGCCATATTGGATTTTTTTATTTGATGGACTTTGAGGCTGAAATTGTTTTTATATAGGTTTTTGGGTATTCGGATTTGAAATCTGCAATTTTCAAAACTGTCGGATAAATGGTTTGGCGGCCATCTTGGAGCTCCCATACTAAAGCAATGGGAAATTTAAAATGTCTTCGAGAACTACTGGACCGATTTCAATTATATTTAGCAGGAAGCATCCTTAAGGCATAGAGATTTAAGTTTGTTCAAACGAACCCGATCGGCCAATTTGGTCAACGGCCATCTTGGATTTCTACCGACTTAGAATGTCTTGAAATATCGTCTCCAAAACCGTTTGAGGGGGTCGATTCAGAACTCACAAAATATGATCTAGGGTAAGAGCTGAATCAAGTTTGTTCAAGGGAACTTGATTAACCAAATGGTTCAATCGCCAGCTTGGCTGACCTAGTTTTTGCAAAGACGGCTTCCTCGCAAGAACCGCTGAAGCGATGAGGCCGAAATTTGTGATATATGATTAGGGACTAAAGGCCATTACCATTAATGTTTGTTCAACAGAAGTTAATCCATCAAAAAACATGGCTCCGGTGGGCCAATCAAAATATAGCGTGTTTGGTGGCCATATTGGATTTTTTCATTTGATGGATTTTGAGGCCTAAATTGGTTTTATATAGGTTTTTGGGTATTTTGATCTCAAATTTGCAATTTTCGAAACTGTCGGATAAATGGTTTGGTGGCCATCTTGGATCATTTTCCCGCCAAAAGCTCCCATACTAAAGCAATGGGAAATTTAAAATGTCTTCTTGAGAACTACTGGGCCGATTTCAATTATATTTGGCAGGAAGCATCCCTAGGGCATAGAGATTCTATTTTGTTCAAACGGAGCCGATCGGCCCATTTGGCTGGCGGCCATCTTGGATTTCAGCTGATTTTTAGAAATGTCAAAATCTTCAAAACCGTTTGAGGGATCAATTCAGACCTCGTGAAATATGATCTATGGTAAAAGCTGACCCAAGTTGGTTCAAGGGAACTTGATTGACTAAATGGTTCAGTGGCCATCTTGTATGACCTCGTTTTCGCAAAAACAACTTCCCCAGAACCGCTGAAGCGATCAAGCCAAAATTTGTAATGTATGATTAAGGACTAAGGGCCATTAAAGTTTGTTCAAGAGAAGTTGATCCGTCAAAGAAACTGGCCGCTTTAAAATGTCTTTCAAAATCTTTTAAAAACCCCGCGTGGGGGATCGATTCAAAATGCATGAAATATCATCTAGGGCTAGGGGATCTTGATTGGCCAAATGGTTTTGTGGCCATCTTGGATTACCTAATTTTTGCCAAAATAACTCCAGAACCACTGAGCGGATTGGGCCAAAATTCGAAAGATATGATTAGGCACTTGAGTGCCATTAAAGTTTTTTCAAGGGAAGGCGCTACGTCAGAAACATGGCAGAAGTGGACCAATCAAAATGTAGCGTGTTTGGCGGCCATATTGGACTTGCAAAAATATCCACAAACTCATTTAGAAGACTACTCCTAAACCACCCACTAATAATTGTGACAAAAAAGCATAATGCTCCAGGTGAGCAACAGAGGCCCAACGGGCCTCTTGTTTACATGTTGTGGGCTTTACCGGTTGTACTGTCATGGCAGCTCGAGTGATTTTTTACTGGTTGATAATTTTTGCCGGTAGAGACTGTCATGGCAGCTGAATTTTTGCCGGTGATTTTCTTGTCGGTTCCTGGTTTTACCGGTTGTGTGTGTTTTTACCGGCTCATAATTTTTGGCGGTTATGTTTATATTTTTTGGTGGTTGAGACAAAAAATTTGAAATTTGCCGGTTGTGGCTGTTTCTGTTGTAAAACTAACTGTGGTTTCGTACCAAAATTCTTGTTATCGTTCTGGGGTGGGGGTGGGTGGGGTGTGTGTGTGTGTGTTCTGGGGTGGGGTGTGTGTGTGTGTGTTTATTGTAAGGTATGACGTGTGTGGTCATCACTTATTAATATTGATTCAGACTTATGGCGTTTCGTCCCTTGGGTGGAACTCATCAGAGGCATATGTTGGTTTACGCCCTAGGTTTGGGCCCATGATTCTATCATGATGTCAAAGGGGCTATCAAATTTGGATAGAAGGATCATATGCTGGTAGGCTCTAGAATGTTTATGCAGAATTTTGATTCATCAATTGTTTGGTTGAAAATCTATGAAATATTTACAGGAAATTGTCAAATTGATAGTCTTCCTAAAACCTTTGGCTGATTTCAACAAGATTTGACTGGAAGGATCCAATAGTAGTAGGCATCAGAATGTATATACATAATTTTGACCAGTCAATTTTTGGTCAAGATCTTAGATTTTCTGAAAAATTTTCTGGAAATTGTCAAAACGCATACTTCTTAACCGCTTGATCACATTTAACCGAAAATGTCTGGAAGTGTCCTATGGTGGTAGACTAGAATTTCTATTCAGAATTTTAATTGGTAAATATTTTTTGGGTGAAACACTTAGACTTTATAAAAAATCTGAAAATTGTAAAAATGCTTCTCCTTAGCTGCTTGACAGATTTCAACCAAATTTGGCTTGACACACCCTATCCTTGTAAGCTCCAGAATTTTACTTGGACAATTTTTTCATTGAAAATCTTAAATGTTATTGAAAGATTTACTGGAAATTGTCAAAATGCATATCCTTAACAACTTTGTGGATTTTAACCAAATTTTGGTGGCAAGGGTCCTACACTGGTAGTCTCTAGAATTTCTATTCAGAGTTTGGATTGGTCCATTTTTTGGCGAATGTCTTGGATTTTCCGAAAATTTTGCAGAATCATTTAAACTGCTAACCCTCCTTAATCAATAGCCTGATATCGGGGAAAATTGGGTGGAATGATCCTATCACAGTCTACAACAGCACCGTCTCCCAACAAATTTGTTGAAAAATGAACACCAGTTCATCGTTTAATTTTATTTGAAGATGCAAGATTTTGACACCAGTGGTAAGGGTTAAACACGTTTTCTCTCTCATTACAGGCTCCTTTAAGATGTCCAAGGAATTAAACACAGGTAAGTACATGTACATTCATTTTAGAAGCTATTTGGAACAGAAAATCTTCTTAACTAAAACACAAACTAAATTATGGCACTCAGATAAAGCAAATCTGGGGTGTGGGTTGGTTTGCGTTGTCTTTACAAATTTTATTGCAAATTTAGTATTCTTAGTTTTAATATCAGCCTATTGAAAGTCCATTTACAAGCCAAGAGAATACAACTTTTGAGAATATATCACTGAAATGACTGGTTCGGATATCGAGCCAGTCATTCCAGTAGTAAATTTTCAAAATAATGGTCTCTTGGCCTGTTAATAGGCATTCCACAAGATCATAACAGAGGGTGGTTTTGGCCGGCTTGACCATCAAAGGGTTCATGTACAGAGATAGTGGATACCCACTCCTGTTTTATTTGTACGAACTTGGACCAGTAGTTTCAGGGACACGAACAGGGACAAATACAATGGGCCTTTACAGCTAATCTCTAGCTAAGCTCCACCCACATCTCGCTTGTGTTTGGATCTATTTATCCCTAAACTCCCTGACTTTAATATAGAAGATGACTATACAGGTAAGCTGTTTAATATTTTGAAACTAATTTGACGGGGTGCTGTTGCATGTTTATTAAATAGCAAAGACCTGGGCTTTAGAGTTACCTCATTTGGGCACACCACCTATCTGGTCCTGGATCCATCAATGCTCCTAGAAACTACAGAATTTTGAAATCTGACGGATTGATTTTGAGCCATTTTACTTTTAATAGAACAATAAGACCTCGGAATGGCCATAAAATGTCACAGCATCCATCTCTGAGTATTTAATTGACTAAATCAGTTAATTAGTGTCATAGCAGCCAGTAGGATTTTAATTTTGGCTCACTAATGTGGGTGGATTTCATTTGGACATGACTTGTAAAGTCATAGCGAAGGGATAATCTAAAGCCCTGAAACTAACAGCCATGGCTATTTAAAAGGCCTGGAGAAGAGTATTTTTGTTTATTTACCACTAGAATGACTGGCTCGGTAACTGAGCCAGTAATTCTAGTGGTAAATTTTCAAAAACACTTCTCTCGGCCTGTAGATAGACTTTAATTTTCTTTACCATTACCCATTTAATGGTCAAGCCGGCGAAAAAAATATTCAGTGGTAAATTTACAAAAGTCTTCTAAAATTAAAATATCTTGACCAGCAAAATGTTTAATTGACGTACCAAGTAGTATTTCGAACGCGTTGAAGCGCTATTGACACAAGAGGGCTTAACGACTCGCATCTCCTTGTCATCATTATCTGTTTAACTTATTCACATTCATCATTCTCTCCATTATCATCTCACTCGTCTTCCAGTTAACTCGTCGTTTAGGCTACTATGTAATTATTTAGGCCTGCATTTCATTTGGGCATGACTTGTAAAATCATAGCTAAGGGGTAATCTAAAGCCCTGAAGACATACAATTTGTAAAACTATACTGGTAAAAAAAAGTTAGGGATCATGGATTATATTTTGAGTATATTCTGGTAAACGGCTCAGATCAAGTGAAAACAGCTTTTGTTTACTTCTTTTATTGGTCATTGAGACATGCACGGTGTCGTGTGTTGTCAATTTCACTTTTCACGTGCAAGCGTGCAGCACATGTGAAGGGTGGCTAAAATTGAGTGTTTTCAGAGATCACAGGTGTGACTGATTTTTTTATGAAGACATCTGATTGAGTCTGATTGAGGCCTTGGTTAACGTGTACATTGACCACGGTGGACCACCTTTACAAAATGCCGCAAAGAAGACATTTACGAGCTTGTGAGGCAAATCAAGCAGTTGGAATGATCCAAACTGCCCAAACACAGAGACAGGTGGCTGTTGCACTTGGTGTTTCGCAAAGTGTGAAATCCAGGTTGTGGACACGGTTTCAAGCAACTGGAACTGTCAATGAGAGGCATAAAAGTGGAAGACCATGTACCACAACACGCCGCCAAGACCGGTATATCGTCACTTTAGCCAGGAGACATCGTTTTGATAGTGCACGTTCTCTCAACAGACAGTTCAATGCTGCTACAGATGTTCAGATAACACCCCAGACTTTGAGGAACCGACTTCACGGAGCCAATCTTAGAGCTCGCAGGCCAGCTGTGAGACCAAGGCTACTCCTACGTCATCGACACGCTCGCCTGGAATGGGCTCGTAATCACATTAGATGGCAAAGACGTCACTGGCAGCCAGTTTTGTTCACTGATGAATCCAGATTCTGTTTAGATTTCCATGATGGTCGCAGACATGTGTGGAGAGCACCCAGACAACGGTATGCACAGTGTATGGTCGCTGAACATGACCATTTCGGAGGGGGCTCAGTGATGGTTTGGGGTGGGATTTCTTTGACTGGTCGCACTGAACTGGTTGCTATCAGGAATGGAGCTCTGAACGCCATCCGGTATACGGATGAAATCCTTCATCCAGTTGTGAGATTGTTTGCTGGACTTTGTTCTCATGGATGACAACGCTCCGCCTCACCGTGCTCGAGTTATCACACAGTACCTTGAGAGGGAGACCATAGAGAGAATGGAGTGGCCAGCAGTATCACCTGACTTGAACCCCATTGAGCATGTGTGGGACCAGCTTCAACAACAAATTTCACAACGCCAGGTGCCCCCAATGACTCTGGATGACTTGGAAACTGCTCTCAGGCAGGAATGGGACAACCTTCCAGAACAGAACATCGTGCGCCTCATCAACAGCATGCAGCGGCGTTGTCAAGCAGTCGTGGCTGCACGTGGAGGTCACACTCGTTACTAAAGTGCATATGGACTGATTTGGAGTGACACACGTTTATACGCTTGTTGACTTGCAATCATGAATTCTCATTGTTTCATGGATGCCTTTCATTAACACCTATGTGATGCATTGCTGACAAATCAATTTCAAAACTGTCATTAAATATGGATTCAGCAGAGGCTGTTAGTTATCATTTCGAATCTGTATATGTCTGTTATATCGAATGTTTCTAACAATACTGAAAAAACTTCGTGATCCCTAACTTTTTTTGTCCAGTATATTAAGCGTTTAAGACAGACTAAATCAAGTCATTCAGCCTGTAATTGATTATGACTTCATCCTACTCACCACGTATACCGTCATATGATGGGTGGATAAACTGGAAAGGTCCATAGAGGGGTTCATTTATAGCTAAGTTCCGCCCGCTATTTACGCACATTTGAATCAATTTTAACACTGAACTATGAATTCACAGAATCCCAATTTCAAGGTAACTATTAACGCTGTTGAATCTTTTGAAACTAATTTAACTGAGAGCCGTTGCTGCCATAGTTTCAAAATATACTTAAAGGTGCATATTCACACCAAAATGACTGAAAATAAAATTGTTCAAATTTTCCACTTTTAGAGGCGTAAATTGTCTGACTTTTATTCTGTGTATATAGTGTACTATAAAAATATAGTATTTTTAGTTGTGAATTTGAATTAGGGACTCAATTGCACAACTTTAAAGTCTCTGTCATGTAACTTTATGGCTTGTATGGCTTTGGTGAATTTACAATTTGCTAAACATACTGTTGAATATTATATGTAGAAATTGTTTGAGTGTAGCTTTCAACGTCACTCTGGTCAGTTCTTGTGGAGTCACGTGACAGCAAAATCTATTCCAAATCAGCTGTGGCAGAACATACAGAATCCACTGGCCATGTCATCCCCGCTAGCAGTGCCTCGGTCATCAACATCGAGACCAGCTTATTTAAACGGAAGGTTAAAAAAGCCGTGAAAATCTACAAACATCAACCAACCATGAACCGAGACGAGGGCTACCATATACCAGCAGTCTACCAGTCCATGCTGTCACGTGACTCCACAAGAACTGATCAGAGTGACGTTGCCAGCGACCGTCAGTTAGTGTTGAAGAAGTGACCACCGAGATGGTCACGAAAGCTACACTCAAACAATTTCTACATCCCGGAGAGGTAACTAATTTTTATACGCCGCCAAAAAATTTTGCGGGGTATTATGTAATGGCGCCGTCTGTCCGGGCGGGCGGGCGGGCGTGCGTGTGGGCGGACGGCAGAGTGGTTTCCGGATGATAACTCTGTTACCGTTTGTCAGATCGCATTGAAACTTCATAGGGTGGTGGGACTAGGCCTGGGGAAGAAACCTATCGAAATTGACGATGATCCAAGATGGCCGCCAGCCACTGGCGGCCATCTTGGAAATTGGTTTCCGGATGATAACTCCATTACCGTTTGTCGAATCGCATTGAAACTTAATAGGGTGGTGGGACTAGGCATGGGGAAGAAACCTATCGAAATCGACGATGATCCGAAATCCAAGATGGCCGCCAGCCACCGCCGACTATCTTGAAAATTGGTTTCTGGATGATAACTCAGTTACCGTTTGTCGGATCGCATTGAAACGTCATGGAGTGGTTGGACCAGGACTGGGGAAGAAACCTATCGAAATTGACAACGATCGGAAATCCAAGATGGCCGCCAGCCACTGGTAGCCATCTTGAAAATTGGATTTTGGATTATAACTCTGTTACCGTTTATCGGATCACTTTGAAACTTCATGGAATGGTTGGACTAAGTCTGCGGAAGGAAGAAAGTTATCGAAATCAATGCTGATCCGAAATCCATGATGGCCACCAGCCACAGGCGGCCATCTTGAAAATTGGTTTCCGGATGATAACTCAGTTACCGTTTATCGGATCGCTTTGAAACTTTATAGAGTGGTTGGACTAGGTCTGGGGAAGAAAGCTATCAAAATTGACAATGATCCGAAATCCAAGATGGCCACCGGTGGCCATCTTGAAAATTGATTTCCAGATGATAACTCCGTTACCGTTTATCGGATCACTTTGAACCTTCATAGAGTGGTTGGACAAGGTCTGAGGAAGAAACCTATCGAAATCGACAATGATCCGAAATCCAAGATGACCACCGGCGACCATATTGAAAATTGTTTTCTGGATGATAACTCTGTTACCGTTTATCGGATTGCTTTGAAACTTAATAGGGTGGTTGGACTAACACCCGGGAAGAAATTTATCGAAATAGAGGATGGTCCGAAATCCAAGATGGCTGCCAGCAATAGAGAATTGTCCGAAATCCAAGATGGCTGCCAGCCACTGGTGGCCATCTTGAAAATTGGTTTCTGGATGATAATTCCGAAACTGTTCATCCGATCAGTTTGAAACTTTATAGGTTCACTGAACTCGGAAGAAACCTATTGATAGCTACATTGTTCCAAAATCCAATATGACCAATTTATGGCAGATATCTTGAAAATCACTTTCCATATGGTAACTGGTATCATTTGTTCGAATCCGGTTGAAACCTTTTTGGTTCATTGAATTACGTTTGAGGAAGAACTATAGCTTTTCTACCATCTACAGTCTGAGGAACAAACTTCTAAAATCTAGGATAAGCGAAAATCCATTGTCTACCAAGCAAGGGCGCATGACCATTTTGAAAATTGGTTTCCTGACAATGCTTTACTCGTCTTCTGAATTCATATGGACCGTCTTGAAAGTCGTTTTCCGAACAATGCTTTGATGTCGGAATGGATGGAACCTGTATTATATGGGATGTACTCATCTATCCAACACATCTGTTTGTAAAGTGAATTCAAACAAGGTGCTGGATTTAAACTAATCTTTTCTGGAAGCATACTTGTGTGACTAGCTTTCATTCCTGCATTCAGACATTTGATTGGTCAATTTGATCAGCCATCTTATAGACCAGTTTCAGAATGATAACTCTTGCTATGTTATGTGTGTCGGAAAAGTTTCCTGGAACATTATATATATATATATATATATATATATATATATATATATATATATTAAAGTGTGCTATATGTCGACAACTCTCGTTCTTTGGTTTGTCATCATGGCGGGGTATTATGCGCCGTTTGCGGAGCTCATGTTCCTTATTATGAATCATCCTGGGATCCATCGTACTAACATACGTCCGCTCACATAGCTACGCTGTTCGAGGCTGTGCTTGCAGACCTGTGATCTCTCACTATCTGAAGTAACATTACGCTAGTGGGTTGGAGGTAGCCAATAAGATTTCTGCCTAGTTCACGCGATAGGCGAGAGTTCGTCTGGTGACCTAATTACCAATCACAAAAACAACGGCGGTCACGACGCTGTTGATCTGGAAAGAGACATTTGCAAAGGTTTGCAATAGTTTTACTCTAAACAAGTTATTTGAGGATCAGAAAATGTGTAGATTGGTTTTCGGTAACAAAAACCGCTAGTTTGGTTTACGCACATGTGTAAATTTGTCTACTTCCTGATTTTTTATCAAGCAATCTCATTGGTGCAAGTTGACTGACCCCGGTTCATTAATATGTATGAAGCTTCATGAACTTAGCACAAACATGAAAGGCGTGCAAGCATGGTACTCAATACGGAAACGTAATGGGAGGGCGAGGATCGTGCAATAGGACGATGCCTGAGATCGGGACCAACTTTTTCGGAAATATTCTACAGTATTCCGTTGAATATTTTGAAACTAATTTTACTGAAAGCTGTTGCTGTAGTCAAATTTGTTTCAAAACATTCAACAGTTTATTGGTATATAGTTCCCATGAAATTAAACATTAAAATCAATGGACCGTTCCAGTTTTAGCCATGCCCCGCCCATCTCTAGCTAGGCACTACCCACGCTTCCCAACAGCTCCAAATTAAATTAGTTTCAAAATATTCAATAGCATGTTATTACATAGTAAAGACATACAATTCGGACAACAATGCATAGTCTGTCACCAATTATGCGTTCGTGATGTACTTATCTACTTCATTCATGACATCATTGATTATGACGTCATCCTACACGTCACGTAGTTGATTATGACATCATATCATGGATGGATAAACTGAAAAGGTCTATTCAAACACGCATCGAAACTAGGCGGAGCGTAGCTAAAAATTGACAATTTTTTGGACTACGCAGAATCTGTAGCAAGGAAATCGATTTCCACACAAATGCCCTTGAGCTCATTGGATACTATCAGAAGAGAGACATCCTCCCGAGCTTTTTCTAAATAGCTATCAGAAAGCTTGCACACGTTCAAAACATGATCTACTTAGACACAAACCAAAAAACTTGGGAGAAAAATTCACGTATCCCATGCATTATATGCTTTCACACTCAAAGCAAAGAAAATCATCTAAAAGAATTGGGAACTGTTAGAAAGCAGTTCCAAATGCAGAAGCACATTCACCACACCACCCATGTTGGGCTACAGAAAGAATCCCACATTCAAATGCACCCTTGTCTCGGCTAGATTTGAGTTTTCCGCCAAAACGGGATTTCAAGGAAAATTTTTCTCAAACCCTACGTATCTACCCATGCACCAGGAAAAAAATGGGTTTTTTCTGTCACAAAATGGAGAGTAAACGTGAATTCACAAGCACTCACACAGGCTTAAAATACAGATGTAAAGTGAAAACATTATGACACTCGCAATGTCATATACTTACTCACAGGCATATTTTGTTACAAACAGTATGTGGGGGAAACCAAACATGAATTCTACATACGAGTAAAAGAACACATACAGGATATCAAAAAACACAAAGATACCCCTGTTGCACAAAATTTTAATTTACCCAATCACAGTGGACAAAACTTGTCCTTCAAAATTACCGTAATTTTGTATCTATATTGCGCAGTTTTTTGCTCATTTTGCTCCGGGCCATAAGTATTATGCATTAGTATAAACTTTTATCACATTTGTGGTCTCAGAATTTTGGGTCAGAATGGCTTCCCTGATGTACAGTTCAGCCCAAAAATGTGATCTCATCAAAGGGAAACCGCTCTTTCCTCTTGCCTGCCATATTGCAATAACCAATATTGTGGGCTACATTGTGTTTAATAATTGAATTCGATGTAATATTTGTGAATCTTACGTGTATGATTCTTAAATGATGAACTAAAACTCAAACTGACAAGTCATTGTACATGTATGATCCATACGTAAACCAACAAAATGACCCAAAGCAATGTAAGAAATAAAATGAGGTTAGATCCCTTCTTAAGTTGGACGACCAAATTAAAGCTCCTTTGTGATTGGAGGCATTCCACTGAACCTTATCTGGACTAGAAGGAGACCTCCCAAATAAAAACAGATTTTGCAACGTCGCAAATGCCAATCTCGCAAATTAATAATAAATATATACAGGAGATAATGTTTTTAAAACAATTTGAACAATAAATTCACTATTACGTAATCAGTAAATGTATTCGGCAGTATATTTACTGGCAAGATTTTTGTTCCATTGGGCGATTTCGTCCCGGCCGACTTGGTTACATTACATTCTACCGAGTATTAATCGTCGTATTAATCAGCTATAGGACGAGTTTATGCCGTCACTCTCGTAGCTATTCGAAGCTTCCCTCCTATTTGTGGATTGCTCAAGTCTAACCGGGTACTACTGTTAGCCTCCTCGCGCTACTCAGGTAACAACCTAAACTCGTCCTATAGCCTAATACATCACATGATTTCTATTTTTTCGTGACGCCATTTTATGCCAAACTGGATAAATTTTAATGAAATAAACAATGTTTATTAAGATGTACGCACTATTTAGGCAGTCCCAATTAATAATTTCACTCCCGCGATGATGGGTACAAGGTATACATTAGGGCTGAGGTTCGTGAGGATTTTCAAGAACCGAACCTGTTCACGATACAGATGTCCGAACCACGAACTGGTTCACGAACCTTTTTTGGTATGCTATTCTATGCAAGAAATTACTCTTAACAGAAAATAATATTTAAAAGGAGATGGCTTTGCTGGCTAAATGGTAGAAAAATACAAATAACAAGTTCTGACAACAAATGTTAGAAATAATATAAGATTCATAGTCAGCTAGGTTCCATTCATGGTCATATTCGTAAATCACCATTCAGAGAGTGCTTGTCTATTAGCCCTTTCAACGCCAAATCCCTGAAAAGTAAATTCTTTATGATATAAAACTTACTCTGTTGAATATTTTGGAATTGATTTGACCTTAGGCAGCAACAGATTCTAGTCAAATTAATTTCAAAATAATCAACAGTTTTTATTTATGATTTTCCTAAAATCAGATATGGGAATTCATCAGTGGAAGGGTTAGCTTAAGTAAGCTTAACCACACGAATCCCATGCAAGCGAACCGAACCATGGTTCGTCTTCCCTGGGTTTGCGATTTTCTGAACAAACGAATGTTCGTTACAGCCCTAGTATACATTAAGCATAGGCGTAAGATGGTAAGAATTTCTAGCGTGAAATATTTAGAATGTGTTTGGCTTTATAAAGAATTTACAGCCCTTGTCCTATTAGAAGCCGTTGTTACTAATGAGCGTTTTACGGTACCAATTTTTGTTCATCAGAAAAATGTTTTGCAATCTTTCTGAACTATGACTGCATGTTATATACCTGTATAAGGCTTTTTTGGCTCATATTTGGTCAAATTTTGCCCTGCATGTTATCTATTAGTGCGCAATATAGACACAAAATTACAGTATGGAAGGTCTCCCTCATGACCAAGGATCCTGATAAAATGCATATCAGAAAATAAGAAGAAAAATATTGGATACGCCAACTCCATACACTGGATCCTATAGGGATCAATCATACAGACTGGTGATTCCACAATCTTGAGTTGTTTTTAGCTCACCTGGCCTGAAAGGCCAAGTGAGCTTATGTTGGGGCGACCATCCGTCGTGTGTCCATCCATCCGTCATCCGTCCGTCAACTTTTCCTTTAAATGTCTTCTCGAGAACTGCTGGGCCGATTGGAATTATATATTGGCAGGAAGCATCCTTATGACATAGAGATTTCATTTTGTTCAAACGAAGCCGATCGGCCAATTTGGCCGGTGGCCATCTTGGATTTCGGCCAATTTTTAGACATCTCTAAAAATCTTTAAAACCGTTTGAGGGATCAATTCAGTAATATGATCTAGGGCAAGAGCTCACTCAAGTTTGTTCAAGGGAACTTGATTGACCAAATGGTTCAGCGGCCATCTTGGATGACCTCGTTTCGCAAAACAACTTCTTTCCCAGAACCACTGAAGCGATCAGGTGGAAATTTGTGATATAAGTGGTTCTGTGGAAGAAGTTGTTTTGTCAAAACAACTCCAGAACCACTGAGCGGATTGGGCCGAAATTTGGGAGATATGATTAGGCACTGAGTGCCATTAAAGTTTGTTCAAGGGAAGGAGCTTAGTCAGATACATGGCAGAAGTGGACCAATCAAAATGTAGCATGTTTGGCGCCATATTGGACTTGCAAAAATGTCCACAAACTAATTTAAAAGACTACTCCTAAACCACCCACCAACAATTTTGACAAAAATGCACAGTGCTCCAGGTGAGCGACACAGGCCCCTTGGGCCTCTTGTGTTACATATGCAATGGCGACCGTCCATCGTCTGGTGTCCGTCAACTTTTCCTTTAAATGACTTCTAAGAACCACTGGGCCGATTTTAATTATATTTGGCAAGAAGCATCCTTAGGGCATAGGGATCCAAGTTTGTTCAAATGTACCCGATCGGCCGTCTTTAAAAATCTTCTCCGAAACCGCTTAATGGATTGATGCAAATCTCATGAAATATAATCTATGGCAAGGGCTGAACCAAGTTTGTTCAAGGGAACTTGATTGATCAAATGGTTCGGCGGCCATCTTGGTTGACCTATTTTTAGCAAAAATGACTTCTCCAGAACCGCTGAAGGGATCGGGCCGAAATTTGGCAGATATTATTAGGGCCTGAAGACCATTAAAGTTTATTCAAGAGAAGTTGATCTGTAAAAAAAAATGGCCGCCATGGGCCAATCCAAATTTGGCGGCCATATTGGATTTTTTTATTTGATGGATTTTGAGTCCGAAATTGGTTTTGTATGTGTTTTGCGGTATTCTGATCACAAATTTGTAATTTTCGAAACTGTCGGATAAACGGTTTGGCGGCCATCTTGGATCATTTTCCCACCAAAAGCTCCCACACTAAAGCAATGGGGAATTTAAAATGTTTTCTTCTCGAGAACTACTGGGCCGATTTCAGTTATATTTCGCACGAAGCATCCTTAGGGCATAGAGATTCAAGTTTGTTCAAACGAAGCCGATCGTCCAATAGGGCCGGCGACCATCTTGGATTTTGGCTGATTTTTAGAAACGTCTAAAGATCTTCTCCGAAACTGCTTGGGGGATGGATGCAAACCTCATATCTTGCTCGACCTAGTTTTAACTAAAATGACTTCACCAGAACCGCTGAAAGGGTTGAGCCAAAATTTGGCAGATCTGATTAGGGCCTAAGGCCCATTAAAGTTTGTTCAAGAGAAGTTGATCCGCCAAAAAACATGGCCGCCGTGGGCCAATCAAAATATAGCATGTTTGGCGGCCATATTGGATTTTTTATTTTGATGGATTTTGAGGCCAAAATTGGTTTTGTATATGTTTTGGGGTATTCTAAGCTCAGATTTGAAATTTTGGAAATGGTCGGATAACTGGTCTGGCGGCCATCTTGGATCATTTTCCCGCCCAGAGCTCCAATACTAAAGCAATGGGAAATTTAAGATGTTTTCTGCTCGAGAACTAGCTAGCCGATTTCAATTATATTTGGCAGGATGCATCCTTAGGGGGTAGAGATTCAAGTTTGTTCAAACGAAACCAATCGGCCATTTTGGCCAGTGGGCATCCTGGATTTTGGTCGATTTTTTAGAAATGTTTTTAAAAATCTCCAAAACCGCTTATGGGATTGATGCAAACCTGATGAAATATGATTTAGGGCAAGAGCTGAACCAAGTTTGTTCATGGGAATTTGATTGGTCAAATGGTTTGGTGGCCATCTTGGTTGACCTAGTTGTAGCGAAAACAACCTCCAGAACCGCTGAAGGGATCGGGCCAAAATTTGGCAGGTATGATTAGTGACCAAGGGCCATTAAAGTTTGGTCAAGGGAAGTTGATCCGTCAAAAAACTGGGACACCATAGGCCAATCAAAATATAGCATGTTTGGCGTACATATTGGATTTTTTTATTTGATGGATTTTGAGGCCGAAATTGGTTTTATATGTGTTTATGCATATTCTGATCTCAAATTTGCAATTTTTGATACTGTCGGATGTACGGTTTGGTGGCCCTCTTGTTGATTCTGCGCCTTCTAGTTGGCTTGCCTATGGTCCAGGTGAGCGATACATGCCCCTTGGGCCTCTTGTTATAACTATAAATGGACCCCTATATTAAATTCAATGTTTTTTCTCATTTTGTTTACAGCTTCCATTGTCAAAAAAGCCAATGGTAAGTATATGTACCTATGTGGGTTTAACTCCTTATTGCCTAAGCCAGCCAAAAATGGCCTCCACAGTGGACTTGGGAAATCTCCATTTGCAGACCAAGAGGTTATTTTTTAACTCATCTTTTTGTCTGCTAATAGAGATTTTCTTTATGAGAAAATTTGAATTTTCTTGACCAAATCTGGGCATTAAAGTGTTAAAATTTATATTTAACATAGTATACACATTTTTATAGCGATGACACAAATCTAAGATGTGTCAAAATGTTGTTGTGGAGCATATTTGCATTATGTGAAAGGTTTCTCAAATTTCTGCTGAATAAGCTAGACAGCAGATCTTCATTGTCTTCTTCCATGTCTTCAGTCAGGTCTTTTTGTACCTGCTGTACATGTGGGTGTGTGTGGACGAGCGGGATGGGAAAGTCAGATTTGAAAATCTTGTCTTTGTAGAACTTCCCTTGAAGGTGTTAAGCGTAGTAATTGAGACAACCTACTCAGGTGCACCGTTCCAGTAATTTATCACATGAATACTGAAGAATCTCTTGTGGGGGGTGTCTTTAAGGTGTTGCTTTAGTAGTACATAGTTGTGGCCTCTCATTCGATGTCCGTCCTTGGATGGCAACAGATTCTCACGATTTACGTCAAAGATGCCAAGAACATACTTGTTTGTCTCTATTAGGTCGCCATGCAAGCACTGGTATATCAAGCTTGGCAGCTTTAGTGCCTTCAAGCAGTCTTCATATGGGCTGTCTTTCAATCCTGATTTCAGTTTTATTGCTCGACGCTGGGAATTTTTGATTAGGTAGATATCTTTCTTGTTTAAAGTGGACCATACAGCATTCCAATATTCTAGATGTCGCTTTTGTACCGCAGCACAAGTGTGTTAACCTCCAGTCAGACAAATGATCTTCGTATCATACCAATCATTTGGTTGGCTTTGTTGACGGCTCTCTCCTCATGCTGAATTTTAGACTACTGTCAATGCAAGCGGCCAGGTCCTTTTCGCATCTGGTGATTTCTAGAGTGATCTGACTGTTTCACATCAAGAGTATACTTACCACCCTGATACTCTATGATATTTCCTAAATATCGACCTAGCTTCAATAATACTCAGAATTAAAAAGAAACTGCCCCCACTGGGCAGGTTACTCAACTGACAGTCCAGCAGATGTGCAGCCCAAACGCGCACATGTGCGGGCTGACTCATTCTCTTCTTAAAAGATTGACCTGCCATTGCAACACGCTTTCTAGCTTTGCTTTTGCTTTCTATCTTTTTTAAGCTTTGAGTTGTTTTGACTGATTATTGGTATGTCAGACGCTGCCAAGTCGCCGGAGGATGCCCCCGGTACTAGTTATCAGGTGTACTTTAGTAAATTTATTGATACAAAATTTGCGTGTTGACTCGGATGGTGTTTCCTGGATTCGCGCTAACTCGTGGATACGTCTTTATTAGGCTAGCTCTTTTATGGGGGGAGGCCTATATATTAGCTAACGCATGTTGTGCTTTATTTTTCAGACACATGAGCTGATATTTGAAGTGTATCCTTTACTTTAAACAATATTTATACTTGGTTTCTGGGTTCTTCTAATTTATTATGAGTTTACTGAGGAAAGAATTACCATAAGAAGTAATTTTTCCGCATTCTCCCCCCACCACAGGGTTTTGGACTCAGGATCAGGTATTCCTGTTGTTGTTTATCAGACTTCACTCATCCTCAGAAGTCATCTTATGAGGTTTATTTAGGATAGAGAAAATTTTCAGTCATTTTATTTCTAAAAAATTTAGAAGTCTTTTGACTGAGTGTTGAGTGATTTCTTGATGGTTTGCATAGGTTCATTGTGTTTATAAAGTTCAATTACTAATGAATCTTTGTTTTGAGCTGTGAAGTCAAAAAATTTGCCTCAAGTATTCATGTTCAAATTCTAATGTCTCCCTTGTCTTCTTAAAGAAGTATAAGAAGTTTTAGGATTTGTTTACCTTCTGTCAGGCCTATAGTTTTTTCTATGGCCTGGCTTATCTTTCATTTCATGGTCAAAGTTTTCCTTATGGATATTATTAGCCTTCTGCAATTGGTTTTTTGGTTCGTCATAACTAAAAACTAATTGTTTCCGTGGTGTATCATTTCAGAGGGTTATGGAGAACAAATGTTCTTCCTGCCACCGTTTCGTGAAGGCCCGCTTCTTTCCCCATGACTGCACTAGGTGCAGTATGTGCGGGCCCCTTATAAATTGCCATGTGTGTGGGTCGTGGCCGGTGGAGGTTTTGACTGATTTTTTAAATCAGCAGTTAAGGGACTGGGCGGCAGATGAGAAAAGGCGACTTGACAAAGAGTCTTGTGGTAAGAAGAGGAAGGCATCCATGCCAGACATGGAGGCCTTCCGTCTTGAAATGATGGGAGAAATGAAGAAGACAATCATGGATCTTGTCCCGGAGTTGCTCCGCAACTTGCTTCCCAGTTCAAGTTCGTCATTGTCTTCTTCATTTGCTCAGGACAGAGTGTTCCCATCTCTGGACCTGGTTCTCTTAGCAATCCAGTTTTTGTTATAGACCCAGAGATGGCTCCCGTTGGTCCGGCGCTGAGGCTTGCCTCGCCTGTGGACCCGGGAGCGAAAGCCATGGCCTCGGGCACTCACTTATCGAGTGCTCTCGAGCAGCCTAAGGCTAAGGGTATCAGCGCCTTACGCGATACCCCTCCTGCCCAGGCCGAGCTTGATCCCTTTTCAAGCTTGGCATCTAATTTTTCTGGGCAGGAAGAAGAGGACACTCTGTTATGGCTTACCTATGAGCCGATGGCCACGGAAATGGATACCCAACAGCTAGGCTGGCTAGAAGCCGATGGCCTTCCATACCGTATCCCTCGGTTTGCCGAGGGTTACCGTGAGGAAGGCCCGGACTATGACATCATGCATTTAGCCCCCCATGACGCCATAGATCCAGCTCCTGGAATAGCCACAGCGCAAGCCATGCCGGCCCTTGCGGGTCCGTATGGCTTCCCTGGCTATCTAGAAGTATCTTCAGCTCCGGCCATTACCCCACCAGTGAATGTGGTTGAGGATGACGAAGGCCCTAGGCTCGTCGAACATTCGCAGGTGGCCACCGAGGAGGACTGGCTGGATGCTTGCCAATGGCTGGTGAGCATCAAGCCAGAACTCCAGGTGGATCCACTGGCTTCCCAGCTCCCGTGGTTGGGAGGGAAACCGGTGACGAGCACCATGCCATCTCTACCGTATGCGGAACATATCGTTGATATGTTCGCTGTGGCAGAGACGTCCATTCAGCCGAAAGGACGCCTTGCGAAGGCCCCTCCCGTATAAGTTCTGATCTAGTAGCAGCATCTGTGGCCCCCCAAACATCTCTTGCAGTCCAGAGAGCCATCCAGGACGGCATTAACTTGGCTCTGGATTGCATGACGAGATCCGTAACCAGGAGTTTACGGGCGAGGCACACTTTTGCCCTTGACAATTTGTGCCCCTCGCAGGACCTGTACATTCGGCTTCTTCGGACGCCGATGGCAGGTCCAGGGTTGTTTAGAGCTGAAGGATGCCTGCACCTCCAACAAACCGTAAACCTGGTGAACAACCAGAGGGCGCTGCGAGAGCAGTTTGAAGGGCTCCGCAGGGAGCGTGTTCGAGCAGCACCCCCTGCCTTCCACCCTCAGCAGGCTAGAGGTGGTGGTGGCGGCCAACGCAGTGTCAGCCACGGCAATGCCAGCATAAGCCAGCTAGGGGGGGGGGGAAACGCAGGCTCCTCCAGCGCAACATGCCAGACAGCCCGCATACCGAGGTGCGCGTGGCGCTGGTAGAGGAGCATGGGGTTCTGGTCGTGGAAGCCGAACCTGATGGGTCGGCTCTCACAAGGACCACACCAGTGCTGCTAGGACAGCCACCAGAGACAAAGCTTCTCTTGCCCTTCTCAAGTCCACCTCAATCCTTAGGTGCACCCATGCGATGGCTTTCAGTCGGTTACCATCCAGACTGGATTTCAAATCAGCCATCGCGCCTGTCTGGTTCCGATCTGGACTCAAAGTCCAAGAGATCCAGATCAACGGTTGTGTATAGAGGAAGAAATTCAGTCCCTCATACTAAAACACGCTATTCAACCTGCACAAAAATGTCCGGGTTATTATTCAACCGTGTTCCTAGTGACAAAAAGCACTGGAGGGTGGAGACCAATTCTCAACCTCAAACCTCTCAACAGGTTTATCCTCACACCAAGTTTCAAAATGGAAACTGTATGAACGGTGTTAGCAGGATTGAGGTAGGGAATGTGGACAGCGTCAATAGATCAAAAAGATGCCTATTTTCATATTCCCATTGCGAAGAGCTTTCGTCAGTTCCTGAGATTTGCATTCCAGGGCCACCAATGGGAATTCAGGGTTCTCCCATTTGGTATATCGATGGCTCCTCGGGTCTTCACTCGAGTGGTCCAAGCTATGACGTCATATCTCCGCAGGAGACACAGCAATCCACACGTAGATAGACGACTGGCTGTTAAAAGCACACACTCAAAAAAGTCTATCAGCAAATCTGGAGATAGTTTTGAAAACTCTTACAGATCTATGCTGGATAATCAACTTTAAAAAATCAGAGCTGACACGATCCCAGAAGTTTACCCTTCTCAAGAGAGAGTAGAAATACTTATCTCAGTCATGCAGTCAGTGTGCAACAGTCGTCATGTCCTGGCACGGGTCTACTTGAGAATGGTGGGGTTGATGGTTTCTTTGGAACCAGTCATTCCACAGGCAGCCTTACGGCGGCGGCCGATCCAGTTATTTCTCATGACACAGTGGACCCAGAGTACGGGTTTCCTGGACTCAAAGGTGTCAGTGTTGGAACCTCTTATTCACCACCTTCAATGGTGGATGAAGAGAGAAAATCTCCTGGCGGGGGTGACGTCACCTCCCCACCCTCAGTTAACGATGTACACAGATGCATCAATGGAGGGATGGGGTGCTTGCCTGGAAGAAAACAAAGTATCAGGGCTTTGGAATCTGAATCAGTCAAAAGAACATATCAATCTGCTGAAAATGCGAGCAGTAGTCTTAGCCATGGAACTCTTCCTAGAGAACGTCAAGGGCAAGAGTGTTCTGGTTCGATCAGACAATACAACAGTAGTGACTTACATAAACCGCCAGGGCAGAACGAAGTCGGCCAGTCTGTATGATGACATGGAAACTGCTTTGCTGGTGCCTAGATCATGGGATTTCCCTGAAAGCAGTTCATATTCCGGGAAGGCTAAATCTATTAGCAGACTCATTGAGCCGAAGAATGAGCATTCTTCCCACGGAATGGCAACTAAATCAATGTCTAGCGGATCGCCTGTTCAACCACTGGGGCAAGCCCAACATAGATTTATTCGCAACGAACAAGAATGCGAAGATGACGACGTACGTCTCACCGATTCCAGATCCGAGTGCTATCGCAATAGGTGCGTTAGCTATCAGCTGGGAGGGAATGTATGCATACGCATTCCCATCAGCAATCCTGATTCCAAAAGTTCTCCAGAAAATCAGGCAGCAGGAATGCCAAGTGCTTCTGATCGCCCCAAATTGGCCAAGCCGATCATGGTATATGGATCTGCTGGACCTTCTGGTCTGCAATCCTGTTCCTCTGCCTCTGATAGACAACATAATCTTCCAGGGCAAGGCCTTGCACAACAAGCCGTCAATGTTCCAATTGACTGCGTGGATGTAAAATCAATTTGCTGAATGGTGCTCAAAAAGATGTTTTAATCCAATGGAAGCATCTAGTCAGGTAGTAGCCGATTTCCTCTGTCACCTTTTTTATGCCTATAGCCTCAAGCTTAATTCTATTGCTGGCTACAAGTCAGCTTTAATGTCAGTTATCCCTTGCTTGGCTAATAGGCGAAGTGATGAAGTATGCAATCTAAATACTTTGATCAAAGGCATGGGTAATCTAAGACCCAGGAATCCTCCAGTGATTCCGCCTTGGAGTTTATCGTTAGTACTTCAAGTATTAGCAGATAAACCCTTTGAACCACTAAGCTCCATTTCCATGAAAATGTTGACGCTTGAAACAGTTTTTCTGATTGCTGCAGCTTCAACTAGGCATAGAAGTGAAATACATGCTTTGTCAGCAGAGCCAGACCATTTTATGGTGACAGGGGAGGGAGGGCCTTATGCTTCTACCTAGAGTTAACTTTATGGCGAAAACCAGTCTTTAAAATATCCTGGTCAACCTATAGTTTTATCCGCTTTGACTAGGTTTGATCCTAATTCAAAGGCTTGGTGTCCAGTCCGTGCGTTAACCCATTATAAACAACGTACACAGGAATGGCGGACAGACCCTAGTGCTTTATGCCTATCTTACATTGAACCCCATGGGAGAGCTTCTAAAGATACCATTTCTAGGTGGATTGTGGAATGCATCCAGCATTGCCACAAAGCCGCCACGGGAAAACAAGTTGACATGGCCAAGGCTCACAGTGTCCGTGGCATAGTGACATCCATGGCTCTGTTTAACGGAGTGTCGGTGGATGACATTATGTCAGTAGCACAATGGCACTATGAGTCTAGTTTTACAGACCATTATCTCCGTGACACGTCAAATCCACTTGCCTTATCGATTTTATATAAACGTTAAATCTGTATATATTTGTAAATATTGTATATAAGGCTGCTGACTCGCGACACAGTGCAATTTAGTGGGGAAATCCCCGCTTTTCCGTACTGTTCCTATCATCGCCAGCGGTGATTAACGGGAATCTCGTCAAAATAAGTTAGTCCTATATTTGGTGATGGTTATTATTTGTCACAATTTTTATTACTTACTAAAATGGTGATGATTTTTTGTGTTCTTTGTGGTTCCATCTGAGAGTATACGAAATGAAGCTTTCGTCCGATGTCTTATAGTACTTTAGCACGAGTACATAGAGAAGCGTATAGGACCTTGAGGTCATCGCTCCCTCTTTAAAAGATGGGGGGTGGTGGAGCGGATGTTAAACGGTCATTACTCTCAACATCGGTCGTGTTATCCGATGTCCAAATCATTTCCTGATTGTGATTGATACACAATTTCAGATGTTTGTTGTGCTCCAAAAGCAAGAGCTTGCTCTTCCAGGGATGAGCCGGTCTTCTGACCTTCGCCTCCCTCCCGCCGAATTCTCTTACGAATTCTGGCTATATCATAGAGTATCAGGTGGTAAGTATACTCTTGATGTGAAATTTCACAAGAGAGTTGATACTTACCACCCTGATACGATCCCGGCCTCTCCGGCCCACAGAGACTCGGTCTATCAGCGTTTATGTTGCAATTAGGTCAGCCAATATTTTGGAATAGAATGAGTAGCCCCGCGCATGTGCGAGTTTGAGCTGCACATCCGCTGGACTGTCAGTTGAGTAACCTGCCCAGTGGGGGCGGTTTCTTTTTAATTCTGAGTATTATTGAAGCTAGGTCGATATTTAGGAAATATCATAGAGTATCAGGGTGGTAAGTATCAACTCTCGTGAAAAAAGAAATCTGTGATTTCGTTTATTCTCTGACGTGACATACATCGCCTTCATATTTGATCTCATTAAATCGCATTTAACAGGTATCTGCACAATCATTTAGGCTGTTGAGGTCTGATTTGAGCTGGTCGTGGTCTTCTTTTGGAGCGATTCGTGAAAGTAACTTAGTATCGTCAACGAACATATATCTTGACAATGTTAGGGGCAAATTGTGCCATGTCATTAATAAAATAGACTGAACAGTATTGGCCCAAAAACAATACCTGGTATATCTGACTAATCACTGCTGACCAGTTGGGGCAGGAACCATTAACTGCTACTCTTAGTCTTCTTTTGTTGACTTGGATGATAATGAGAACTACGTGCTGCCAGTGGATGTAGAAATGCTTTGCAAACCTCGAACTTTCTGTGTGAGCTGTTGGGTTGTGACACCATAGAGTGGTCACTGAGTGCAGAAGACATCATCTTTTGGTAGATTAGGCAGGGCTGGATTAGCCACTAGGCTACTTAGGCAGCAGGCTAGGGCCTCACTCCGAAGGGCCTGACGATTTAAGAGAAAATTTCTTTTTGCTATGTGTTGCAACAGGGACGCCTATCTAATCCAACAATTGACATCATGTAATATATAATATTACCATACGCTACACTATCTTCAATAAAGCCACTTATAAATGATTGTGTGGTTCCGATTACTTCACCATCTGAAGTTATGGTAGGTAGGTATATATAGGGACATATTTTTTTTTTTAGCTTGATAAAATAGGGTAGGCTAGTATTCTTTTTGTTTTATTTTTAGGAATTCTTTTGAGACATAATTTTTCTTAAGCCCTCTAATGAAAGTCTCATTATGTGTATTGAACAGTTTGGTACATAAATCTTAACTTAAGATTGGGACAAACTGTTACTGTTTGCATTATACATATACATGTAATAAAGCTTGTTGTCAAATTTGCACGTTGGAAAAGAATTCTACTTTTGTCATCTAGGTAAAATTAGGGTCGGTAGGTATTTGTCATGTTTATTTTTGAATTTTTTGCTAAAAACTTTAGGGTAGCAGGAATAAATTAGGGTAGGTAGGCAAATCGGAACTACATTACTTTTTTGGATAGGCCTAATAATTATTGTCGTATGTAGTGTAGCGGATGGTAATATATATGCTGTCAATTGCTGTCATTGGTATTCTTTTGTTGCTATGTCATGGTAATTTTTATCCAAGCTGATTAATCGAGTAATCACGATTAATTTTAAATAATCGATCGCGATCACTCAACGCAATAATCGCACAAGCCTAGTTGCATCAGCGTCATTCAGAGGTCCGATACACTGCTTGGTTCAGTTGTTAAACTGTTTTTGATCAACGGTCAGCATACCCCCCTCCCCCTCAAGTGTGCGACAACACAGTAACAGTAACATAATACTGTATTCGGAAGCTTTAAAGAAAGGATAGGTAGAAAGAAACGTTCTTACTGAATAAATTACTGCCCTCGCCTTCAAAATATATATGTCATTGTGTGTTGTTAACATTTAACCGCTCTTAGGTTAACTTAGCCAGACTTGGTCCAGTTGTCCATTTGAAGTCCAAGAGAAGAGTATTTTTGAAAATTTACCACTAAAATGACGGGCTCGGTAACTGAGCCAGTCATTCCAGTAGTAAATTTTCAGATGAACTCAAAGTGGTGTTGAGGAATCTCCATTTGCAGGACGAGACTGTATTAAAAACTACATTTTGTCTGCTATAGTAATTAATAAAATTATGCCCAATAAGTGACAGATTGCATCTCAGAGCATCTATAAGATTTTTCCATTAGGGTCTCCATCCTAGGGCCTTGCATATTCCTATCTACTCGTAACCAGGTTAATATGAACCATTCTCATGATATATGCCACGTTATAATCGATTGGCAGCCATCTTGAATTCAACATGTTCCACTCAAAAAAGATTTTATTAGATGTTTTACATATCACCTAGGGAACCCTGCTGAACATATTCTACATGGTTTCATCTCTGTTGCAATTAGTGGTAGGTTTTGCCAGATTTGTGTTATTTTGACGGGAATATTAGTTACCTTGAAATTGACATTTTGTGAAGTCATGGTTAATACTTTAACACTCATATCAGCCGAAAACGGCTTCTGCAGTGGTCTTGAGAAATGTCCATTTGCAGATGAAAAGAAGACTAATTTTGAAAATGTGTCACTGCAATGACTGGCTCGATAACCGAGCCAGTCATTCCAGTGGTAAATTTTGAAACATAGTTTTCTCTTAGTCTGCAAATGGACATTTTCTGTGATAAAATTGGAATTTTCTTGAATAAATTTGAGGGTTAGAGTTAATGGAGGTTTCCAGTTTCTCCATCAATCATATGACATCGTAATGAATTACCTGACATCATAATCAATGGTGTGGTAAATGATGTACCGGTAGATGAGTTTGTCACGATTGATGACAGACTAGATAGCGTTGTTGTACGAATTGTATGTCTTTACTATTTAATAAACATAGGCAGCAACTGCACTCAGTCAAATTTGTATCAAAATATTCAACAGAGATTTTTTTTCAGGGATCGATTGATCCCAACATGTGAAGCGCTGGTAGAGCTTCGCTAGAGATGGGCGGGGCATAACTAAAAGTGTATTCCTCTATTAAAATCGGTTTTATTCTATTATTCCATTAATTGTCAGTTGATACTGGGTACATCGTTGGCGGATGTGCATTGGTTTTTCTTGTTTTGATGATCCTTGTCGTCGCTTTCGTGAGGATTCGACGGAATAGACATCAATCGCTTACACGTAGGCACTTGATAAGCGGAGAGGAACCACCCGCATATGAAGATGTCCTACCTGCTAACAAATAAGGGGAGAAGGAGAGATGACAAAATATGAAGATGATGATGTAATCAGGAACAACATGATGAAAGAAACAACAAATGATGATGACAACGACAATGATGATGATGTTGTTGTTATTTTGATATATCATGTATGTACATATGTTTCTTTAAACTTACAAATAATAATATAATGTTACATTGTTTAGCAGTTCTAATATCTCAGTGCATGGGTTATATCTCTGGACATGCTAAATATTCTGAAAAGATTTTGACTGAAAGTTGTTGATGGCTAAGCCACCAACTACTTTCAGTCAAATTCTTTTCAAAATATTTAGCAAATCGAGAGTTTTGCTTATTGAAATTATTTTCCAGTGCCAGTGCTAATGGTGTGTTACTTAATATACACAGTTCAGCTTAATATTTCCAAAAGAAATAAAGACATACTGTTGAATATTTTGGATCTAAGGCAGAAATGGCTTCCAATTAACCTTTTAACACTTGAATTTGTTCAAGAAAATTTCAATTTTCTCATAGAAGATGTCAATTTGCAGACGAAGAGAAGACTATTCTTGATAATTTACCAATGGAATGACTGGCTCGGTTATCGAGCCAGTCATTCCTGTGGTAAATTTTCAAAAATAGTCTTCTCTTCATCTGCAAATGGACATGTCTCAAGGCCACTGCTGAAACTGCAGTGTTAAATTAAGTCCAAAATATTTAACAGAACATTTCTTCCAGCCTTTTCAAAACTACTAAGGCCATCCATAAAAATGATTTTGTTTCTTGCAAACCAGGTGGGGAAAAAAAGATTTCAGTAGGGAGTTTTTCAATTATTAATTTATTTTAAAAAGGTCATAAATAATTGTTTTTCAAATATTTAATTAGATGTCCATTAAATATGGTTGTAATTGTCAAATTTGTCGTGTTTTTGATGTCGCAATTAGCAAAAGGGATTCACATTGCATACAAATGTCCTTAAAAATATTGTAATGTGTATAGTTTGACAAAGTATATGAATGTTTTAGCATTTATGCTGGGTAGAAATTTTTTGTTATTTTCGATGGGTGAAAAAAATGACAAATTTGTTTACGGGAAACGAAAGTATTTTGGCCTAAGTAATGTTTTTCTGTTTGTGTTTTGGAAACAATTATATGTATTTGTGAGCTGTACTGTATGTCGGTGGACTTAGTATTATCTGTGTATTTTTACTTATAGATTTTACCTGACATCGTATTTACATTATCTCTATGCATACTACAATACTCAATGTTCACAGAGTTCTGAACTTCATTTGCATTTACAACAGCAACTGACGTCGTCCGTGCTGGAAATAGCGTTGCAGTTTTTAAGCTGTTGCTTTATAAAGCAGCAACACCTTTTGCCCTTTCACCCCTCTTGTCAACTTGTGGTTTATAATGGTAAAACCGGCCAATACTTCCCCTGCAGTTGTCTTGAGGACTCTACTCGCAGGATAAGAGACTATTTTTGAAAATTTACCACTGGAATGACTGGCTCGGTTACCGAGCCAGTCATTACAGTGGTAAATTTTCAAAAATAGTCTTCTCTTGGCCTTCAAATAAACATTAAGATATTCTTGACTATTAACCCTTTAATCACCAAACTTAAAATATATAATAAATTTCAGTTATAAACTTACAAAAAAAAAAAATCTCTTGGCCAGCAAATGAGCCATTCACTGAGCAAAGATTTCAATTTGCTTGAAAACTCTTGACAAATTAAAGGCTTAATTGATAAAAGTCGCTGTTTGAGCGCTTTGAGGCGCGGTTAACGCACGCGGAGTTAATAGACAAGCAGGCTAAAACCATCCAGTGTTCTTGAGGAATTGATATTTGCAGACCAAGAGAAAATTTGGTTTGAATAACCAATAGTGATACCCGAGCCGTTCATTCCGATGATAAATTTTCAAAAACAGTTCTCGCTCGGTCTGCAAATGGAAATTTTGTATGTGTATATTGAAATGTTCTTGAACATATTTGGGGATTTAAAGGTAAAGCAACATTATTTTCAAAATGTATTCCAGACTTCCAATGACTCTAACAGTTATAGGTTAATGAAGGGATCCGATATGTCACTGACGTAGATGATGATGTCATAATAAATTAAATCACTTGTTAGCTGACGTCGCATTCAAATTAGTTTCAAAATATTGAAATAGCTCTCCCAACTGTGGGAATTCAGGTTTCAAATGGCAGCAACAGCCCCCAGTCAAATTAGTTTGAAAATATTCAAAAAGCTCTGCTGAGTGAGAATTCGGGTTTTAAATCGATTCTAGCACCCAGTAACAGTTGGTGGAGCTTAGCTAGATTGAAATGGGCGGGGAATAACTAGTCATGGACGCTATTTTAAAGAATAAATGACTTAATAATTTACGTACTGGTCAGTGAAACTCCCACATTGCTATTTGGTTGTTTAGGATTCCATGCATTATTTTTAAAAAAACAATCAATTATCTTCAAGTTGTAAAATTGAATGGAATTTAGAAATTTGAACTTTGTAGGTCACCAGGTTTTCTGTTACCTCACTTCGACTCAGGCAAATATCTGTCATTGTGTACTTATATAATTTGATGTACTTACATGTATTGTCTACAACAATAACTTGACACAGATGATACGTTAGGGCTCATTTTCACTACTGACCGAATCAGTGAATTTGAGGACTTGGTTCAAACCAGGAACCATGACCCTGAAACGCCAAAATGGGATTTATGCAAATTGGCGAAGTTTGCCGATCGTAATTTCGTGGCAATGTTCTCAACCCACAAACATTCTAAATTGTGTTAACTTTAGCAATAAATTTGATCGTATTTTGATTTAGACTTTAATTTCAGTCTACGTAAATCACAGACTATGGCATCCACTAAAAATATTGACAAGATCTCGTCATTCAGATAAGTTGTAAAATTTAGCGGGCCACCTATCTTGAAATTTACAAACCAGTAACCATTGGTTACAATGTACTGAGACGAACCACATCAGTAAATCTTCCACTTCCAGAATGCCAAAATGCATGTACCACGGACCGTGTCGGTGAACCACGGACACAGTCATTCGCGAAAATGAGCCCTTAATCACTGATCATGTTATTAGGGCCCCGCACCTTGGAAGGCCTATAATAATCACCGCCTCTGTCCATCCACAATATCTTGTAAACAGCATATCATACAGGTACTTCAGATACTTTAATGAAGGTGGGTGTAGTATCCCTCAGTTATGATACGCAGATGTGCCTTTTGAAGCACTCACATTTGTAGCTCCAATATTTTGGGTGAAAATGGGCGAAAACACGCGATTTTTATCAATTTTTTCATAAGCACCACATCATACAGAACCGTTTCAGATATCTTAATGAAACTTGGTGTATACCTCAGGTATGATACGCAAATGTGCCTTTTGAAGACGTCACATTTATAGCTCCAATATTTTGGGTAAATGTGCACATTTTAATGCAAAGACCCATGATTTTTTGTCAATTTCCTCGTCACACCATATCATAAGGAACATCTTAAGATAATTTAATGAAACATGGCGGTAGCTACTTTATAATGGATAGATGTCCCTTATGAAGAATTCACCTTTATTGGACCAAAATTTTGGTTGGAAAAAAATGGCTTTTAATGCAAAAACATGATTATTGTCAATTTTCTCGTAAACAGTATAGAATCGCTTAAAATAATTTTATGAAACTCGGCATATGCCTCAGTTATTATGCACTGTATGTTTTAGGTATTGGAAGATGTCAATACGCAATGTATTAATTTGAATGAACATATTTACTACTATGCATATCAACTATTATAAAGATGATGTTTACTTTGGTGCACATGCATACACGCACGCATGTACACACGCAAACACACACCACGCATGTACACACGCACACACACACACACACGCGTGCGCGCACGCACCCATGTACACACACACACTGTTGAAGACAAATGCATGTCTTAAATGAAAATATGGATACACTCGTCTCGACATACACATATAGCCTTCATATCTTTGGTGCAACAGATTAGGAAAAGAAGTGTATACTAAGTACCATTTTGAAATAACAGAAAACTAAATAAACCTACTGTTGAATATTTTGAACATAATTGGATTGGAAAACATAACTACTTATTTCTGAGAGGTACTGTGACAACATTAGAAATGTAGAATGATAATAAATAAATAAATTAATTAATTATTTTTAATATTAGCTTGAATAGTTTCTCTCACTATATGATTTTATAAATTTACAATAGATGTATAATGAAGGAATCCAGTTTTAGCTATGCCACGGCCATCTCTAGCTAAACTCCACCCACGCTTTGCCCATGTTGGGATCAATCAATCCCTGCACTCTGAATCCCGATTTCCAGAGGCCAGTAACCTATTGAATATTTTGAAACTAATTTCTACGGCAGCAACAGCGCCCAGTCAAATTAGTTTCAAAATTTTCAACAGCATGTTTATTAAATAATAAAGACATACAATTTGTATAACTTTATGGACTATTAAGCGGACTATTAAGCATTTATAAGACAAAATCCTGTCATTCAAGACATAATTGACTATGATGTCAGCATACATGTGACGTTATTGATTATGACGTCATATGATTGATCGATAAACTGGATTCCTCCATTATGTTACAAGTACGACGGTAGGTATGCAACTAAACATTTAAACTTTAAACATGTCTTATGTAACATTCTATACAAGTAGGTACAATGTGATCAATTTTGTCAGGAATGTAAGAAAGTTAAAAATAGTCTGTGACTTAGTGTACTAGATATACGAGATACAACAAAACATAAATATCAATATACATTTGGAATTTGTATTAAATAATAATTGTGAAATTATAGATGCAATATTCATTTTAGCAATAAATTTGTCTATTTTTATGCATTGGTGTTTTTGTTACCCTCACCCGAAAAAGATCTGTGCGTGCGTGCATCCGTCCATCTGTATCTCAGATGGCTCACATCTTAACACAACAAAGCGTCTTACTTTTTATACGGCCGCATAAGCGGGGTTGTATTATGTGATGGCGCTCGCCATACGTCTCTCCGTTCATGCATCCATCCATCTGATTTCTTGTCCGGAGCAGATCACAAAAAGTTTTGAACCTACATTCACAATTTTTTCCCCAGCAGATGTCTTAGTGATAGACGACGTGCAATGATTTCGTTTCAAAAAAATCTACGTATATTCACCAGAGTTCTGATCTCAAATCTGCCCTGTTCGAAACTGTCGGACAAACGGTTTGGCGGCCATCTTGGATCATTTTCCCACCAAAATCCCCCATGCTAAAGCAATGGGAAAATTAAAATGTCTTATTCTTGAGAACTACTTGGCCGATTTCAATTATAGTTTACAGGAAGCATCCTTAGGGCATAGGGATTCAAGTTTGTTCAAACGAAGCCAATTTCATCGGCGGCCATCTTGGATTTCGGTTGATTTTAGAAATATCTTTAAAAATCTCTGAAAGTGCTTGGTGGATCGATTCAAAACTGATGAAATATCATTTAGGGCAAGAGCTTAACCAAGTTTGTTCAAGAGAACTTGCAACTGGTTCGGCGGTCATCGTTGATGACCTAGTTTTCCCAAAAATGACTCCTCCAGAACCGCTGAAGGGATATGGCCGAAATTTGGCAGAAATGATTAGGGACTAAGGGACATTAAAGTTTGTTCAGGAGAAGTTAGTCCGCCCAAAAAAGTAGTCTGTGGAAATTCAGAAGGCAGACCTTTTAAAACAGATAATGATTATAAATTAATGCATTGTTGATCATTGACAGCAAATGTCACAAAGTACTGTACAACGAATACGTTGTGGAATACGTTGTGGAGTACGTTGTGTAGCGATGAAAGATTTTACATCAGAATAATAACTAAATCAAACCACGTTTTGAGAATGTGTAAGTTAACCCTTTCAGGACGAATCCGCCCAGAACTAGCCACTGTAGTGGTCTTGAGGAATGTCCATTTGCAGACCAAGAGAAGACTGTTTTTGAGAATTTACCACTGGACTGACTGGCTCGATAATAGAACCAGTCATTCCAGGGATAAAATTAAGAAAATAGTCATCTCTCGGCCGCGAAATGGACATTTAATAAGTAAATATTTCAAATTTCTTGAAAAATCTTATCATTAAAGGGTTATGACATTCTATGTATCGTTTTATTTATTTATATTTTTTAAGTTTCCAGTTGCATTCCATTGCCATTAAAAAGTTCATAATATATGAATTTTGTTGTTTGTTTCACACAATCACCCAACTATTCATGATCGTTCAATCAAGCATGGTTTCATTGGCCAATAGAGGTTTCCATTTCTAGCTAAGCCCTGCCTATTGTTTAGGCAAATGGGAAACATATTTGAAACTTTGAAAAATGTCAAAGTAACTATATACATTACAAATAAGCTGTTGAGGTTTTTTGTCTCGCCTCTGCGAAGCAGAAAAAGTGAGACATAGGTATCACTTTTCCGACGACGACAACGATGGCGTCAATAAGGTTAAGTTTTTGCGTTTATATCTCAAGATTGGTTAATCCTATTTCAAGCAAACTTGGACAAATGGTTGCCCATACTGTTAGGAAGCAGAACGATGATAATGAGGTCAAATGTCAAGGTCAATTTGACCTTGATGCAAAACTGGTTTTTTCCATTAAGTTTTTGCGTTTATCAAAACTTCTCTGCTTATATCTCAAGATTGGTTATTTTTTTCAATGTTAAGTTTTTGCGTTTAGCAAAACTTCTTGACTTATAGCTCGAGATTGGTTAACTCTATCCCAACTAAACATGGGCACATGCTTGCCTATGCGGTTAAGAAGAAGCAGGATGATAATGAGGTCAAAGGTCAAGGTCACTGTGACAAACAGAAGGCGAGACATTTAATTCCGCAGACTAATTAGGCAGAAGGTTTATTAAATTGTTACTTTATCATACACTTTAGTGACACAGACTTCGATTTTCATTCACTTAATTTTCAATGAACCTTTCCATTTTTAGCTATGCCCTGCCCATCACTAGCTAAGCTCCACCCACACCTCGCCTCGCCGTGTTGGGATTGCTCGATCCCCGAATGCCCTAGCTATCAATTTCCTGAAAACTACACGGGGAAGTTGTTGAATATTTTGTAACTAATTTGACTGGGTGCTGTTGCTGCCTATGGTAAAAGCAAACAATTTGTACAACAACGCATAGACCGTCTTCAAATATTGAGTTCGTGACGTACATTCATTATGATGTCATTCTACACACCGAGTAGATGATTATGACGTCATATGATGGGTGATACTTTGGAAAGGTGAATTGAGTGATTGATTTCCCGCTCTACCCCGCCTATTTCTATCTAAGCCCACATTTTGCACATTGAGATTGATTTATCTCTGAACCATGAGTTCTCATAATCACATATATTTTGAAACTAATTTTAACTGCCTGATGTTGGTGCAGAATGTTTATTAGTAATCTATCAATTCATACCCTTGACATTCTATTCCCACTTCATGATGGCGTATTTTCTGTTGATCACGATTGTGAACCACGCCTTCATGTCGCGTAACGGATTATGATGTCATATTGTTAAGTGACAGATTGGATCCATCCATTGTTTGAAACATGAATTCCGAAAATCTACGTTAAATGTCAAAGTAACTATGTATACATGTCAACTGGTGAGTATTTTAAAACTAAGTTGAACAACCCAACCAGTCAAATAATAGTTTCAAAATAATTCATCATGCACCTTCCAGATCACTGCAGAGACTATTTTTGGCCGGCTTGATGTTTACATGATTAAGATGACATAAGAGGGGATGGTCTGACTGCTCAAACGAAGCCGATCCGACAAAATCTAAGATGTCTGCAGGACATCAAAGTTTCACATAGTCAAACAATGATAAATTAAAAATATCTCATGACCCACTCGGCGTATTTCAGCCTAATTTGGCAAAAAGCATCCTTGGGCAATATGGATGAAGGTTTGTTCAAAAGGAGGCGTTTGTTCAAAAGGAGCCGATTGACCTAAATCCAATATGGCCGCGGAACAAGAATGACCTTATTCTGGTAAGATTCCACACTTATATAGTGAAATTTAAGATGTTCAATTTTTAGCTCACCTGGCCAGAATGGCCAAGTGAGCTTATACCATGGCGACTGTCCGGTGTCCATCCGTCTGTCCGTCAACTTTTTCCTTTAAACGACTTCACAATAACCACTGGGCCGATTTCAATTATATGTGGCAGGAAGTATCCTTAGACCATAGGGATCAAAGTTTGTTCAAACAAAGCCGATCGGCCGATTTGGCCGGTGGCCATCTTGGATTTTGGCCGATTTTATGAAATGGCTTTAAAAATCTTCTCCAAAACCGCTTGGTGGATTGATTCAAAACTCACGAAATATCATATAGGGCAAGAGATGAACCAAGCTTGTTCGAAGGAACTTGATTGGCCAAATGTTTCGGCTAGTTTTCGTGAAAACGACTTATTCTGCAGAACCGCTGAACAGATCGGGCTGAAATTTTGGGGATATTATTATGGACTAATAAGGGTCATTAAAGTTTGTTCATGGGAAGTTGATAGGTAAAAAACATGGCTGCTGTGAACCAATCGAATTTTAGCGTGTTTGGCTGCCATATTCAATTTTTTTATTTGATGGATTTTGAAGCCGAAATTGTTTTTCTTAACTCCGCTTACTTGTCAGTCAGCTGTCATTTAGCGATAACCCCATCCGTCTTCTGTATGTCTGTCCATCCATCTGTTTGTCTGTCACAAACAATGGCGGCTCATTTTGTTATTTCTTGACGGATTGACACCAAACTTGGTCACTGTTAATGACGGCATCTAATATCTGTGTTTTGAAAATGAAACTGATAGGACGTCAAATGCCAGAGTTATCACTCCTTAAATATTTGCAGTCTCACTTTCATAGGGCAAATAATGGTTTGTTCCCACCGTCCATTGATTCATCACCATGTCAGATTTTATTGCCAAACTAGATATTAAATTCCAATTAACAGATTAACCTTTCCAGTACTGCCGAAATATTTAAGAAATGTATTATGTGCTCTGACATCTATGCTCTTAAAACTATTTGAAATGTATTTGATTGAAAGTTGTTGCTGCCTTAGGCAGCAGTGAAAGTTGTTGCTGCCTGTCAAATTATTTTCTAAATCAACTCCAGCTCACCCTACCCCTGCTGCTAACTCGGTGATTCAGCCAGATGTGCATGTGTTAAATGGATTGTGTGGTGGTGGGGAATAACCTGCTATAAAGACCACCTACCTGCCTTTAGACCATTTTCTTCAAATTGTATTTAAACCTCTAGTAACCATCTGACTTGAGTTTTGCAGATGACATATTCCAAAGGTTATATCTCTGAACCTGAAAATATTTTGAAAACAATTGGACTGAAAGTTGTTGGTGGCTAAGCCGCCAACAACTCAGTCGAATTGTTTTCAAAATATTCAACAAGTCAAGAGCTTTTGAAAATTGAAATTATTGGCTGCACTGGCTTGCAGCAGTGAGACAGTTAAGAAACCAGCTGTTGTTAGCACTGATATCATCTATTTTCACTTAAACGTTGTTCAAAATCACTAATGCAAAAATAACAGTCCAGAGATTATTGTCAATATCTCGAAAACTAAATCATTTTACTGAAAGTCATTGGAAGTGACACTGATGGATGTACAACTTAAGTAAGATTAGTTGAAATGTCAATGTTCCAGGTGAGCGATACAGGCCCATTGGGCCTCTTGTTCCAGCAGCCATCTTGTTCAAACAAATTCAAATGTTTAGTTTTGCCAGTGGCCGGTACTAGACACTAATTCCAGGTGAGCGGTACAGGCCCCTTGGGCCTCTTGTTGGTTATGATCCAGATATAAAAAAAAAATAGCCAGATCTATGACTGTATATTTTACGAACTTCTAAATTAATTTGCCTCATACTTTAAGCATCAGAATGCTGAGATTTTGCAGATTCCAATGTCTATGTCTATGAACCTGCTAAGCCACCAACAACTCTCAGTCAAATTGTTTTGAAAATATTCAGCAAGTCAAGACTTTACTCATTAAAATTATTGTCTGGTGGCTTGCAGCAGCAAGACAGTTGACTAACCAAAGAAACTGTGTGACTACACTAGAATTCACTAACGTTGTTTACAATGTGACAAAAATCGGAGGCTGATTGGTCTTCCTCTTAAATATAAAATCACAATCTTGCAGGTATTTTAGATTCATACAAGTTACCAGTTTTCGCTACCCACGAATTGATGACCAACCGCTTTATTCACCTTTCCTAAGTAGTATGTACCCATCATATGACGTCATAATCATCAACGTGGTGTGTAGAATGACATCATAATGGATGACGTCATGCATGATGTCGATAAGTACGTCATAAACGCATATTTCAAGACGGTCTATGCATTGTACAAATTGTTTGCTTTTGCTATTTAATAAATATTCTGTTGAATATTTTGAAATTAATTTGACTGGGCGCTGTTGCTGCCATAGGCAGCAACAGCACCCAGTCAAATTAGTTACAAAATATTCAACAGCTTCCCTGTATAGTTTTCAGGAAATTAAAAGCTAGGGCATTCGGGGATCGATCAATTCAAACACGGCGAGGTGTGGATGGAGCTTAGCTAGAGATGGGCGGGGCATAGATAAAAATGGAAAGGTTCTTTGAATGTAGCACATGTAAATCTGCAGGAACATATAGGCCTCATGATGTAACTACTATTGCTACGTTTTATATACACCTGTGCAAAAGTTAAGCACCAGCAAAAACAATAGAACGTAGAAACATGATGGTACAACTAGGCTGCCATACTTTTTGTCCCCGCGTTAGCTGACATAATTCCAAGTACGAAATGCACATGCATGCATGACTTCACCCCGCTTGATGTCCGTGCGTGGCGGGAAACAGCACACGTGTTCAGTTATGTAAAAGTCCAGTTTGAGGTGTAGAACATTACATACAGATTTAGGCGACAAGATTAGGAATTTTGTGTTCATGACCGTGGTTTATTTGTACAGAGAGAATTAGCTCTTGATTGTGAACCGCTATGGCAAGACGAAGGTTAAGTGATCGTGTGAAATGGCAAATCATAGGCATGCATACCACTGGTATGTCATGCAGAGAGATTGGCAGACAGCTGAACATTAACCATACTGTAATCAGTCGTTTGATTGCAAAACATGGGCAAACTAACGAGGTGAAGGACAGGCCTAGATCTGGAAGACCGAAGAAGACTACTGCCCGTGATGATCGAGCCCTAGTACGCCTTGTTAGGAGATCTCCATTCATCAACAGCAGAGTGCTCAGCCAGCAATGGGAAACGCGCAATAGAGTGTCAATGTCTACCGTCAAAAGGAGACTGTATGCTGCTGGCATGAAAGCTAGGAGACCTGTCAGACGTCCTCTCCTCACTGCACACCACAAAGAGGAGCGTCTGAGGTGGTGCAACGAAAGAAGACACTGGAACATGAGATCCTGGAGACGGGTACACTGGTCCGATGAAAGTCGGTTCCTGCTTCATGCCACAGATGGTCGAACTCGTGTATGGAGGTCCAGACGCACGGCGTACGACCAACGTAACATCATGGAAGAAGTTCCATTTGGTGGAGGTTCCGTTATGATATGGGGGTGCATCTCATTTGATTGTAAGCTGGATCTGTTGACTGTACCTGGAACACTAAATGGACAAAGATATCAAGATTCCATACTGGATAGAGTTGTCGTCCCTCATTTTGTAAATCATGCACCTGGAACCCACCCTATATTCATGGATGACAACGCCCGACCACATCGTGCTAGAGCTGTGCATGAATACCTCCGCCAGAATGCCATCGAAACCCTACCATGGCCAGCAAGGAGCCCTGACAGGAACCCTATTGAGCATATCTGGGACATTCTGGGAAACATGGTGAGAAGGAGGGATCCTCCTGTGCAGAACCTACAGGAATTAACAGACGCACTCCATCTTGAATGGCAACGAATACCACAATGGCGTATCAGTCGGTTGGTGACCAGCATGAGACGTCGTGTCCAGGCCGTCATCCAGGCACAAGGTGGATATACCCGGTATTAATAATGACAGTCTCAAACTCGTGCACAGATGTTAAACTTCGTTTTCAGACACCATTAATGACAATCTAGCCACGTGTGTCAACTGTAGGGCAATAGTTGTCAGTTGTGTCAACGTAACCATATTCAGGCCTCGTTTTCAAGTTCAAACAAAAACATACAGTGTTTCCCCACCATCATAATCAGCATTCCTCTAGTTGCATTATTACCTCTTGCACTAAGATGGATGGGTACATAAATGTTTATGCTATTGCTTTCTTCATAGCACATGAATATACCCTCGCATGTGCGTAAAAATAGGGTGGTGCTTAACTTTTGCACAGGTGTATATATATATATATATATATATATATATATATATATATATATATATATATATATATATATATATACACACACGCTGAATACTGAATTCCCAGACTTCCAATATCAAAGTAACTATACAGGTAAGCTGATGACTATTTTGAAACTAATTTGACTGGGTACTTTTAAAGGTTTGCTGCCTCTGGCCGCAACAACGCCAGTTCAAATTAGTTTCAAAATATTCAGCACGATGTTGATTAAACAGTAAAGACATACAATTCGTACACTTGCCGGACTTTTCACTGTTCAGGACTGAGCTCGATACGCCATTCATTTGAGTCTAACTCTTAAAAGTCTGACACCTTGTAAGAATTGTATGTCTCTACTATTTAAAAAACATGCTGGTGAATATTTTGAAACTAATTTGACTGGGAGCTGTTGCTGCCATAGGAATATTCAACAGCTTACCTGTACAGTTTTCTGGAAATTGATAGTCGGGATGTTCAGAGATCAGTCAATCCCAACACGAGAGAGGTGTTGGTGGAGCTTAGCTAGAGATGGGCGGGGCTAAAAATGGAAAGGTTCATTAGCCCTGTCCCCAAATAGGCTTTATTTGTGAACTTTGATGAATTTCATCTTTCATACAGAAATGTTTATATATCTCGCCAAAATATTCATGTTCCTGGTCCAAATATTGATGATGCAGGTGAGTGGTACCAGGTTCTTTAGACTTAAAATTACCACTGGAATGGATGAATCCAAACTGTCACTTGTATATGACATAATCAATTACCTATCATGTAGGCTGAAGTCACAGTCGTAATTCACAACAAATACATTATCATAAAGCTAAAGCTGTAAAAGTCCTTCAAGGGTGTTTGAACTATTTAATAAACATTGTTAAATATTTTGAAACTAAATTGACTGGGTGCTGTTGATTATTTGTATAGTTGCTTTAATATTGGGATTCTGAAAATTCAGTTTTCAAAGAATATAAATCGATCCCAACACGCGCAAACTATGGACAGAGTTTAAATAGAAATGGGCGGGGCATCGCTAGAAATGAGCAGAGCTTAGCTGGAAATGTATCCGTCTATTGCTGGCTTGATTATTGAGCCAGCCATTTTCTTGGTAAATTTTTAAGCTAATTTTCACTTGGTGTGCAAATGGGCATTTCTGAAGAATGTATTGATTTGGTGACAAATGTCGTTGATTATTTACTTGAGGTTAGTATGATGGCCCTTTATTTAGGCATTGTAACCTATGTGAAAATAAGAAAACTGCTAATAATTTTTAACTTGGCGATCCATAGGGCGATAAGCTATTGGTGTGACTGCGCATACATCACTGAATTTTTCTCAAAAGTTAAAAGATGGCAGCCAGAGAGATGGCTATGGCAATGATGGGGGGGATAGTGGTGCTGGTGGTCCTGGTAACAGCTGGTGTTGCAAGTCTTAGTACAGGCTGTAACAGGCTCAGAGATGTCCCACTGATGATTGGAGATCAAGATGGCTCTCTACCATCTTCGTCGTCATCGCTAAGCACCATGCTGAGTTCTTCAAACGTGTAGGAGAGATTGGCTTGTGTGGACTCGGCAGGAGGTGGTGTAATCCTTTCAGTGATACAAACCAATATACCAAGAACGGTTAATGCATAGCCAATGAAACCACACACACCACACACACACACCCGGTTACCTGACAGGTAATGGTCAACCACCATATACCGGAAGTAACTGATATCGGGTCAACACATAAACGACAAAGCAAATGATGATTAACTCTATGGGTAATGGCGGTACACACCCACAAAAATGAGCAGCGATGGTTAATCACGATCAACTGGATATATCGGAAATGGTTAACATCTAACCGACCAAAATAAACCCGGTTAACTCAACGGGTAATGACAGCACCCCCACAAAGAGGGCATCAACGGTCAATCACCATTAACCAGATATACTGGAAGCGGTTAACAATTAACCAACCAAAACAAATCTGGTTAACTTTACGGGTAACGACGGTTAACTAATTAACTGCCAATATATGACAGTTTATCATCGGTAGCTCACTTAGCCACACCTTGAAGCGTATATAACCTACTCCCTACACTGAGACTGACATCCAGACTACTAAAACAATAGTGGGCGTCAGGCAAGACTGAGTTAAGTCATACGCTATTTTAAGCTTGAGTCGCGCTGAAGACCAAGAAGTAAGACGAATCCTGAAGATGAATGCAAGTTATGCGAGTACATCCAAAGTTCTGGTCCACTCTACCGATACCATTGTTAACCTAATGGATGATGCAGATGCATCTATCAATGGAAAGGGTCCAAGCAGGAAACGCACTCATCCGAACAGCGACAGTAATCTGGACGCATACACTGGGAAACAGGAAAACCCAATGGAGACACCAGATATTCCTGACAAACTTATAGCTGCTTACAAAACCTGGAGCAACAGTGCTTGCAAACAAACACGAGGCGCTCCACTAGTGGATAAGTTCGAGAAATGCCTATTCCAGGATCACTTAAAATCTGTTATACACACCACCTAGTGAGGATACAAAATGCTTGGAACAACAAGGTAAAAGATCTGAACTTACAACTTGTTTCGGAACTAATAGACCTTTTAAGGCCTCGTGCCAATAAACTTTCAGAAATTATCTGTACCTACAAGTCAGGTTTTGTCTTAGAAGTGGGTGACACCACCGTGTTAAAGGAAGCAGAACAGGCAGTGTGCAGAACAGTGCTATGAACCAGGGACCAGTCATCGCGAAGAAGCTGCCCAAACAGCAGAAACAGAGGGAGATGACCCGAGCCTGCACGCAACACCAGTACAGACCAACGCAGGGGACAACGAACAAACCCCAAGCCAGCGAAACCAGACAACAGGAAGGAGAAGACACTGAAAGATGTTCTCAAACTTTTAGGACAACTAGCCTAAGCATCAGCTCCGTAACCACAGTTTCAAATGTTCTTAACCATTTTAAAGATTATAAGACAAAAAATCCAATCAGCATTAAACCGTTTGTTGTTAATCTTTCAAACAGGGATATCCCTGCCAACCTTAGGAAAAGGTTAGATCTAGGGCTTGGCTTCAGTCTCGCCATCAAAGAACCTAACATGGGACAGCTCTATACAGATCTAACAAAATTCTTTAGATGCCTACGCCTCAAACTCCATTTCAAACATCCCCCTACCTGGCAGGTGATTACAACTCCAGTTCAACAACCCTAGTTGACCCACAGACTCCAAACGATGACGTCCAGGGAATGATACAACACTGGATGCATTCATTCGATCTGTCAAACATGATATATCCATGTCCGTCCATACACGATCAACAATGCATAATCTGCCCAAATCTCAACAAAAAAAACCATACAAATCTTAAACAATGACAAAATAGTGATTAAAAATCGGGCTGACAAAGGCCAAGCCACAGTTGTCTTGGATGCCAAGTCTTATATCGACGAAGCCCTAAGACAATAGATTCTATATAGAACATGACACATATCTCACAACAGAGCATGCCGAAAAGGTTGAAACGGCAATCACCTCTATTGTCATTAACGGTGAGATCACCACAGATACAGCGAATGGCCTGAGAATAGATAAACCTAGAACCTCTAGATGCTACCTATTACCCAAGATCCACGAACGGCCACACCTCTGGCCGGCCAATTATCAGTGGATATGGCAACCCAACTGAACATGTCAGCAGCTTTGTAGATGTACATCTCAAAGTCAATCTCAGAAAAATAACATAATATGTACGTGATACTACAGATTTCATAAACAAATTGGAATCATATAGCAAGGTACCCAACAATGCAATATTAGTTACAATGGATGGCACTTCACTATGCACCAAGATTCCTAACAGTGAAGGGATCAGAGCCACGACCAAGTTTATCAAGAAACATGGTCTACCAGGCACAGCCAGCCCTAGATCACTCCTGTCTCTACTAAACATAGTGCTTAAATGCAACAACTTTGTGTTTAATGACAAACACTATCTACAAGTAGGAGACAGCTATGGGAACAAAAGTAGCACCCAGCCATGCAATAATCTTTATGGCACAACTAGAGGAAACACGACTCGAGAAGGCCAACTACAGCCCAGCAATATACCTAAGTTACATAGACGACATTTTCATCCTTTGGACACATGGCAGAGATAAACTAGATGACTTCATTAACTACATGAAGTCATCCCATGACGCCATCAAATTCTCAGCTGAAACATTCTCCGAACAAATCTGTTTTCTTGACACAATAGTCAAGATCCAACTGGGCCAAAACCTTGGCTTCGATCTGTACAATAAACCAACGGACACACATTGCTATCTACACTACACCTCTGCATCCTGAGTCTACCAAGGATGCCAGCCCCTGTGGCCAATTTCTACGTCTGTGCAGGATATGCAGCAACACTACTGACTAGGAGAAATATGCCCAAAACACTATCATACACTATGAGACCAGAGGCTACCCCATTAACAAACTAATCGACAGCTACAACAGAGCACTCCAACAACAAAGAACGGACCTCGCCCCACGAAGGACGAAAACCAAAATCAATACACGCATCCCACTGATCACAGACTTGCACACTATTACAAGACACCGGGACCTAGAACAAACCAGTCCAAAATGCAGAAACACATTTACCGATAAACCTCTATTAGGCTTCAGAAGAAACCAGACATTCAAAGACAAAGTGGTCAGGACCGAATTCACCTACCCCAACAAAAAGGGATACCAAGGAAACACAATTGCCAATAAAATTGAAGACTGCCCGAAAACCAATTGCGTATTCTGTATGGATCAAGACAAAACTATGTACTTCAAGAGCTCACACACGCACGCGCATGCACGCACACAAACAAACAAACAATACAGATGTAAAATCAAATCCCACTGCAACACTCGCAATGTGGTCTATCTACTTACCTGCAAACTATGCAAAACAATATGTAGGAGAAACAAAACGTGAATTCCAAACAAGGACTAAAGAACACTAAAGATGTTAAAAACCACAAAGACAGGCCCGTTGCAAACCACTTCAACCTCCCAGAACACAAACCCACACACATCGGCTACAGAATCCTATAGACTCTACATCATGACCCTGACAGTGAGGAAGCCACCACTTCCAGGAAGGGCCGTGAAGCGTACTGGATCCACCAACTATATACTATGGATCCAATTGGTATTAATCAAGCAGATTGGTAACCCCCACATGCTTTCTGGTAGTACAGAACTTTTAGTGACAAGTGGCTCTTGGCTAATTTGCTATGGTTATTAATAAGTTGGTGAAACTAGTGCATGGCGGTATCCAGTTCATTTTATAAATGTGGGGATGGCAGAGTGCGGATGGATACTCCTGGCCTGGAAGTATTTCGGTCATCAGCTGGACATCACTATTCTTCTACGGTTTACTGTGCTATTGGTCAATTTGAGTGATCCTATAACAAATTTGGCAAATGAATGGATGTCAAGAAGATATCCCATCTCAAAACGTCATCCATTTTCCTAGTTCCTCCTAGTATGTGGTTCTATAAAGAACTATTTTTTCTCTTCTGTCTGTTACGGAAGTGGCGAGGTTCCGAATTTCTGCTTATCCGAGAATGGTTGGAGTTAGCTGGCTAACTCAGCCATGTGCCTGGCTCTGCAAATTACATTTACCTGATAAAGCAGTCCACTTCAAGTTCTGTGTGTGGTATTTCACGATGCCACAGCAGAATGTGAGTTCTTGAAGCGGTCTTGTCATTTTTGGATGGCACATAGGTGATTAGCGCAAGTGATCACTTTTGCAGTGGTCAAGGGGCGAGTTCTTTAGATAAGTTGATCATAAATTCCAGTAGTCTAAATTAAATTTTTTATCCTGAAAGAAACTGATACGATGTTTCTGTGAGAGACCTTTGTTCAAATGGTACTTAATTACCGTGTGTTCACTAAACATCTAGGCCCTATGATGTCAACAATTTTCTAAAAGACTACTAACCCTGCGAGTAGCCGTTGCATATACGTTAGTCGGTGGGATCGTCTATCATACACCATTTCACAGTTAGTGTTTAATATTCAGCTATATCTACATCGATGAGCTAGAGTTAACATTATTTACCATTCACATATATTTGCATAAAACTTTCCATTAATTATCTACATATGTCTGAGTGGGAAGACAGGACAGGCCACTGGGTTTTTATGCACATAATGGAAATATCCTTTTGCTGCTGTCTCAAAAGGTGTTGGCGTCTGGTCATGGGGGAAAGAATTGGCACGCCGTCCACTAATGTGGTCGTCAGATGATATCTACTCGCAGCCAGGGCACAGGGGTATGGTTTTCACATGCCTTAAATCAGTGCATTTACAAAACATTTGGCAACAGGTGAGAGGTATTTTCTAAGACTCATAATCGACATATACAGTATGATTACTGTGGGAGATTAGTAATGCAAAAATACACCCTTGCGTTGTTGTTACAACTATGACTGCTGGCTATTTCTGGAAACTATGGTAACGGTCTAAGTGGTCTTAGGTCACAAGCTATGGAATGGTGTGGTGGGGGCAAGTGCGGGTGTGTGGTGGGGGTGAAATGGGTCAGTTAGTGTCTTTACTAATATTTCGAAAATCTGTGAGCCAACACGTGCTGTTATCTAGCAGCAATATGTGCCAGATGAAAGGGGCCGACAATATGTGGACTGAGCTAACCACTGTGGTAGGTAGGTCAAGGGTGGGGGTGAAGAAAGTGCTTGTTTCATCCAGCCGCATGGGCGTGGGAGAAGTGGCAGGCAAGCTGAAACTTGCACACTACATACATAACCCTTTTCTCTCCATTACCATTTATGTATATATAATCTTCCTCCATTACATCTCCGTGTCCTGAGATGGGTGGTATTGGGATCTGCACAGCGATGTGTTGTTGAATTGGTGACCCATGGGGAAAATTTAATACATGGGTTAGATAGAGGTTCGATGGCAGTGTAAAGGCCTTTACATTGATAACTTAGTTTCGCCAGGCCTTTACATTGATAACTCAGGTTCGCCAAGGTATCTCTAGGTGAGGTTAGGTCGAGGAGAAATGGGTCTCCGTATATCCTCCCCCGCTAGCTCTTTTGCTGTTCATGGGCGCTAAAGAGTGGCCCCGTATGCGTTCGTGGTCTTCCTCTATCTTGGTGTAAGAGTTCAACAGATAAAGAAGGCCTATTAAGTTCACACTCAATCTTAGGCGAAATAATGTCCATTGCTAATGGCTGTATGTTCCATTATCAGATGCGCAGGCATGTATTCTGTGCTAGAATGGATGGCGGTCCTGTAAGTAAACGCACGTTTCAATCACTGTTGTTAATTTGTTTTTCCTTGGTTAGCATGATAGCTAGCGTCCAGTTAAACCATTGCACCATACCATCGCTGTGGGGTGAGCGTTTTCTTGATACTAAGCAACTGATACATTTGTGTGAATAAACAACTTTCAAAATTATTTCTATGATTGGTGTATATTTTTCGTGGCACTCAGAACTAACAGAAAACGTTGTTGACCAACATTCCTGTAATGGTGGCAGCCGTTTGGGCAGGCAACACAAAGGCTTCCACCCACTTTGTAAAGTAATCCTGCAACACCAATGTAAAATAGTTACCATTGTCAGAGGTTGTGTGTGGACCTAATATTTCAATGACAACCCTCTCAAAGGGGCCTCCAACAATTCAAGTTTACAAGGCTGCTATGTGCTGCCACCTGCCAGGGTGCATCATTGGCAAGGAATGCATTTCGCATCCCAAGATTTAAAGCTAGAGAAGATGCTTGTCCAGTGAAAGCGAGGCTTGATTTCCTCTGCTGTTCGTTCGACTGGCAAATAAGCTGAATTAATATGGAACTGCTTTAATATTCACACTATAACTTCTAGGGATAACCAGAAGATTACGATAGAATAATAGTCCTTTATGTGTACTACTTTCTCTCGGCCATTGTTAGTAATATTTGATGGTGGAGGAAGGCGGAAACATTCTTTCTGGACACATGTTCGCTATTCTCTAGCTATCATAAGGGGTAGCATATGTATATGTATATATGTTCGTATCATTTTGTCAACTTGTTTGTGCGAATTCTTCCTTGTGGATGGGAAGACGGTGCACTGGCTGCCAGATCGGCATACTATTATCAGTATCTAGTGTATTTTATCAAGTGGGTTTCTCTAGGAGCTAAATCATTAGTGGAAAAGGTGTGTTGGTGATCGATGATCAAATCATAAACTTGTCACCATAGCTTATCGCTCAATCATTTATTGCACAGTAATATAGCTCACACAAATGCTCAGGAAGCTGGTCACCTGAGCGTAAGAGCGGTGGAGTGCATGAAAAAACATTTGGTTCTTCAAGTACTGCCGTGACTTCAAACAGGTGTACACATACCATGCCAGATTCTATTCTAACTGGTGCCCAAGTAACATTGAAAATTCGGAACAGTATCTGATTTTGGTCATGTGTGCTAAATAGAATACAAGGACTAATTCAGAACCTTGGTCCAGTTGGACACGGTGACCACCGATCTCTAATTCTTGGCTTCTACAATGCACAATAGCACCACAACTGCACAGAAAATATGCGCCAGTAGCGCCACATAACTGCATGTCTGTGGGATTTAATGTTGCCCTATTCTTATTTTCCATTGATTCATAAATATGGGGACTAAGTCTGGTTAGCACAGCTCTGGTGCCCACCATGCCCATGATGGTAGTTCCAATTATCAAGCAATGGCATTTCACAGCATTCTTGTGACATAGCTTTAAGGATTTCAATTGCCCTACTCCTGAACAGTAGCTTACCACTTTCGGTAAAGTAACTAGCTCTCTCTACCTTAGCAGAGATGGCTTCAGAGGTCCTAGTAAAGTAGAGATATAACATCTTTCGTTGTCAGGGGACTACTTCCATTCTGGAAGGGTGTAGTGACATGAGGGCTTTAGGTGGTGTCAATAAGGGGCCAGGGGAGGAAATTGGCCTAGTGCGTAAAGCAGCATAGACACAATTTCTTTGTCTGTGTCTATACTGGTGACCACGCCTACACACATGCCCTGGAAAATGTTTGATTGTTTTCCAATCAGTCGCTGTTCTCTCTCAGTTAGTCTCAGAAGAAGGATCCGTGGCTTGCCCACCATTCAGGATCCTTAGTTACAAGTTTAATGGCACATGGCTCTCATTATGTGGGTCAAAGCAGCAGCATGTCATTTCCTGCATATCTCGACTGTGGCTTCCAGGAGCGATGGTTGTGCAGGCAGAAACTGTAATGGTGGCCGCCATACAGGTGGTTGCCAGTCTCTGCATCTCATTGGGCCGTCCTCTACTCAGTGGTCTGTCTGACCACATCCACATCAATTACGTCCAGCTTGGCCAGTAGATGAATATTGGTAAGTAGGATGAGAATATGTGGGAATGGAGGTGGTATGAGGAGGTTGTATGGAGGCTGACGTTGTAGGACCAGTTGCTCTCGTGTTCTGACTATAACTGGATTATGGGTTAGACTGGAGGAAGGAGGGTTGTTAATGTTGGCCATTGCCCCTTCCAGTGTATCAGTTGCCTGTGACAGATGCATGGTTAGCTATTCCTCTCTAGCTTCTAAATCAGATGGAGTTGATGTGACAGGGTTGACGCTGGTGGGTGCAGATGTTTTTCCATTACCATTCTTACTCTTTCCTCCTTTCTTCTTGGAGTGTTGCTTCTTAAGGGGAAGAGTGGGTTTACTGCTAGTTGATGTAGAAAAATCTCCAGATGCAGTGTCAGTCATAACATTTTCTACTGGATGAATTGACATGCGAGCAGTCTTTTCCCTAAGTAATTTTCTAACCATGTAACCTTAGCCCAATCATCGATATTGACTAGATACAAATGATCTTTAGATTTGGTTGGATGCTAAGTGCTCCAAGGAATGTATCCACACAGAGAAATCTCAGCTAAGAGACATTCAGCTAAGTATGCTCCTTTCTGCGAGTTGCATCATTCTGATCTGGTGGCGATAGAAAGCTATGACATGCTCTCGAAATACATTAAAAACGACGAAGGAAAGGGATTGCTGATGTATATTCATAAGACGAAATAGTTATGAAAGCTCAGTTCCAGGAAAATTTATTTGTGGAAACAAAACTAAATGCTTCCGATAAAATCTTGGCTGGAGTGGTCTACAGACCTGATAGCGGTACGAAAGAGAATAATGATAGCCTACCTGGAAACTGATACTGGAAGCCAACGGCAAGAGGTACACACATCTATTTATTATTGGGGGTGCCAACTACCCAGGAATAAACTGGGATACCTGGAACTTATAATTACCTGTACCAACATGTAACACAGCCAACTCGGTGGAAAGGAAGTGATGTACCACACCTACTAGACTTAATACTAACAAATGAATAGAATAGAGTATCAAAGCCCACTGGGGAAAAAGTGACCACTGTGTACTCTGTTTCAGTTTTAATAGCTATACAAGCATTCCAAACATACCCAAGTACAGAAAATGCTATGACAAAGGAGATTTCGCAGAAGCCCGGAATGAAATACTTAATGTTGACTGGAAGACCATCCTCAAAGCAGCCGAGGACATAAACACCAACCAGTCAATATTCCTGAATAGAGTAAAAGAAGTAGAAAACTGGTACATCCCAATAACACGTATTCAAACAACTATGAAACATAAAGGTGGATTCCCAATAGACAGAGAGCACATTGAGAAGATCAAGTAGAAGAACATCCTATCTAGAAAGGCAATACAAACTAAAGACCCACAAACACAAGAAGAATATAAGAGAGTATGTAATCAAATAATGAAGGAAAGCCGCAAGATTCGAGAAAAACTTGAAAATGACTTATCCAAGAAATCAAAGACTAACCCAAAAGTAATTTGGCAGCATATTAAGGCCAAATCAAAGACGAGGGCGGAAATTGGCGATCTGTATATAGACCCAAAGGACCCCAAAGCACAGACAATGGAAGCAGACAGAGAAAGCGGAGATTTTGGCCACATTTTCAGTAGTGTATTTGCAAGCGGGCCATATGGTGAAATCCACACCTTACCAAGTAAAGAAGTGCAATGACCAACCTAGTGGTTAAAAAATAATAAAGATACTAGACAAACTTAAGATAGATAAATCACCAGGCCTTGATGAACTGCACCAAAGATTTCTGAAAGTAATGGCAGAATCAATATCTCAGCCACTAGCTATGCTGTTTGATCAGTGACTTCGACTATGTAAAATTCCAGATGGCTGGAGGAAAGAACAGATCACTGCTACATATAAGAAAGGAGACAAAAGCCATGCTGGAAACTATAGGCCAGTCACCTTTACATCAGTGGCATGCAAAGTGATGGAACATGTAGTAAGAAACCACATTATCAAATATATGGAAAAAACCACCTTTTCCCGCAAAGCAGTATGAGTTTATCTCGAGTAGATCAACCACATTACAGCTGCTAGCCGTACTAGACAAATGGACTGAGATACTGGATAAAGGATATCCTATCGACTGTGTCTATATAGATTACGAGAAATCCTTCGACACTACTCCATAAGAGGCTACTAAGCAAGCTAAGATCGTATGGCATAAATGAAAGTATTGTAGCTCGCGGGGTGTCGTCGGGCTGCTCCGGTAAGAAATAACTGCCCATCATGCCGCAAGTGCACGACGAACGGGGTGGCTGGCCAGCTCCGAGTCTCGGGTTTCCGGATCCGGTGGGGCCGTGCGATCATTGTCACCAAGATTGAACCACACCGTGTTGTCCCAACTGTTTGTGTCATCGGTGTGTCATTCCATACTAATTTAGAGATATGGCGTAATAATATAAAATTATATATATATATACAAACAAGTTGAATCGTTTGATAGTAATTGAGCACAATAATACAAAAATAGAGCTAGCTGATTTCCTTTGCGCGTGGTTTTGCTGGAGGTACCACACAGATCCTTGGATCCGCAGAGGTATCCCCGCACGGGAGGTATCCGCAACGCGAGATCACTGATTAACTTAATATAAGCTATTATACCCCTAACATAAAATAGAGAGATACCTGATGTTACAAGAGGAAAGTGCCCCACGTGGGCCTCCATCACCGAATGTTTCCATGATGATGCAAGAGGTAGTAGCCTCGCGCGGGCCTCCCTCCCAGGGCATCTCACTATTGCGAGAGGTAAGGAGGCAAGTGCCTCACGCGGGCCTCTGTCACAGGAAAATGCCTTCAACGCCAAAGCGGAGGAAAAGAGATGGCAAAAAGGGCAACTCTTTTGTTCAACGGAAAAATGCTGGGGGGAAAAGACCATCCTAGTGAAAATATAATTAAAGTGATGCATGCTGGTTTACGTGAAGACGGACCCAGCGACTCCCGAAGGATTCAAAAGATACTGTTTTAGTGGATGCCGCTTTTATTTAAGCGGGCCTTCCGCTATTCCTAACCTACCATTTGAGTGTTAAAACAAGAACTAATTTTGGCTGCAAGGGCATGGATTCCTACCTATCATTAGACATGGCTGTCCAGTGGGCGCAGATGCCCTGCTTCCCGTAGGTTGTCTTGGAAGCATCTACCTCCAGGGACAGTATGCGTACATGTTACTTCGCAACATATCCGAACTTGATGAAAATCCGGCTATCTTGCTCCGTAACCACATAAAACATCACGGCTGGCGGTGGATGGACGTGGTGGATTCTCTTGCACGGCCGCTATCTCTCCAGTATAATTAGGAGGATTGGAAATGTCAAAGTTGGAAATAATGTTTATTACAATGGTACGTGATGTGATAGCAGGATTAAAAATGTTCTGGCTAACACTGGTTGCAGGTGATGGTGCGGTTCTTGATGCAGATGTTATGGTTGCTGTTGATGCTGGCGTGGATGTGGCAAGTGGCTCGAGTACGGTGATGCGGATTGCCGTTTGTGGAGGAGGTGGATCTGCGGTAGCGGAGAGAGACTGTTTCCTTATCTTCGCAGCCTTCAAAAGACGACTAGCGGTGATGTGTGGAATGGGCTGGATCTCCTGTGTGTGGGAAATCCTCCTCTTCCCCGAATACAAGCGGTCTGGCGTGGTGCTTTTCCTAACGTCTGGGTCTAGGAGGCTGGAATGCTGTGGTGACGTCGGGATGATGACTGTGGTGCTGCTGATGCCTGTGGATGATGCACGCCGGTCCTCTTCATCTATTACCAGATCATCCAGCGATGGTGACCTCGGATATTCTGTCTGGTGGCGACATAATTACATGATTGGACGGCCGACCGCTGCTGCTGCTGAAGTTGCTGGTGCGGATGCAGTGGCTGGTGTTGGTGACTTGTGGTGCGGTTGGTGACGGGGTGCTGCCGGAGTGGAATGTGTGGCCGATGTTGTAACCTTGCCCACACTGGAAACCGGACAGGCTACTGCTGCTGATGGTGTCGTGGCGATGGTGGCTAAGTGGCTGAACGTGTGTCATGCGGTGGAGACGGTGGCAGTGGTGATGGAACGGTGCCGAGTAACAACGGCCTGTCGTCGCGTAGTGTTCTTAGTACGTTCCATCTTATTTGTTGGTAATACTGTAACCAGGAGTCTTGTTTCAAACCGAGTAGCTAACACGGCCGGGTCTTCACTCTCTTCCCCGGGTACTAAAGTCACTTTCAGCACATGATGTTTGAATGTGAGCGCATGTGTCACACTGTACCGCGTTGCCGTAAATAGGTACCGACACACCTGTAAAAAATGCGTGCTGGAGAAGATGATCTCTGTTGACGTGAAGTTTTGTCGGAATTCTGCGTGAAAGTACGATCACACTGCTGTCCGTCTGGTAGTACCGCGGTGCAGGAAAACTTTTTCACAGGTGCTGGTGATGTTGACTCATTTGAGACATCAGAGAGAGCCAAGTCTTCTTCGAGAGACATCTTGCTCCCGCATAGTAATGGTGCGGGTAACTATCTAAACTAACAATCCTAATACATTTAATTAAATTTCCAGCCTAATATAGCAATAAAGAAATAATAAGAATAAGCAGAATTTGGTTTTTGACACGAAAGTAGCCTAGTGCTGTAATCTTCCCTGGTGGCGAGTTTTGACGGGAAGACGAAGTTTCAGAGCGCGCATCTCCTTTTTATGTGATTTGATGACATCACAGGAGGGCGGATGACCACACCTGAAAGTTTTAGGGTGATTTGGTCACGCCCGATATGGAAAGTTTTGAATTGTTAATTCCTGCTATCACATAAACTATTCCTCCCGTATAAAGGGAGTATTTTTAATTATAAGGAGATTGGCTGATTAACTTCGTATCCATTCTGCAAGAAATATAAGTTTCTGATCAATGTAAAACTAGGAACTACTTATTCCCGTGGAAGCTCACCTTTTAATTAGAGTGAGGTGGTTTTTCAGATTGGATGCTTATAAACTCACCTCTTTTAATTTTAGGCTGGAGCGCCTGATTGGGTGTGTGGGGGAGCATGGTGACGTCAGCGCCAATCACCCCGACTCACCCCTCTCCACTCCTCCATCAGGCTGTGGTAGTCGTGTATTTGGGAGGCTCTTTTGTTTAAAGCACTTGATCCAATTTACTGGAAATAGCAGTGAAAGTCATGTGGCTCTTGAAAACATGTGGTTGATCGAAACCTAGATATTGTTTACGTCTAATGGCCAAATGATGATGCTGATATATATATTCTTTGTAGATGCGGGAAATGGAAATATATGTTCTTCTGTGGGTATTTTCTGGAATGTTGTCCCTATATTGCACGAGTTCTTATACATGCATCTTGTTGTTGTCTGTAATAGGTAGTTCTCAGCCTGTTCCTTGGACGGGGGGGGGGGGGGGGGGGATGTGGCCATCACCCGTTACACGACGGTTGGTGCCTTGTCGTAGTTTCAGGCACCCGGAAAATTCGAGCCGAGAGTCTGCTGAACAGGCTACTTCCCTGCCCACCACAGGGGTAGTGTTGGTCGGTGCAGTGTGGGATGCCATCTCCTCTGTTGCAGCAGTCTCTCTCATGTCTGAAGATTGACAGTCAACAGAGAACGAGTGGAGTGTGAAATGGACTGGGCCGGTGATGTCCGAACTTGGTGTATAGATGAGGGTGCCAATTGGATCTGGGGCATTAGTGCAGTATCGGATAGGGGTTTCACTTGGTTGGAGATTGGTTTGGCGATTTCGGGGCATGGTCAGGTACACCTTGTTGTACGGTTCTGCGGTTCTAGACATGCCAAGGCTTCATCCAGCCTCTTCACTTCCATGCTATTCATCATATGTTCCACTCCACAAGAAGCATGGCTTGGGTCAGCCTCAGCTTCCGCTTGTGGTAACTCTATAATGGGGGGTAAAGCATGAAGTGGGTGGGAGTGGGAAGAGGTCGGGGAACAGCTTTTCCATTCACCCCCTTGGACAGTAGCCTACAAACGAGAAAGTCTTCAGATACGACTTCCCAGATCGAGTAGACCAATGCTGAGGAGGAAGAGGGCGAGTACGTATCTTGTCATCATCCTCAGCGTTAGCTGCTTGTTCACCAATGTTCTGGCTTGTTAGAAGATGGGCTGAACTGGCACTGCGGTACTTTGCGCTAACCGTGGGAATACTGGTTTCTGTAGAAATATCTGTCTGGGTACCAGTGTCATGGGGAATGCCCAGTCCGAGCTCTGGTGCTGGGTCATCGCTGACACATGGTTTAAGCTGATCGAAGTGGATGACTGAGGTAGGGCCATCCGAAGCACGAATACGGTAGGTCACGTCCGACGTCTTACCTACTACCACATAGGGGCCTTTCCACTGGTAACTCAGTTTACTTGGAACGTTTGCAGATCGCCGCGAATCGTGTGCCCATACATGCAGGCATGGTTCTGGGCCTCTGGTTAATGTAAACACTTTTCTACCTCAGATTTGAAAATAAATAAAGGGCTCAGTTTCATGTAGTTTTCATCCTGCACTGCTTAAACTGCATAACCAACACAAGAACTATTGGTTTGGTTGTGCCCAACTTTGATGCCTGTACTGCCACCACTACTACTACTAGATTCAACATTCAAGATTCAAGATTATTTATTTTCATATAACACATAGATTTTACATTTACACAACAGGCAGTCCACCAAAGGCTGAGCCTATACAGCGGTGGACCCCTTACATTTAACATATAATAAACATATAATTCAGTAATAGTTGGATCATGGGTGAAGATAATATAATATTTACATGTATACATTTAAGACAATAGACAATTAACACACATGCACGCACGCACGCACGCACGCACGCACGCACGCACGCACGCACGCACGCACGCACGCACGCACGCACGCACGCACGCACATGGGAATGGGGAAAACACATGCATATCTTGTTTACAATATTATTATTATTATTATTATTATTATTATTATTATTATTATTATTATTATTATTATTATTATTGTCATATATAATAACGGCCTAATTTGTATCAACATTTCTTGGTGCACCATTATTATTATTATTATTATTATTATTATTATTATTATTATCATATATAACAATGCGGCCTAATTTGTATCAACATTTCTTGGTGCATTATTATTATTATTATTATTATTATTATTATTATTATTATTATTATTATTATTATTATTATTATTATTATTATTATACACAACTGCATCATCCACATCAACAATTACGGATGCATTATTATTATTATTATTATTATTATTATTATTATTATTATTATTATTATTATTATTATTATTATTATTGCTATTGCAGATGTGTATTTTACATTCTAGTTGTTATCCTGGCAACTGGGTACATACTTGTACTGCCATGGTGGTGACTTCTGCATTCATGTCATTGGTTTGGATTTTTAGTATCTTTCTAAGATTATTTTAAAAATATTTTGTTTAAAAGAGCTTTGTGTTAGAATTTGTGTGCGTATATTTATATATGTGTTGTTCCAGAGTTGTATTGCTTGGTGAGATGGTTTTTGTGTAGCTGTCATTATTCTGTAATAGGTTTGGTGTAAGTTATTCTTAGTTCGTGTATTGTGCGAGTGTATATCGGAGTTGTTCCTAAAAAGGTTTGATAATGAGGAGGGTAGATTGCCATTATGGTAGTCCCTTAAGATAGTGTATAGTTGGACAGCTCCAATGTCTTCAAGTTTGAGCATTTTTTCGGTTTTAAAGACATCCTGGCCCTCTGCTGGCTGTGCGAATAATTTGATTGCCTGCTTTTGTAGTGATTTTAGATGTGCTAGTTTAGTTTTATGCGTGTTAGTCCATATTACATTGCAATATGTGATATGTGGAAGGATCAGTGTACAATATAGAGTTTTTAGAATATTAGGGGGAAGATATGGCTTAAGTCTGCGCATGATACCTATGTTCTTTGCTACCTTGGATCTCACTATTTCTATATGCTTCTCCCAGGTTAAGCTTTTATCCAGATAGACGCCGAGAAATTTGACATATTGTGCTTCGTGAATTTCTTGATTATTTACATGCATTTTGGGGAGAGCTATTTGTTTTAAGTTCTTAGATTTTGTGAAAGGTATATAGTTAGTTTTATCAACATTCAGAGATAATTTATTCACTTTAAACTAGTCTATGATTTTTTTCATTTCATTATTTACATACTTGTATACAGTGTATATGTCCTTGTGACTACAAAAGGCATTGGTATCATCCGCAAACAATATTAGTGAGAGGTGATTACATGCTTTGGGTAGTTCATTCATGTATAGCAAAAACATCAGGGGGTCCAAGAATTGATCCCTGTGGAACGCCACAGACTAATTTCCTGTCTCCTGACATGGCCCCACTGAATTTTACACATTGTGTTCTGTTAGTTAAATAGGTATATATCCAATTTAATGCAATGCCCCTAATTCCATAGTGGGCTAGTTTTTTAAGTAATATTTCATGATCAAAATAGTATCGAATGCTTTGGAGAGGTCCAAGAATACACCTAGAGTGTGTTCATTTCTCTCAAGGGATGTGGTTATTTTTTTAAGCATATCCACAATGGCAAGCATGGTAGAGTGTTTTTCTCTGAAGCCGTACTGGGATTCATAAATTATAGCGTTTTTATTAAGATATTTTATGGTTCTATTGTAGTATAATCTTTCCAGAAGTTTAGAGAAAAGCGGAAGTACTGAGACTGGCCTATAGTTAGTAAAATCAGATGGATCTTTAGCTTTGAATATAGGTGTTACGCATGCAGTTTTTAATCGGGATGGAAATATACCCTGTGAAAATGATAGATTGCAGATGTGATTCAGCACAGTTTTTAAAGATTTTCCATTTAAAGTTATCAATGTCGGCACTCTTGGTTGGGTTAATTTTCATTAAGATTTTGTAAATTTTTTCATTGTCAGTAGGGGTCAGGAACATTGAGGATTGGTAGTCGCCTGTCAGATAGTCTTGCACATTTATTCCAGGACTGGTCTGTATTTTTTAAGATAAATTAGGCCCAATATTTATAAAGTATTCATTAAATTTATCCGCAATTTCTTTTTTGTCAGTTATAATTGTATTATTATAAATGAACCGGGATGTTTCTGAACTGCCTTTTTGTTTAATCAATAGTGTTTTTATTAATGTCCATGTTTCTTACTACTACTACTACTACTACTACTACTACTACTACTACTACTACTACTACTACTACTACTACTACTACTACTACAACTACTACTACTACTACTACTACTACTACTACTACTACTACTACTACTACTACTAAAGAATAATAATAACAATATTGTTGCTATTGTTATTATAATTAATAATAATAATAATAATAATAATAATAATAATAATAAACTGTTAACACGGTGAACACCCCCCCCCCCCCGCCCCCCACACCCCCACCCCACCACCCCTCTCCAAAGGTCCCTACCCTACAACATTGAATTATAACAACTTCGGTTTGCAGGTATATACATATACTGTCTATCACCAGGATTAAGACTATCAAGCAGAACAGATAAATGTTTGTAACTGTCTATAATGTCTCCAATGTATTCATCATTTGTAATGTTATGCCATGTATTAATGTTATATGTAAGGGGCCCGTCACCTCATAGGCTCTGCCTTTGATGGGCCACCTATATGCATTTTGTAAGTAATACTATAAAAAAGCAAATACAATCTACGTGAATTGAATTGAATTGGAACACCAGATCATCTTTTAATTTAGTATGGAAATTTAAAATTCCGACATCGAAGTGGCAAGGATTAACTCTGATTTGTGGAAATTCTGTGGTGCAGATGGGCATTCCCCCGCGTGAGCTGCAGTATTCCACCTACGCTCATGGCTACACCCTGCTGCGCCTGGCATTTGGTTACTTGTTGTTGACTTGTGGAGGCCGTATAGCTGGTCTTATTTCTGTTGTTTTCATTTTCTGTGTTTGTCATTATCTGAATCTCCTTCTCTATGCTAGTGTCTCTTCATTTGCTGTGAACGTTCGCATAGCAGCCTGCTCAGGAGGGCGAACATACCACGTGCCCTATAACAATTGTTTGGCGAACAGAAAATATTTGCACTCCTTAACACATCCCGGGTCCCCCTCGAGTTGTGGATAAAAGTTCATAATGCTATTAAAATGAGTCTCTTGATGAGAAAACTGGATGACATAAATAAGTTACGATTTAAATTATAAAAAGACAGATTATTAAAAATGTCACTTTGTGTAGATTTTCTCCCATATTTCAATATTTCACAAGAACAAGAAATAACCTCCATTCAGCACACCACCAAACAAAAGCAGCACAACAAAAACCCTCATACAAAGCAATTGAGTTATGGAATAATACAGACACAAGCACACGCGCAGACATCATAAAGCTACAGTACTTTAAGCAGAATATCAAAAAGAAGATTATAGAAACCTACTAGACTCTGGAAAACACTCACCATCATGGCATGCTATTCTCATACTTGCACCCAGTCACCAGAACAAATAATAATAATAATAATAATAATAATAATAATAATAATAATAATAATATTAATAATAATAATAATAATAATAATAATAATAATAATAATAATAATAAGAATATCTGTCATAATGGTAACTACCAAACAACTAACTCTACCATCACAGCCTAAAAAAAATACTTTGTCATTGATAATAAGAATATGTAATATAGAATTACTAACTTAAACAAGATAAGCACACATCCCTCTGTCATGTCTTTCCCTGTAAAAATGTAAATTGTCATACGTCTATTAACTGTTGGACTGCTGGAAGCGGACAATAACTTCAATTGGCAATGACTCTGGATTGGCTGAGTATTTTAGAAAAAATTTGACTGAAAGTTGCTTGTGGCTTAGCCACCGACAACGTTCGGTCAAATTGTTTTAGAGGTACTCAGCAAACCATGAGTTAGGCTCCATGGAATATGTAGACTGCAGAGGCTTGGCAGCGAGACAGTTAACTATATGTATATATAGGACTATAACATGTTAACCGTATGTATTCAGTATTCTCATGTCCTATATTGTTGTTGTTATATGTTATTTGTAGGGGTCCACCGCCACATAGGCTCTGCCTTTGGTGGACTACCTGTTGTGAAACTGTAAATGTATATTCTATATCAAAATAAATAATCTTGAACTTGAACTATTCAAGATTCAATGGTATTTAATCTTGAATCTTGAATCATGTGTAGGAACCTACATGTAAAACGAGAAAAGTTATGTCCATTCTCTTTTTGCTCTCTTAATCGAATTTATAATTTAATACGCAAAACATAAATATAAGACAAAGTTTGTAATAGTAAATGAATTACCCGTTAGTTAATTAGAAGAATGTTCTACTAAATTAGATGGAAAGGATTTAAATATTGTTCGATACCAGTTTTCGTTTTAAACTATTGAAAAACAAGATTCATAATTATTTATTTGGTAATGTAGTGCTTTTTTAGCACGCATTAATCTGTCACAGTATAGTACATAATTGCGACATAACTTTGGCCTCGGACACAGCTTTGGAAGCACATCCACTCAGTAGGCCATTTAGAAATCGTCTACTTTGTGGACTCGAGAGGCGCTTGATGACATCACTCGGCAATCATCGGGAATGTCCGCTGGTGTGCCGATGATGCAGTATGGCCGGCACCACACACTTCCCCGTTATATTTTCGTTTTCTCACATTTTAATTGTTGGCTAAATCAAGGTTGTGGTTGAGAGATAGCAGATGGTAAGAGATCTAAACAATACCACCATGATCAAGCCGCAGAAATCTGATGTTACAGTGGACACAAAGAAGAGAGTGAGGTGAACAGCATTTCTACTTCGAATAATACTTACCAGATGTACTATTATGATAATGTCTATTATCTAGTCTAGCTCAAAATAAACAATTAAAAACTCTGCACTCTCCTGGTCTTGCCCATACTGTGTCCGGGAATACCATAGCCGCAGGTACCGAGTCAATTCCCAATCACAGACAGATTCGTCTATTTTGCGACTTGAGAAAGTCACGTTTTCTGTAGCTCATAAAATTTTCAATTTTAAACGAACACAAGGATTGTTGGAGTGCGTCATTGTTGGCATCATGGAAGACAAAGGGAAATCATCACAGGGGCAGGTTGTATCAATCTAGAATTTATACATTCGTTCCATAATGACTGTTTGAAATTTCCTTAAATTGGCACATTAATCTAAAATGGTAGCCATTGTTGGAGTCGCTCTGTACCCGTTTACTCTTTAGTGTTAATTTGGGTACTCGGTTAATTTCTCTTGCGACTCAGTTCTTCTCAAGATGGATGCGCCCTTAGCCAAGATGGCGGCGCCCATGATTAATATTTCGCTTGGCTTGGCGTGTCTATGCACTCTATTTTTTCGCCGATTTTAGCTCTCGCTTCATTGTCGAGGGTGTTTGTAGCGATCGGTGTTTATTTCTTGGCTGTTTTAACGTTAGTTAACTTCCAAGTTGTGTTTATTAATTTTCACTCAAAAAAGTTTCAGATAATTTCCTGCCTAAGGCTTCATTATCATTAATTTAAGAGAAAGTTAATGTTTTCTAAGTAATTTATTTTACAATCAAGTCAATTGTGCGTATTGCTCGTCATCTTTTGTCATGTGCAGCGTTTTAATTCTTCTCTGTGTTCACAGAAAGCCAAGAAGCAGGACACGTTGTGCCAGAAGTGCAACAGGTTCATGAAGCGGAAGTATTCAGGCCATCATTGTGTGGCCTGTGCGAGGTTGGAAGTCCCTGTGATGTGTGCGCCAAGTGGTCGTCGGAGATGGTGGCAGAATTTGATCATGATCAACGTGCACGCCTGGAGAGGATTGCGAGGGACAAGGCGGCCAAGCTGGATCAGGCGTCGTTGAAGGGACTGGAAGGTCGTCTGAATGAACGCATGGATTCAGCACTGGGCGTATGGGCGGCCCAGTTCAAGGCAATGTTCGAGTCATTGCAGTCCACGGTCCCGACGATACAGGCTGGTGCAGGGCAACCTTTAGGTGGTCCGGCTAGTTCTACGGAGGGACGAGCACCTGTCCCTTCTCTGTCCTTGGCTCAAGCACCGACGGCGGAGGAGGAAGATCTTCTCCTGATGGAAGATTCCGGCATGCCGGATATATCGTTGACGGCTATGCCCAGTACATCCCAGGGGTCTCCCTCGGGGTTTGTACGGGTCTGCCAAGCGGATGGTGATGTTGACGTTCCGTCAGGCATTTTCCATCCAGATTTTGTGCAACCCGCATTGTCGGTGGAACCAAGTTTTGCGGTTTCTAGCGGCATCCCGGCGGCTCCTCTCGGAATGCCGACACCTGCCGTAGTGAAAGCGACCGTCGTCCCGCCTACCGTGCTGGAGCCGATGGACTGCGGTGAGTCCGTGTCCGGCGATTCGTTGGACACCGGTGCCGCTGGTAGCCGGGCTATGGACGCACCTCATGGTATTAGAAGTGCGGCCCATAGTTCTCAGCATGGATCATCGGTGGCCTACTCATCCAAGGGTGAAAGATGAAAATGGTAGTTCATTGATGGACGAATCCGTTTTCTGCGCCGAAGCTGAATGGGTGCAGGTCCTTGGTTGGATGTCCGACCGTCTCGGGTTGTCAGAGCGAGCGGCTAGCGCTCTGTCAAGTGGCTCTTCGGCCATGCCGACGCTCCCTTTGGACACGCAGACTTCCGACATGTTGGAGGTTGCGGCATACCGTCTGGTTCAGCCAGAGTATGCATTGCCCAAAGCCCCGAAGGGGATAAGGAGTAGGGTCCGTTTTCCGGAGCAAGCCTACCATCAGTATGCCAGGGTTCCACGGCTTTCCGTCGGGGAACGAGAGGCACTGAATAGGCCATTGGCTGGAAAATCTAAGGGGCGTTCTCGTCCCTTAGTTTCCCAAGCTAACAAAGATCTCGCACGGATGTACCGTCCTGCAGGGTATGCTGGCCTGCACGGCGGAAGGTGGACAAGTGCCAGAGGCTGCTCCTGGAGTTATTCGGGACACCATGCGCTTGTCTCAAGATTGCCTGGCCAGGGTGATCACCAGAACGTGGCAGAGCGACGGAGAATGGTTCTCGATTGTGTAGAACCAGGACCAGAGATGAGGGCTGCATTGTCTTCTGCGCCCTTCATCGGTCCAGGCTTGTTCGGCGGCTCGGCACGACAAGCCTTATCCAAGGTCGCGTCAATGGTTGCGGAACAGGAAGTAGTCGGCAAGTCGTGGAAGTCGACTAAGAGGACACAGCCACAGCAGTCCTACAGGCAGCATCGGCAAGAGCAACAGAGGCAGCGCCAAAGATCGCCCTTCCGTCCTTCTGGCCGTGATGCCTTCCTGACGGATTTCCGGCGGAATCAGTTCCGGTGACGTCAGGAACGAAAGGAGTCGAGAGTCTTCACCCAAACGATTTAGTGTCTTCTCGTGCAATCTTGACCACCAGCTGTGTGCAGATTCCTACCGTCGGAGGCAGACTTCAAGCCCATGGGAACAGGTCGTGCGAGATTGTTTAGTCTGTCAGTGGTTAAGAAACGGCTACGAACCGGACTGGCTCATCCGTCGATCGTTAGTTCCATTAACATCGACTCCAGTATGGACTCCCGTTCCAAGGGAATCCGATCGTCTAGATGCCATTTGCTCAGAAATAGAATCTCTTCATCAGAAGAATGCGATTCATCTAGTCCGCAATCAGTCATCCCTAGGCTTCTATTCAATGATGTTCCTCGTTCCAAAGCGTACTGGAGGATGGAGACCAATTCTCAATCTCAAACCGTTGAACAAATTTATTCTTTCTCCCAAATTTCAGATGGAGACTGTAGCAGCGGTAATGACAGGGTTGAAAAAGGCATGTGGGCAGTGTCGATAGATCTGAAGGATGCTTATTTTCATATTCCAATGTCAATTCCTTTTCAGAAATACCTTCGCTTTGCATTCCAAGACAATGTTTGGGAATTCATGCGCTTCCATTCGGCCTGACCACAGCACCAAGGGTCTTCACCAAAGTGGTTCTCGCCATGACTTCTTATCTTCGCAGGAGAAACATAGCTGTTCATACTTACATAGACGACTGGCTGCTAAAGGCGGGGAATCCAGTCACTCTGCGCAACAATCTTCAGGTAGTCGATTATTTTTCAATCTCAGGGACGGCGTAGCTTTTCCGGCGGAGAGCAGAGTCAAGAGCCTGATTGCAGTTCTGGAGTCGGTTTCTCTAGGAGCCTATCTGACGGCGCGCCAGTTTCTCAGGATACTGGGTTTACTAGTGTCTCTGGAGAAAGTGGTTCCTTATGCGGCGCTCAGGCGCAGGCCAATTCAGATGTATCTAATGTCATTCTGGTCTGAGGACGGATCCGTTATCTCTGAGGATACCAGTAAAAGAACCATTGATATTCCACCTTCAGTGGTGGTTATCAGAACAGAATCTCCTGCGAGGTGTTCCTCTACAACCTCCTCAACCACAGAGGTCCATCTTCACAGAGGCATCGACGACGAGTTGGGGAGCAGTATTGGACAATCAGTCAGTGTCAGGTAGAGCTGGGCGGTCTGACGGTAGTACCGTGAGGACCGCGGTATACCGTGAACCGTGACCGTTGACATTTCCAAATACCGTGAATACCGTCCATAATGTTTGAGCAATATTTGAGAAATATATTCATAAAATCTGACTTGACCAAGGGTAAATAAGTGCTAGTAGTGCCAAAAATACAGGCATCCCTAACTATTAGCCGAGTTGAGGTGAAAGGGTCGTTGTAAAAACACACATCAAGACGTCAATTACAAAATAATGACAGGCAGAATTGTATGTCAAACGTACGTCTTGAAAGTCTCACGGTAAAATTGCTTTATTTAACCCAACTAAACTCATTCTCTGGCCATCGGTAGTAATTACACTATAATATATTCCCTATTCCCGTTTCTATTATTTGTAATTTATTACTCGAAGCATTTTGTCACCAAACAAACACGGTAGAATAACAAAATAACATACAAACTGCGTGCTATTCAAACACAACAGCAATCTCGTAAAGCGGTATCTGATTGGTTGTTCATGAACTAGACCGTGGGAAAATACATTACTACTCTGAATTTATCAATGAAAATTTACTAAAACGTAGTATTTGCTCGCACCGTTTTGATCACGTGCTAATTTATTAACAACGAGCAGCGTTGAAGTCGTTATTTTTTATTTTTCTGGCTTGTTTTAAGAAATTTCTTTAAGGATTAAATCCAGTTTGAGTAACGACACCTAAAAATTATAGTGTTTTAGTTTTTGTAATTCATTTTTCTACTCGCTATACGTCGGAAGTTCGCGGAAATAGCTTTTTACACGCATTGTTCACGTAAAGCGTGGCGAGTAACGAGTCTGCTCATCGGGTACTCGGTAATTATCAGAGGCTTTGGAATCGGCTATATTCAATGTCATGTTATATGTATGTGTATAGGCCTGTTTTCACGAGTAACAGAATATACGACTCCAACAGAAATAAAAGAGTACAATACGCGCCCCGTTTAAATACTCACAGATTTTGTCTGGACTCTGTTTATTAAAGCGCTCGACTGCCAAAATAAAATTTACCATTTGCTGGTCGCACGCATTAATTGCAAGAACAATCCAGAGTGAAAATAGTGCACCCCCAATGTCTCAGCAGGTTATAGTTAGCGAGTCGTCCACACCCTTTGACCGATATTCCGGTGAATGATATTACGTCAATGAAAATAGTGACCTAATAAAATCGTGAAACTAAACAGTCGCAATAGCCATGTTTTTCTTCTCTAAATCAGGAAGCCGATTTATTTATTTTACCTATATTTACCGTTGATTGGAGATGAAAGTGAAAAGGAAATGGAAAAAATTGTTCTAATTTCATGGCATGCCTCAAGCTCAGATGACGGTATACCGTGGGATCGCGGTATTTTTTCATGGTACTGATACCGTCATGTAAATATCAATACCGCCCAGCTCTAGTGTCAGGGGAATTGGATCGGACCAATGCGCAGAAACATATCAATGTTCTCGAACTATTAGCGGTGGTATTGTCCCTCGAAAGTTCGAGAATTTAATTCAAGACAAAGTTGCCCTGATAAGTGGTGTCTTATTTGAACCGCCAAGGCGGGACGAGATCAGCGGAGTTGTGTATGATGATTTGGAACCTTCTGCTGTGGTGCCAAGAGAGGAATGTTATTCTTCGGGCAGCACACATTCCAGGAAGATTGAACATCCTAGCGGATGCTCTCAGTCGAAGGACGGTTTGTCGTCCGACGGAATGGCAGCTCAACCAATCGGTAGCGTAGGTTCTATTCAAACATTGGGGCAAGCCAAATGTGGACCTGTTTGTGATGAAACAAAACGCAAAGATGGTCACTTACATGTCACCGATCCCAGACCCGCTAGCTCTAGCGGTAGACGCACTGGCGATAAGTTGGAGGGGAATGTACGCGTATGCGTATCCTCCTACGATTCTCATCCCAAAAGTTCTGGCCCCTTATTGGCCAGGCCGATCATGGTTTACGGATCTGCTGGACCTTCTGGTCTGCAGTCCAATCCCTCTTCCAGACAGAAGAGATCTAATCTCTCAGAACAGGGGTCTGTACCTCCACGACAGACCAGAAATGTTCAAATTGACTGCATGGATGTTATCAAGCAGCGTGCAATTGAGGGTGGCTTTTCTGAGCAAGCAGCGAAGTTTCTTGCTTCAGCCAGAAGAGGTTCAACCACTAAAACATATAATTATAGAATCAACAAATTTGCAGAGTGGTGTAAGGTAAGAGATATCGATCCCTTTTCTGCATCTGTTCAACACGTAGCAGATTTTATCTGTCATTTATACGAAGTTGACAAACTTGTACCTTCAACCCTAGCAGCATATAAGTCTGCATTAGCTTCAGTCATTCCCAGTCTGGCCATTGAAGGAGTGGAAAATGACACTTTAAAGTTATTAAAGGAATGAGCAATCTGCGACCTAGACAGCCAATTCCTATCCCAGCATGGAATCTATCTCTTGTTCTACAGGTTTTAGGGCATGCTCCCTTTGAACCAATTTGATCTATAGACATTAAACTGTTAACTATTAAATCAGTTTTCTTGGTTGCAGCCGCGTCGGCGAGAAGAGAAGCGAAATACATGCGCTTTCTGCCGAACAAGACCATTTTGTCGTCACGGGTGAAGGTTTAAGACTACTTCCACGTCTGTTTCCTGGCAAAGAATCAGTCACTTAGATATCCAGGACAGCCGATCAATTTGCCACGTTTAACTAGACATGACTAGACATGACCCAAACTCTTCTGCTTGGTGTCCTGTCAGATGTCTGAAAATGTATAAGAAACGTACTGAGGAGTGGAGAGATGACCCGAAATCTCTGTGGTTATGTCTCAAAGCTCCTCATTTGCGCACCTCGAAAGATACCATTTCTCGTTGGATAGTCGATGCTATTCAGATGTCGCACAAAATCACTACAGGAAAGCAGATTGATCGTGCGAATGCCCATCAGGTCCGAGCACTGGCAGCATCATCGGCCCTTTATAAGGGTGTCTCATTAGAGGAGGTGATGTCTGTAGCACAATGGCATGCCGAGTCGTCATTCACTGATTTCTACCTTCGCAACATCTCCAGCGCACTTAATCCGGTAGACGTCGCCAATTTATCGAATCTGAACTAAGCCACATCCGACCACTATTTCGCACACATCACAAGTTCTTCCACTTGCACTGAACAATGGCTATGCACATGACCTGATAACGACCGTGGATTGGGACGAGCTCCTGTGATGAACAAGAAAAGACCAAGTACTCAAAATGGTGAGTGTTTACATTAATTAAGTGACTATAAATATATTTACTTACAGTCGAAATACCAGACTGCTTAGATAAATAGTCTGGTATAAGAGTATACTTATCCTCTCAAACAGACATTAGACTCATTCCAATTTGAAAACCTAATTGATATACTGATATTTTTACAAAATTAGAAGTTGTAGTAGCTTCGTTGCACTCTACTGGACTGCCCTAGCTGAGAATTGGGGCTGACACAGGTCTGGTGGGTGTTGCATCCCCATTGACATCCCTCTGAATTTTGTGCGGACAAAAGAGGGGGGAGCGCGGTCTAGACCATGGAAGTTTAGCACTCTATGAGTCAGATAGCAGAACCCAAGCGTATGCCAGGGTTCTAGTCTCTTCATAACCTTCTCTGTTGGGTGGTAGATGAGTGCTTGTTCGAGCCTCACCTCCTCCCACCAGTATTTCTTGGCTGTTGAAATCTGGAGTTTATCATAATAGTACATCTGGTAAGTATTATTCGAAGTACATGTAGAATAAAAAAAGCATCCGCTTTTGTTTCTATGAGAATTCTTAATACTTACCAGATGTGCTATGGCCCTCCCTCAGCCGCCCCGCTGAGGTGAGGCTGAGCTGCTTTCGCTGTTTGTCAAGGCAAATATAAGACGAATCTGTCTGTGATTGGGAATTGACTCGGTACCTGCGGCTATGGTATTCCCGGACACAGTATGGGCAGGACCAGGAGAGTGCGGAGTTTTTAATTGTTTATTTTGAGCTAGACTAGATAATAGACATTATCATAATAGTACATCTGGTAAGTATTAAGAATTCTTGTAGAAACAAAAGCGGATGCTTTTTTTAGCCTGCGGGCCTGCGTGACCGAGCCACAGAAGCAGTTATCACATACGATGGAAATGCCATAAGAACCTTAAGAGAATTGTACGTAACATATCTCAAGGGCTTGCGTGACCAAATCATCAGGAGCTAGTTACAACAGTATGGAACAACAAGAAACAATCCTGAGAAGAATAAATCTTCACAAACTGGTGAAACTTTAAAGCACAAAGTGTCGAGGCCATGTTCTAATAACACTCAACATATACCACAAATAAAGAATTCAAAGCAATGATTACAAGTTTACAACCTTTAAATCCTGTGGAGCATATACAATAAATTACACACTGAGGCGGTAGTAATAGGAAGCTATGAATAAGTTATATATACTATCTCTATCCTCTACCCTGTACTATTTCATGATATTCTAACAGACTTCTGGAAAAGCAAGAAGGCAGTAGAAGTTCTGACAGAATCGCAACAAGGAGCAGTGTACTCAAAGTTGCTGAATAAGAACAGTTATTAGTAGAGAAGCGGGGCAGAGGGGCTTGAAGACCAGTATATTCAAGCCACAAGAGTATTGCGCACCAGAAGTGTTTGTAGCCGAGAAGCCATGCAGAGTGACTCAAGGACCAGTGTACCCAAGAGTGTCATGCATGCTGACCAGGAAAATGTTACTGTACACACACATGAGTTTTTACATAGACTACCATGACTATATACAAAAATCTACTACATCTAGCCAAGCATGACCACAAGTACATCACAACAAAAGCATTTAAATGATGACCAGATATGAATTTAATACAAATTTTATAACAATGGCACATGTGACCCTATGAATCTGAACCGCTAAAAACAGGTCATTGGAAACAAAAGCTGTAACATACAGAACATATGGGTGTCATCGGGCCAATCAAACATGCAGTCTTCATATGTCTGTGGTGATTACACTATGCTAGTCATGTGCAAAGAAGATTATGAATGACAATGTTGCACTGATACTTAATGGTCAAACTCTGAAGATATGATTTCATATGGTTCGGAATGTGAAATACTTACTATTGAAAATTCATGATGTGACAATCTGAACAGCAAGTGTTAAATGTCACTGTCAGCAAACTACTGTCAGGTACATGTATTTATTATCCCTATTTGACTGATGTAAGTGTAATATAAGTTCTACACGGGCCAGTTTATTCAAGCTTCATGGAGGATATGATACGGTCATGATCAATTGACTACATGAGTATATGCATTGAAACGAGGTGCTGAGCACGATTTCAATTATTTTTGTGCCTAACTATTTTAGCAACTTGTCCTGCTCAGAACTAGAATTATTTGCATGGAAGACATCTGAGTTGTAAGAAGGCGTCTCAACTAATCTTATTGAAACCAAGTTACTAAAGGTATACATACTCCCAGGGCCAGAATAATCAAGCCTCAGGAAAAGTGTTGAACGACCAATAACAAATAAGTATGATAATCGAATAGCATTGGTGAGGGCGTGTACAAAATGAGAAACGATTGAATCAATCAATACAGACACATGTGAATATCTACTAACACCTCAAAGATGATGACCTGAAATTGACCATGAGAATTACTATCAACGAGCCAGTGTGGCCTTGCCACAGAAGATTTTAATTCTCAGGCCTAGATACCAAGTAGGAATGAGATAAGAAATTACTCCAGAAAGTAAGCACTATGCAACATCCATCATTGTAAGTAGAATTCAATAAAGATACGGGTATGCATCATTCTCAAGGGCCTGCGTGACCGAGCCACAGAAGCTAGATGCAACTATGTGAATGAATAGCTAGAAATAAGATCAGTGGAAGCAGCAACTAGTGCAAATCAGCTAGGTAAGCCTACTAGGAAGGACTTTGGAATCAAGTGATCAAAATATAGCACAATGGTGTCACCTGTTCTGAGTGTCAGAGGAAACCATCAAAAACATTTGCTATTAGAATACACCATAAATTTAGAATAAACAATTGTGACGAATCTCCAAGGACCAGTTTTTTCTAGCCTCATGGAGACACATCTAAATTGCCTCAGTCACAGATCGTATGTGGTCAAGAAGACAATTTACAGAGTGAAAGCTATGGGGGCATGTACAAGTATTTACAAGGGAACATTTCCATCAAGCAAATCTGTTGAATCAGAAGAACTGCTTCCAAGGTCAAGAAGAGCCAAGAAACTTAGAGAACATCATATGCACAACTACCAAAAGTATATCAACATTAACCATTATCAGATACCAAAGACTCATAAAACTGTGATGAGATTTCATCTTTGGCGCCGACACATTGAAATGGTTCAATTTTTCACCACGGTAACCAAAATTGTATGTACATGCAGGCAGGAAACTGTATTGATCATCGGGAATGTCCGCTGGTGTGCCGATGATGCGGTATGGCCCGCACCACAGTAATAATGATGTGAATTTAAGTATTGGACAGTGAAAGAGAATAATGGGCTACCTCGTCAGACAATGTCGTCTATCGTGATTTAAATATCGTTCGATACCAGTTTTCGTTTTGATCTAGATTTGTGGTAGGCCGAACACAGCGTGAGAAGTCTCTAGACACTTTGAACTTTCTCCTGCCTCCTTTCTCCTTTGTCTGTGTTATGCGTCTGTGTCTCGTGTGCTATCTTGAAAAAGGTGACAAACGAAACTTGATAACTATCATCCTATCAGTCTCACTTCAGTGGTATGCACAGTAATGGAATCAGTTGTTAAAGCACAGGCCTTTGAATTTTCGTCCATCCATATCGCTACTGCATATCCACCTACTATATGTGTTATTTCTTTTATTTAATTTTACTGCTTTCTTCGTATGGCGAAAAAAGCTTCATAGAAGTGTAAGTGCCTAACTTATTAAAATGTTGTAGACATTGGAAACATTATAGAGCTGGGTTAGAATCAAGATATAGCCTATGAAACACCTAACTAACAGCTGTATGCTGTCAGATAACCAATTTGGCTTTATAACTGCTTCAGTTATTGACAGTACTACAAAAATGGTTGGAGGCATTGGATAACAGAGGGATGGTCGATGTCATCTACTTCGACTTTATGAAGGCATTTGATAAAGTCCCCCCACAAACGTCTACTTAATAAACTAACCGCATATGGCATTGACGGAAAACTATTAAAGTGGATCCAATCATTCCTAATCGGGAGGAAGCAACAGGTGGTCATTAATGGAATATGCGCAAAATTACTAAATGTGACCAGCGGCATACCGCAAGGCTCAGCCCTTGGCCCACTTCTCTTTAAATATTGCATATAAATGATTTGCCTGATGCAATTAAGTGCGGGTCAGAAATATTCTTGTTTGCTGATGATACAAAACCATTCAAATCAATTCTTGTATTACAGTACATCACTCATAGCTTGAAAATAGTCGTACTAGGCGTCGCAGCAGAGGGAGGTTAAACAATTTTTTATTTACAATTAAAAACATGATGTTGCTAGTTATGTGTTAGCATAGCCTCACAGACTGGACCTTCAGTTTGAAGGTGCCCAGGTCTGGACTCTCGATGACGTCAGCAGGCAGTAAATTCCACAATCTGATTGTATCTGGATGGAATGATTTTTGGAAGCTAGTCAGTCTGCCGTGTGGTACTAAAAAGTTGTTTTTGTTAGCCTTCCTGGTAGGTGACTTAACTGGTTGAAGTTGACAGCTTGGGATGTCAATCACGTCGTTGGCAATCCTGTTCAACATAGTGACTGGATTTAGCACAGCGTTCTTCAAGAGTTGGGATTTCTAGCTCCTGGAGCATTGCAGTGACACTGCTGTACTGGCTGTAGTTATTCTTGATGAAGTGGGCTGATTTCCTCTGAACTGCTTCCAGTTTGTCAATGTTAGTCTGGCAATGTGGATCCCATGTTGTTATTACAACACAAAAACATCTTGACCGTTAAATCACTACTTGCTAAATCGGATACTCTGCATTTAGCCACCAGAATAAGTTTTTATGCTCGCTTACATACTCCCTTATGCCTAAATCATCACCATGCATACCCGTAACCAGGCTACTGGTAAGATATCCCCCAGCATAAGCCCTAATAGAGACTGGCACCAGTCTGTACTCACTCCTTGGTGACGCCTGTCACTAAGCGCGCCCGTGCATGTGCAATGGAACCCAAATAGGAAACATATTCACTTTTCAAATATTCTGCGAGCAGAACAGTTGGCCTGCTATCCAGCTTAAGGTTTTATAGCTTTGCGCTGAAGTTCAGCTGCATATATAGGAGTTACTGATACAGGAATCATGCCTATAATAAACTCTATTCTCCCTAATTATGTCTATTGTATACTTCGTGGTGTTTTGGTTTTTTTTTAAACTCTGGTTTATGAGTTACCGGTTTCCATGTCAGTATTCCCGTTTTTGAGGTATTACAATCCATGCCTATTGTACTATCATCATCAAACCATGTTTTAAAATACCCTTAGTACTCGCTTATTTATTCTATTTCGTGCCTACATAAAAATATTCTTACGATACTTTGTGAAATCCTTTGGTCTTTCAGTGAGATTTTCAAATCTATTTCTCCACCTCTTGTATAGAGATCTCTTATTAGTTATTGTTGGAGCTGTTGCTTCATTCTCGTATTTATTTTAATTTAGAAGTCAGTTTTATCATATGAGAGAGTGAAGTGTACTTTCACCAAGTGTGATCATCAATATGTCAAGATTTTTGGGGACATGTCTGTCTAAAATGTTGATCTTGTGTACTCTGCTCAAAATGTGGGAGTTAGTAGGGCTGGCCTTTGGTTTTTTCGAAAGCTTTTTTCAAAGATTTTACGTCCAGGCCCGTTTTGCCTTCCAATCACTTCCACTCTATTGCTGATAAATCTACGGCAGGCTCGGTTCGAGTCCTTTGCGTATGTTTTTACATAATCACTAGATGAGCGGATATCCTCTGCTTTCCATGCTTCTTTAGAGGATCTGTCTGTATTAGACGATAGTTGTAAGTCCTGCGGTCGTTCTCGCAAATGGAGAAAAACCCACGTCCTTCACAATTAGGCAGGAATTTCGTTCACCGAAGACTAAGTCTAAGAGTCTCAGAAAAAGCCTGTAAAATGACTTCTGGTAAGTCTCGGTCTAAAGACCACATAAGTCTTGAGGGGTTGCATTACCCTCATGAAGTGGCGTCGGTGACGGAAGTTACCGATAATTCATCCCATGCAACGGTAAAGCCAGTAAAGTTAAGAGATCTCCGATCTCTATGTCCGCTCCCGTTATTGCTCGTGGCTTGTCCGGGCAAGCGGGTTCTAAATCCGGATTGTCTTCTGGTTTGACCGGGCATCCGGATATGAGCTCTGTGATTGTTCTGGCTTCGCTGGACATCCGGGGTCTCATGATCATCTGGCTCTTTCGTCTTCCGTTTCCAGTTTAAAAGTTGCTTTTCCGGGTCTGTTAGATCCGGCCAAGCATCCGTCATCTATTTCCGGTTTTCCGCTTCCGTTTCCGGTAGTAGTGTATCTGCTTCCGGTATGAGAGGTGCTTTTCCGGGTCTGTTGGATCCGGCTAAGCATACAACTTGTTTCCGGGTTTGTTGTATCTGTTTCCGGTAGTAGTGCTTCCACTTCCGGTTTGAGAGATGTTTTTTCCTGGTCAGTTAGATCCGGCTAAGTATCCTAGTTCTGTTTCCGGTTTATCAGTTTTTACTGGTTCTCTTTCCGGGAATTATTTTCTCGCATCTGGTTATGAGTTGCCTGATCGTTCAGATTCTTCTTCTAATAATAATTCCTTAGATCTGACTCAATTTATTTCGCCGCTCTTCTTTCTCTTCTTCTTTTTCTGCTATGTCTGCTCGAGATTTTGCTTTTAGTCTTGTTTTTCCCAATCTTCCTCTCTTTTTCATTCTTCGAGAAGAGAGGTGATCAGAGTTCCTCCTGAGTTTTTTCGTTCTCTGGCCGACCTCTTTAGAGGCTCTTTGACCTTAGTTGTAAGGTTGTTAGACTTCATTGCGTCTAAGAGAAGACCTAGAAAGATATCCGAAGTTAATTCTTTGAATACGCTTAGGAGTAATCTTATATCAATTCCTCTCTTTGGCCTGGATATTTTTGGTCATGCTTCTTCCAATATTCCTCAGGCTGAATCTAACAGTCTTAGATCCGCCAATGGATTTTCGAGATCAAATTTCTGTTTTGAAGCCTTCTGTGTCGAGAGACTCATCCTCTGTTAAGAGTCCTATTTTCTCCCCTAGAGGAAGAGTCTCGACCCTGATGAGTTTAGCGCTTATCCTTCTATGATAATTACCAACTCTAGCCTCTCTTCAGGTTCCCAAGCCCGATTCGAGGAGGAGGATTGATTTGACTCCATTTCTTCTCATCATCCTAGATCCCAAGTCCGGCAGGCTCCTCCTTCTCAGGTGAGAAGGGGCCAGTCTTATTCCTGTGGACCTAGATCTAGTTCTGGAGGTCGTTCCTTTAGAGGTACCAGAGTAAAAGAGTTTAAAGGGATGGTTGTAGCCCGGGTAGGCCTATCCCTTCCTCTTTTCCCTGTTTTATCCCTTCCTCTTCCCTTGCCTTTGGATCCGTCGGTGCAATCCTTTTTTTCCCAGCATGCCAGTAGGAGGGCGCCTGTCTCTGTTTTGGGAGACTTGGCAAGCCCGCGTTCAGGTCTCCTGGCTCATAGTTCTTCTCCGCTGGGGTTTTCGCACCTTCCTGGATTTTTCATCCTCCTCTGCCCTTCCTTCCCAAGTGAACTCTGGTTCCTTCATCCCGGAGAAGCTGGGAGCCCTAGAGGACGAGTTGGAGTTGATGATTCTAAGAAGGCCATAGAAGAGGTTCCCCTAGGGAGCCCCAAGAAGACGGGTGGATGGCGTCCGATCATCAATCTGAAAAGTTTAATCCTTCTAATCTTATCTCCAAAATTCAAGATGGAGGCCATATCTCAGATTATCGCCGGTCTGAATCCAGGCATGTGGATCTCTTCCATAGACCTAAAAGACGCCTTCCTACATGTTCTCATCCACCCTTCATTCTGAAAATTCATGAGATTTGTTTTCCAAGTTGGGTATGGCATTTCGAGCCATGCTCTTCGGCCTGTCCACGCCCCTTTTTCTTCACTCGTCTAGTGTCAGCTGTGGCAGGAATCTTTCTCCTTCGATCAATACTCACCATTCTGTTACTTCTGATATACAGCTGGCCCTGACAGCTGGCTCTAGGACTATAGACATAGAAAGCTTTACCGACTCCTTGGAACCGGGTACTCGGCTCCCAACTGCCGAGTACCCATCTACCATAGAGCTCATTCTTGTTTGCATAGCAACAAGAGCAATACATGCTTTTTAGCAGTTGGAAAGATTGAGAAATAAAAGTCTAAGTCTTTGTGTAAACTGTGATTGTGATAGCTAGTGCTCTTCTGCAAGGATATCTGGATAATATGGGTACCGCCGATGATAACCAGGTCGTATATTTCCTTATTATTCCATAGTTAAAAGACTTCGACGTCGTTCTCCGTAAGATCCGAGCGGGTGACGTCACACCCGTGGTGCTCGGATGTTTATGTGAAGAAAATTTTTTTCATTAATTCGCGCATCTTGTTCTGGGTGCTGCGTACTAAAAATGGTACCAGAAAACTTTGGAATGTTCAAGTTTTGCGTGTTATCACGATCTGTTTGCAATGATCGGTGGTTTCAAAATTCTTGATTTAGATGTGTGGTCTGCGGTTTTACCGTGTGCTACAGCAGTTTGTTTACATTTTGTTGTTTCTTCACATATCATTTTGGCTTTCGTTAGGAGTATAATTTATATTGATTGGTAAATATACCCCGAATGCTATGCGATATGATTCCTGGTTCCGTTATACATCCTGGAGGATCAATTTATGGGTGTATTTATGCCCGCTTCGTTCTTGTCGTCATAATCAATGCGATCTTTGCTGTAACGTTGCGGGGTGGGGTGCAGGAGGGTTTCAGTTAATTTATGGTCAATTTATTTGAAAATTAATTGTCTGCCTTCCATCCTTGTCTCGTTCCGCTTGCTTATTGTAGGTTTGTGCTTATTTATAGGCCAAGCCAGCCCCGCCATCATGTGACGAGTGCCACAAGTTCTTCCGGGTCCTGTTTAAGGACCATGTCTGCTTTAGATCTACCTCATGTAACCTTGATAGTAGGTGTAATGTGTGTGCAGTGTGGTCCGCGGATATGATGTTGAAGTTCCTTGCCAAGAAGGATTTGGCTGGGTCTGACGCGGGGTCAGGCGGTCCGAAATTAAATCGGGGAGTGTCCGGTTCGGCCGTTGGAGGCGCTCCACATCTTCAGCTGGAGGTGGCGGAGATGGCACCGCCGGCGTGGTTTGGTCCGGCTATGGAGGGCTTTCTGCATAGCGTTCTGCCCACGCTGGTGTCATCCCTGCTGCCGAAGGTTGTTGGGCAGTCTCTCCCCATGCTTGGTACGGACCCTGTCCTTGGACAGGGTTCTGGACTGGTCACCAAGGGAGCCGTCTCGTACAGCCCCCTGGCAGTCCCGTCGGGCTCCAGCCTGACGGGTTCTGTCTCTCTGCGGCCACCTCCGGGTGGTCCAGTAGCGGTGGCCGGTCCGTCAGGCATGGTAGCCATCCGCCAGGACGGCTCCACGGTTTCTTCATCTAGTGACGACCCTTCGGGGTTTGAAGACGAGGAGGAGAGGTTGCTGCGGCCTGTGCTGCCACAGGTGGAGAATATGGAGGTCGATTCCGTCCTGGACGGAACCGTCCTCCATCTGTATGGCTTGCCGCAAGCCAGGGCAGCGGCTCCGCCTGTGGTTGAGGCCAATCTGGTACCGGGCACCGGTCCCGTGATGGTTGGTTTGATGGCAGGTGACGGGTGTGCCGGGCCAGGCATGGTGCTCACCTATCTCGCCTGGTCTGGCGGTCAGACGTGGGGTGCCGTTGGCGCCCGTGTCTTTCCACGGTTCCGTGTCTGCTACGGGTCCGCACGGTTTTCCGTGTGTGCCTACTCTATGGACTGGTGTGTTCCATGGGGTGGCGGCGGAACCGTATGGTACCGGAGTTCTTGGCGTGTCAGCCGCGGCTCCTAGCCGGGAGCCGTGGCTGGTAGGTCCGTGAAGGCGTCAACGGGTGAATGTGTTCACGGGTGTGTCCTGGTGAGGCTCTGGCTTGGCTAGCCAGTGTGGACCCGTCTGTGGTTTCGGCCACGGCCGAGGAGGATGCGCCCCGTCCGTCGGTTGCATCGATTAGGACTGGGATCTTGCCCGCAGCCCGGATCCAGTCCGTTGGATTGGATCCACGGTTTATCGAGTTGCTAGAGGCTATTTATCCAGGGAGGTGCGGGCGAGGTGTCGTATTCCACGGGGGAAATACGACAGGTATGGTGTGGTACCATCGGTTACCGAGGATGACCGATGGGTTCTGGGTGTCCAGAGTGCTGGAGCGGGTGGCCCCGGTCCGGCACTGGTGGACAAATCCCAGGGACACCATGAGGAAGTCCTGTCCCTATGTGATGAGGGTGTGAGGGCAGCTATGAGTGCTGTCAACCACTCTTATCACCTTCTTCAGTCGGTGTGGGCTGAAGCGGGGGCAGGCCACCCTCTGCCACCTGTGGCGCTTTCATGCGTCAATGACGGCCTGGTGCTGTCTATTGACGCACTGGCAAGGGTGCAGGCACGTGTTACTAAGTCCAGGAGGCAAATGGTTCTTGACCATATGCGTCCGGCTACGGCCGTCATGGAGCGTCTTCTTGGGACGCCCCTGACAGGTCCTAGCATCTTCGGTGGCCAGGCGCGGGCCATCCTAGAGGACATTGCTAGCATTGCGCAGAATCGGTTGGCGGTAAACTTACAGCTAGAGCTAGTGCGGCAAGCGCACACACTAGGTGCTGTAGGGAAGCCGTTGACTGTTCAACCTTCCAAGAAGCAGAAGAAGCATAAAGGCAAGGCGAAAGCTAAGCCTAGTGCGGCTGCTGCTTCGTCTGGCTTTTCTCAGCCGTGGGCGAAGAAAGCCAGGAAGGTTGTGGAGGCCCCTATCCTGCACAATGTTGCTCCTGATCGCCCTAGAGGCAGGAAGGGGAAGGTTAAGTCCTCAAAGGGCGGAAAGAAGGGAGCGGATCGTACCTGAGGGTACGAGAGCTCCCTTCGTATCCGGCTGGACCGCACCTGTGCGACAGGAACAGCGGTGCTAGTTAGACCTGCAATGGTTCTCTCTCGTTAAGAGCGAGCCGGACAACCCCGTTAGGCGTCGAGGCGTCTATAGTGGGTGGAAGGCTCGTGGGTGGAAGGCTCATGCGTTTCGTCGAGGCTTGGCGAGGTGTGACGTCAGACAGTCTGGTCCTGGGATGGTTATCCCAGGGATACATGTTGGAGTGGTGGGACTTTCCGCCACAGAATCTGTCGGGACACCCGTACCAAGGGAACCAGACAAGTTAGAAGCCATTCAAAATGAAGTGTCAGGTTTGCTTCTGAAGCAAACTAGAACACTCCAGGCTTCTATTCAAATATGTTCCCTGTCCCCAAGAGCACAGGGGGATGGAGACCCGTACTCAATCTCAGGCCATTGAATTGGTTTATCCATACGCCTCGGTTCCAGATGGAAACGCCGAGGTCGGTAATGGCAGGATTGAGGAAGGGAATGTGGTGTGTGTCGATCGATCTGAAAGATGCATATTTCCACATTCCAATGAACAGGAGTTGTCACAGGTTTCTGATATTTGCGTTTCAGAATCAAGTATGGGAGTTTATTGTTCTCCCGTTTGGCCTGTAGACAGCTCCAAGGGTTTTCACAAGAGTGGTCCTTGCGGTGACAGCGTTTCTCAGAAAAGAGAACGTGGCGCTACACACCTAGATGTACATAGACGATTGGCTGATCAAAGCAGATACGGCAGCCAGGTTGGAGGTGGATACGGCTCTGACCCTGAAGTTACTTTCAGATCTAGGCTGGATAGTCAACAAGGAGAAATCCGAGTTGACACGCACTCAACATTTCGTTTATTTGGGGATGCGATTCGATCTCGAGGAGGGCAGGGTTTACCCGTCAGAGCCCAGAGTGGTGTCTCTGTTAGCCATCCTCAAGAGTTTTCGAGTGGGAAACCACATTCAGGCGAGGCGGTTTCTTCAGATGTTGGGCATGATGGTCTCCATGGAGCAGGTGATCCCGTACGCTGCTCTAAAGCGAAGACCTATCCAGCTGTATCTGATGTCTGTGGAAACAGAGAACAGAACCCCTGTCAAAACTGGTGCCAGTTTTGGAGCCAATAGTGTCGCATCTTGTATGGTGGAAAAAGCGTCAGAATCTCCTAGTAGGGGTTTCGCTGCACCTACCCCACCCCCAGCTGTCCGTGTACACGGATGCATCGCTGGAGGGGTGGGGGGGCCTGCCTGGGAGAACACCAGGTCTCGGGCACATGGCCTCTCCAGGAGAGCCAGCTGCATATCAATCTGTTGGAAATGATGGCAGTGGAACTGGCGTTGGAACAGTTTCTTCCAATGGTCAGGGGCAAGGTGATATTGATACGATCGGACAATTCGACGGTAGTATCATACATAAATCGCCAAGGCGGGACCAGGTCACCCACACTGTGTATCAAAGTGTGGCACCTGATTCAATGGTGCAGGAATTACTCGGTTGTTTTGAAAGCAGCTCACATTCCTGGGCGATTGAACATTCTGGCGGATGCTTTGTCTCGCAGACAGAGAATTCTGCCAACAGAATGGTCCCTCAACCCTCCAGTTCTACGAAGGATCTTCGAGCATTGGGGCAAACCCAACGTGGACTTGTTCGCCACAAGGGAAAATGCTCAAATCATGACTTATGTCTCGCCGATTCCAGATCCAAATGCCGTCGATATAGACGCTCTGGCGATAAGCTGGAGGGGGATTCACGCTTACGCGTACCCACCCACCATTCTTCTGCCGAAGGTATTGGTGAAGATCAGGGAGGAACCGTGTCTGGTCCTGCTAATAGCGCCGTATTGGCCCAGCAGGGCGTGGTTCATAGATCTGCTGGTGGAAAATCCAGTGCAGTTGCCCGAGATTCCGAACATAATCTCCCAGGCCAAGGGACGCTTCCTACACGAGTGTCCCGAAATCTTCAAATTGACTGCGTGGATGTTATTAAACAACGTTCCACGTCGGAAGGCTTTTCTCGACAAGCTGCTGATTTCATCGTGGCTGCGAGGAGGTCAACCTTCAAGTCATATAACAACAAGGTTAACAGATTTGCAGACTGGTGTGAAGAAAAGGGTATTGATACCTTTCAATCCACTATTCAGCAAATAGCAGACTTTCTCTGTGAGCTGTTCTTTTCAGGACTAGCTCCCGTCACAATTGCTGGATACAAGTCAGCTTTGGCATCAGTTATCCCTTGTCTAGCCAACAGGGATAGTCCAGAGGTGGCCCAGTTAAATGTGATGGTGAAGGGAATGAGCAATCTCCGACCGAGACAACCGGTAGTCATTCCAGCCTGGAGTCTATCTTTAGTGCTTAATGTACTGGCCAAGCACCCTTTCGAACCGTTGCATTCGGCTAGTCTAAAGCATTTGACTCTAAAGGCGGTCTTTCTATTGGCAGATTCCTCAGCTAGAAGGCGCAGTGAGATCCATGCGCTTTCGGCAGAGAGGGACCGATTTAGTGTCTCCGGAGAGGGTCTGCGTCTTCTGCCAAGAGCAGAGTTTATGTCAAAGAATCAATCTTTGAGATATCCCGGCAAACCGATCATGATACTGAAACTAACAAGGTTTGATCATGATGCCAGTGTCTGGTGCCCGGTCCGTGCTTTGACTAAGTACAGGAAATGGACAGACTCGTTACGGTCGAACGATAGACATCTGTGGATCTGCCATAAGAAGTCTTATGGCGCCGCATCCATGGATACTGTCTCTCGTTGGGTAGTCGAATGCATTCAGACTACTCGTGAGATGGCGACTGGGCACCAGGTTCAATGCGCAAGGGCACACGATGTTAGAGGAATAGCTGCCTCGACCGCCCTTTACAGTGGTGTTCCGTTAGAGGACATCATGGCCAGGGTTGGAAAAAAATCGATTTTTTTCAAAAAAATCAAATCAATCGATTTTTTTGATTTAAATCGATTTCAATGATTTAAATCGATTTTTATTCGCGACATCCCAGGAAATTACGTAAAACTTATACAGTGAAACCTGTATTAAGACACTGGCTGTGGGAGTCGCAGAAGGTGGTCTCTTAAGACAGGTGGTCTCTTAATACAGGTCCAGATGCATTGCTAAACTGTATTTTGGAACTGAATAAAGTGGTATTTTTATGACTTATTTTTAACTGAATTTTAAGCTTGCTGGTTTCTTAATACAAAAAGACTTTGTTCGCTTAAGCAGTTTTAACAGTATTATTATTGCATCATTTTTTATTGCATCATTTTTTTATTGCATCATTTTTCTATTGCATCATTTTTTTATTGCATCATTTTTTTTAAATGATGCAATAGAAAAGCATTTTTTCATTCTTGAAAAATACAGTCAAAACTGCTTAAGTGACAAAGGCTATGAAATATTTTCAATTCCATAATTAGCAAAATGTCTAACTCCGGCCGAAAACAAGATCCAATATGGATTCATTATGAGAAAGTGAAGACCCCAGATAAGGCCGGTGTCCGGGCTGTCTGCAAGGTCTGCCGACACGAACTCCAAGGTATCCCAGAGCGGTTAAAAAAACATGCAGCCAATTGCACAGGTCCACCAACACCAGCACTTCAAGGTCTAGCTGTAGCCGCAACAGAAACGGGGACTTCATCTCAATCTGAGCAGCAGCAGCGCGTTGAAACTGTTGTTGATCAAAATGATGTGGTGGTGATGGAAGTTGAACCTCTGTCAACTTCAAGTTCTGCTTCAGCGGCAGTGAAGCGCCCAGTGCACGGTCAATTAGCTGCTGGTACATTGGCCGCTAAGATACCCAAGCTGAATTATGGTCTACAGAATTATGTCATCAGAACTTCAGCAGAAAAACGTGGTGAATTAGATCGTGATGTAGCTAGGATGGTGTATGCTACGAACTCCCCATTTCGCTTAGTAGAAAATAGACATTTTATAAACCTTGTAAAAGATTTACGACCAGGCTATCAACCACCATCCAGAAAGGACATAGGGGGGAAATATTTGGATGTTATCTACACAGAAGAGCGGGAGAAGGCGAGAAAAAATTTGGAAGGTGAACTTGTCTGTCTAGCATTAGACGGTTGGAGCAATATTCATAACGAGCCTATCGTATGTGCTACAGTGACGACCTGCTTAGGTGATATTTACTTAGTGGATACTACGGACACCTCTGGACATCCTCACACAGCGGAATATCTTTATGACATTGCGAAGCAGACAATTGAAAACACGCACAATGATTTTGGGTGCATTATATGTAGTATCGTCACAGACAATGCTGCTAATGTAGCAAAGATGCGAGAGTTCTTGAAAGAACGACTGGGTTTCAACATGATTGCGTATGGATGCACGCCTCATCTTCTAAATCTGACTTCAAAGGACTTAGAAATGGGTAATGTTAAGGAGCATGTCACACAAGTTGTGAAGTATTTCCGAAATAACCACTTTGCTAGTGCCCAAATACGCCAATCATCGTGCAGAAAGTTAGTGATGCCAGCAGATACAAGGTGGAACACAATGTACGATTGTTTAAACTCGTATTGTGAGGCATGGCCGACACTTGTGACAATCTGTGATGGACATACTGACCGCATAGATGTTGCCATTGCCAATAAAGTTCGTAATGTAGTAATCAAACGTTCTGCAGATGAATACCGACTTTGTTTGAAACCAGTAGCTTGCGCTCTCGATAAAGCTCAATCGGACAATTGCACAATAGCAGAAGCAGTTGAATTATGGAAAGATGTAAAAACGGCCCTGCATAATGACACTAATAATTCAACAAAGCGTGCGGCCGATAAGCGTTATCAACAAGCTGTGACACCTCACCACATGCTGGCCAATCTACTCCACCCTAAATACCGTGGTCGAAACTTGACTCAGCAAGAACGTGAAACTGCACTCACCGTAGCATCCGAAATCCCTGGTTTGATGACTTTGGTAATCAAATTCGAGGCCATGGCACCACCATTTCACATTCTTAAATTTAACGACGAAGTTGTTAATGGAGTAACCTCTCTTCATTGGTGGAAGTCGCACAGACGTGACTTCGAGGATGATCTGCTGGAAGCATTTGAATTCACTCAGCGTCTGATGTCAGCTGTGGCGGCGTCAGCTGGTGTCGAGCGCGTGTTCTCCAGCTATGGGCTCGTGCAGAGTAAGTTGAGAAACAAACTTGGAACTTTAAAAGCGGCTAAACTAGTATTTCTTTTTCGGTCCCTAAACTGTGACAAAGAAAATGACTTCCGGTTTCAGTTGAATGATGATTGTTGACTAGACTAGTGAAGTACAATTGCAGCATTATTGAAAACTGAAAGTGAAAAGTGATGACAGACACATCTATCTGTGACTCAGTTAGGTTTGCGCGATATTGCTTGAGAGAATATCGATATCGTTATTATAAAAAAATTGCGGTATCTCAATAGTCAATATATCGAGTGTTCTGGTTAATCACTTAATTGTGAATAATTAAAGAATATGCATCCCATCATTCATAACATATTGAATATTTTGAAAGCAATTTCACTGGAAGCCGTTGCTGCCTAAGTCAGCAACGGTTTTCAGTGAAATTGCTTTCAAAATATTCAATATGTTTATTATGTTACGAATGATGGGATGTCTATTCTTTAATTATCACTGTTTGAACTAATAATATATAGAGTTCAAAATTTATATATTACGTCATATTAGCAACGATTTTTCAATTTTGTTCACAATTGCATCACAGATACAGTGAGTAGCAATAGGACAGAAATGATGCAATGCATAAATCTAACGAATTAGCCCTAATTAGATGCACAAAATCTATGAAGGTATGCAAAAGTCATCATTGTCTAAGTCTATCAACCTTGTTAACTTCTGTCTTTAAAAATATGCTCAAATTAAAATTGATAAACTGGTGTACATTTTTCAACAATTTTGGTGGACGATGTTGCTGTCTGCGACAGCTCTATCATCCACCAAATTTGTTGAAAAATGTACACCAGTTTATCTTTAACCCTTAGCACACTGATGTCGAAATTTTTAAATTTCAAATTAAATTTAAAGATAAACTGGTGTACGTTTTTCAACAAATTTTGTGGAAGATGGTGCTGTCACAGACAGCAGCATCGTCCACAAAAATTGTTGCAAATTGTACACCAGTTTATCTTTAAATTTAATTTGAAAATTTAAATTATCATGCTCCAGAGTGCTAGGGGTTATGTTTATTTTGAAAAATTAAAACTCCTACATCAGTGTGCTAAGGGTTAATGTAATGTAATGATGTGTTTACGTGTTACAATGTATATAGTTTCTTGCCAGTTTCAGCAATTACTGATTTTGATTTTTGAAGTTGTAGTAAACTACTTAATTTAATAACATTTCAATCTTTATTGTTTTAGTGTTAAATAAAATGGAGCCCAAAAGTCCAACTTGATAAGCACTAGCCAATAGTAATCGAGACACTCAATGACACTCCAGAGTGACTCCAGACGCATGTCATAGCTGAAAAAAGAGACAGTGTCTTGCTTTAAAAGAGTGTGCTTTTGGAATTAGACTAATAGTAATAGCCATACTGGCCCATACATGACTTTTCATGTACACTATTGCTTTAATGGTCATGTAGTGACATGTACGCACATGGAATTCTCCTCTTCTTTACAGCTTACACATACTTAATGATCATACTTTGTACACATGTGTGATGTACTGTGTACATGAACCTCAAGTATGTAGATTGTAGATGTGGACTCGTGCACTGGGTCTAGTCTTGCTGATGACAAATATGAGCAATTAAGTGTATAATTCTATTTTGTGTTGATGTTCAAGTGCCATGGAAGCAGTAAAATAATTATGTTACTTTAATTTAACAAAATTACTGTTAATTGTATTAATTACTTGAAAATTCCTCTATTTTTGCAAAACTGATTTAAATCACGATTTTTTCGATAAAAATCGAGTGATTTAAATCATGATTTAAATCATGATATAAATCAATTGATTTAAATCAAGCCAACCCTGATCATGGCCATTGCACAATGGCACTGTGAGTCCTCATTCACGGATTACTATATGAGGGATGTGTCAGACTCAGCCAATCCACTCGCTTTAGCTGTTTTGAAACGATAGTTAAGTGACCACACTGCTCTTCTCCCTTTTTTCACTTTGGTAAGAAAAGAATTTAGAAGCAGACATGGTCGAGCGAGAGGATGACAACCAGATTGTGTCACTGATGGCAGGACACGTGAATGGTTGGAGGCGGTACGTCTGGAATCCATCTATCATGAGGTAATTCAAGATTGAGAGTTTTTTGTATTATGTCTATATATCATGTTCATTCATCTTATATATTCATGCTCATTCCCAGGCTAATACATGTGTATATGCAAAGAGCGGTTAACCTTCTTGGCATATTTGTGTTTTCAGGCGAGATGCATGTTCGTGAGTTCTCTCCCTTTTCTTAGGAGAAAAAAAGGGGGGGGGGTGCAGTGATGTGAATGTGATTCGGTTCCGTTAACTTGACGGTCCTTTTTTAGGTCTCCGTTAGTCAAGTTTTTTAAGTCTAACTCTTTCTCCAAGGGGCAAAAGTAGCATTTATGGCTTGCCCCTTCCCACCAGGTTACTGACCAAATCTGGTGTATATCAGAAGTAACAGAATGGTGAGTATTGATCGAAGGAGAATGAAGGAAATTTAAATTTCCCTTTCTCCGAGATCTAACAATACACACCATTCTGTTACGGACCCAGCCTCCCAGCCCCATGCGGGCAAGCCATGGATTTCTCTTGTTTGGTGGCTATGCAAACAATATGAGCTCTATGGTAGATGGGTACTCAGCAGTTGGGAGCCGAGTACCCGGTTCCAAGGAGTCGGTAAAGCTTGCTAAGTCTATAGTCCTAGAGCCAGCTGTATATCAGAAGTAACAGAATGGTGAGTATTGTTAGATCTCGGAGAAAGGGAAATTTAAATTTCCTTCAGTCTTCGACTATGGACTCATATGGAGTAATACTATGTTATATCGTTGTAAAAATGAAATTAAAATGGTATTACCAAAACAAAAAAAATCTGCAGTTTTAGTATTGTAAATTTATAAGCGGTCAAAATCGATTCCTGAAATAATGATCGATCTGTTGGTTGGACATGCAAACCCAATCATCAATCAAATCGATTAATTGGAACAACACTATCTAACATAGGCCTGTGGTTGCATGTTATTCTGAACAGTATTTTTCCTATCAATATCATGTAACTGGACTAATTGATACAGTTTTGATATGGAACGTGGAAATGATTGAAATTCAGTTGTATTTATTTATTTATTATGCAAAAGAACAATCAATATGCTCTTTATTTTCCCACCAAACGACAGTTTCATCCAGTTTTATTTCTGCCTGTTGGATTCCTGAATCCAGGTAACCCAATTCCATAAATTCTCCAACTGCCTATGTGTCATCCATTTTCATCGCCGATTTGTTTGCCATGAAATGAACTGCATACTTTGTTAAGATGAGTGACTTAAGCCTTTGTAAATGGTTTTTTGTTGATATTTTAGTTAAATGCACTCCAGTTTGGAAAATGAGCCACAGTATCAAATGGGTCTATTTTGGACTGAGAAAGTGTAACAGCTTCTCAGGCTGAGTTTGTGGTTACGTGTTCATAAATTTCAAGATGGCGATGACCAGCTAAATTTTACAACTTATTTGATCACTTAAATTCCGCCAATAATTTAGTGGGTGCAGTCGTCCACGAACTTCATAGACTGAATACACATGGGTTCACAACATTGACACAAAATCACGATTGTCAAGCTTTGTCAATTTGCATAGATGTTGTTTTCAAAGCTTGTAACTTTTGATAACTGAACAAGAGATTTGTGGGCGGTCCAGGAGGGTGTGTCCCACTCCCTAAGGTGGGGGTCTGGAGATCCTTCCCCGGAAAATATTAAAAATTATACATGTATTCTCTAAGAAGTGCTCTGAGATGCAAAAACGTCAATTTCTCTCAAATCTATGGGCTCCAAGATGTCTGTACAGAGGTCATCTTCACTCTGTAACAGTTTTTTAGCTCACCTGGCCTGAAAGGCCAAGTGAGCTTATGTCGTGGAGTCCGTCGTGTGTCTGTCCGTCAACTTTTCCTTTAAAACGACGTCTTCTCAAGAACCACTGGGCCGATTTCAATTATATTTGGCAGGAAGCATCCCTAGGGCATACAGATTCAAGTTTGTTCAAATGAAGCCGATCGGCCAAAATCCAAGATGGCCGCCGGCCAAAATAGCTGATTTTTGGAAACCCTTTAAAAAATCTCCGAAACCACTGGAGGAATTGATTCAAAACTCATAACACATCATCTATTCCAACGGTAGACCCGAATTTGTTCAAGGCATCCTGATTGGCCTATTTGCCTGGCGGCCATCTTGGATGACCTAGTTTTCACGAAAATTACTTCCTCTTCCGAACCGCTGAAGGGATAGGTCTGAAATTTGGTAAATATGCTTAGGGACCAAGGTCCATTCAAGTTTGTTCAAGGGAAGTTTGTACGTTAAAAAACATGGCCGCCATCAACCAATCAAAATTTAGTGTTTGTTGGTCATATTGGCTTTTTTGTATTTGATGTATTTTGATGGCGAAAATTGCTTTATATATGCTTATCGGTGTGCCGAGTTCAAATATGCCACATTCGATACTGTCGGATAAACGCTTTGGCTGCCATCTTGGTTTGTTTTCCCGCCAAAGGTTCCCATAGTAAAGCAATGGGCCCATAGTAAAGCAATGGGGAATTCTTTAAACGACTTCTTTCACATCAAGAGTATACTTACCTCCCTAATACTTTTGATATTGCTAAATATTGGCGTTCACTCAATAAACACTCAGAATAAAAACAGTTAGGTGCCCCTACTGGGCAGGTAGACAGAGGGTAGTCCGGCGGATGCCAGCTCCACCACCGCGCATGCGCCGACTACTACTTCCTCTTTGCTAATTTATTGGCAGAGAGACACATGTTTTATGCTTTGTAAACTTTTCAAGTGTTCAACGCGACTTAATAAGCTTTGAGAGTGATTTGTATTAGATTGTATTCACCCTGAAGATGTCAGAGAAAGTGGTTTCGCCAGAGGAGGGCGCCGGATCTCTATATCAGGTGATTTCTAATATATTCTAGCGAGTTTTTCCCCGGTGTAATGTGTTTCCGGGACTCGCGTTTACCGTGATAAGCGCCTGGTTTAGTTGTTTTATTTCAACAGGGTGCTATATAAGGCTAATCTCTCTCTGTGTTTATGTCCACAGGTCTGTGTGAGGATATGTAATGGACATCACAGCATCTGAGGTTTGGTTTCTCTCCACCAAGGTTCCATTTCCTACTAATACTGTTAGGTTATCTAACCAAGATTTTATGTCCAGTGAGTCGGAGGCCTAGTATAACGGTCTTCTCACTTTGCCCTCTTGATCCAATTCCTTCCCCTATGAGGTGGAGAGAGTTAAGAGGCGTGCAGTTGGTGGAGTGCTCCAGTTCATCACGTTGGATGGTTTGTTTATACAAGGTATCAGGTATCTAAGTAATGATATGAGGTGGAGTTAATTATGTAAACAAAATTAACTGTTATTGCCATGGTTATCGTTGTAGTATCTGATGGTTGTGTAGTGTGATTAACCATTCTGACATGTTCTGGTTATGTATACAATTCGTCCGCACACCTTGTTATTGGTTCGGATCGATTTATTTCTGTCATGGGATCATGACGTCATAATCAGCCTTGCTATTATTAATATTTAATGTTTTGACCAAAGCTGGTTTTGCTCAATTATTGATCTTTATGATCTCTTCCCTCTCTTTTATTTTGGTTTTGAGTTTCTAACCGTAACAAAATTACTCATTGTCCTCGTCCTTTGTCCTGTTTCAGAGACCTGGTTGTCCGTCCTGTGGTCGGTTTTTGAAGGATCGTTTCGTGCCTCACCTTTGCTTTGGTTGCAGTCCCTGTGGACCATTGCTTAAGTGTGATGTATGCAAGCATTGGGGGGGGGCGACTTAATGTCTGACTTTTTGCCGTTGCAGGCTAAGGACAAGGTAGTGGAGGAGGAGAGGAAGACGAAGAGAGAGGGTCTTGGTAAGAAGGGTAAGAGGAAGGCCTCGTCCGCGGTGGACATGGAGGCCTTCCGGACCGAAATGTTGGGAGAGATGAAGAGGACGATAAAGGATTTGGTTCCAGAGTTGCTACGTGGCATGCTTCCTGGACCAAATCCTTTGTCGTCCGCGGCGTCTGCTTCCGGGCAGGAAATCCCCACCTCTGAATCTCCTTTCCGTAGGCCGGTTCCGTTGTTCGATAATTCAGAGGTGGCCCCGTTGATGGGGGCGATCCACGACCCTGGCAGCAGGCTTGGTGCCGCGCCGAGGGGTCGTGGATGGCTGTCGCTGGAACCCGCGGGCTGCTTATCAGTCCAGGGGTATCCGCACACCGCGGGTGCCAGTACCTCCTATGGTACCTTTCCTGGCCAGTCCGGGTTAGCTCTCTTTGCTGACCCGGAGTCTAATCTTTCTGGCCAGGAGGAGGAAGAGGATTTCCTGTTAGGGTTGCCTTCTGGAGACGTGACCATGGAGTATGACGTCTGTGCACCCCTCGCGGGGAATACAGGTGACATGTTCCATGGCTCTACTCACGCAGGAGTAGAGTTCACGGCGCAGAAGGTGGCCCTGGTGGATGCTGAAAGTCAGCTTTACCGCATACCTCGGCTTGCCGAGAGTATCGCTGGTGCTGGCCGGGGCCATGGTGGGGCGGTAGTTGCCCCGCGCTCTACCACGGCGCCTGCTCCTGCTCAAGCCAGTCAATTGAACATGCCTGTTCCTTCGGGCCCATATGTGTTGTCTGACTTGCCGGCGGTATCAGCATATCCGCCGTCAAGCTCTGCTGCTGGCGCTCAGGAGGAAGACGAAGGCCCCCGTCTTGTTGAGCGCTCGCAGCTAGCCACGGAAGAGGATTGGTCAGACGCTTGCCAGTGGCTGGTAAGTGTTAGGCCAGATCTGCCCGTGGAGCAGTCGGCTAGCCAGCGAGACCACCGGCCGTGGTTAGCTGGTAAGGCTACTGCTAGCGCCATGCCATCTCTGCCGCTGGCGGAGCATGTCGTTGACATGTTCGAGGCGGCGGAGACGTCCATTAAGGTGAATGGGCGTCTCGCGAAGGCCCCTCGCGAGGTAGCAAGGCGCTGCCGCATCGTGCCCCTGGACTACCAGAGGTACGGTGTGGTACCCAAGCCCAGCGTGGATGACCGCGCGGTTTTGGGGGAAGATGCGCGGCCAGGCTCCCGTTCTGACACGGGAGTCTTGTGTTCGAACGCGTTGCGTTCGGCCAATGCCGCGTTGCGCGATGCGGAGGAGAGTGGGAGGGCTTCGATTGCCGCTCTGTCCCACATCTCACAGCTGTTACAAGGGGTAGGAACGGCGTCTGCATCGCGCCAGCCGAGCCCGGTTACAGTCCAGAGAGCCATCCAGGATGGTATCAACCTGTCTTTGGACTGTATGACGCGGGCGGTGACCAGGAGTGTCCGGGCGCGGCGCACATTTGCCTTGGACAATTTGTGCCCGTCCCAGGACCTGTATAATAGGCTACTGCGTACGCCTATGACAGGTCCTGGTCTCTTTGGAGGTGAGGGATGCAGGCACCTCCAGGAGACGGTTACTCTGGTCAACAACCAGAGGGCGCTGCGCGAGCAATTTGAAGTGCTCCGCCGTGCGAGCGTTCGCGCCGCACCCCCTGTGTATCGTCCCCTGCAGGCTCGAGGTGGAGGTGGCCAGGTCAGAGGCCAACCACCAGCGCAGCGTCGGCCTAGGTCGCGTGCGATTCGGCCAGCAGCGTGGGGGCGCAGGCTCCTCAGGCGCAGTCAGCCAGGCAGCCACCCGCGCACCGAGGTGCACGCGGCTCGGTGCGCGCGGTGCTGGACGTGGCGCGCGAGGATCTGGTCGTGGTAATCGTGCCTGATGGGACGGTTACCGCGGTGAGAACCACTCCGGTGTTTCTGGCGAATGAGACAGTGCCACTCTTGCACTCCTTATGTCCACCTCTCTCCCTAGGTGGACCGGTGGGAGGCTGTTTGGCCAACCACAGGCAAGAGTGGGAACGGTTGACTCAGGACCGTTTAGTCTTGCGATGGCTTTCAGTCGGGTATCATCCCGATTGGATGACAGGCCCGCCATCGCGACTGTCTCTAGTGCCAATCTGGACTCCAAATCCGAGAGATCCAGATCAAAGGTTGTGTATCGAGGAGGAAATAGATTCCCTCATACAAAAAGGAGCTATTCAGCCGGCACAAAAGTGTCCGGGCTTCTATTCAACCGTGTTCTTAGTAACAAAAAACACCGGAGGGTGGAGACCAATTCTCAACCTCAAGCCGTTGAACAAGTTCATAGAGACGCCCAGTTTCAAGATGGAGACTGTGCGCTCGGTGTTGGCGGGGTTAGAGAAGGGAATGTGGACAGCTTCAATAGATTTAAAGGATGCTTATTTCCACATCCCCATAGCGAGGAGTTTCCGTCGCTTCCTGAGGTTTGCATTCCAGGGCAGACAGTGGGAATTCAGGGTGTTACCCTTGGGGAATTTCCACGGCTCCTCGGGTTTTCACCCGTGTGGTTCTTGCGATCACCGCATACCTCCGCAGGAGAAGCATAGCAGTCCACACGTACATAGACGACTGGCTGTTAAAAGCACACACCCAGGAAAGTTTATCGGCCAATCTGGAGATTGTTTTGAAGACTCTCACAGACTTGGGCTGGATAATCAATTTCCAAAAATCAGAGCTGACTCCATCCCAGAAGTTTGTTTACCTGGGGATGTTCTTCGATCTAGAGATAGGATATGTTTATCCTACTCAGGAGAGAGTTCAGAAACTCATCTCAGTAATTCAGTCAGTGTGCGACAGTCGTCATGTCCTGGCACGGGTTTACTTGAGAATGCTGGGGTTGATGGTTTCATTGGAACCGGTCATTCCTCAGGCCGCCTTACGCAGGCGGCCGATCCAGTTATTTCTCATGACACAATGGACCCAGAGTACAGGTTCGCTGGACTCGAACGTGTCAGTGTTGGCGCCTCTGATTCACCACCTGCAATGGTGGTTGAACACGGAGAATCTCTTGGTGGGGGTTATGCTAACCCCTCCCCACCCTCAGGTGACTGTGTATACAGATGCATCGATGGAGGGCTGGGGAGCTTGCCTGGAAGAATCCACGATATCAGGGCTTTGGAATCTGGAACAGTCAAGGGAACATATCAATCTACTGGAGCTAAGAGCAGTAGTCCTGGGCCTGGAACATTTCTTACAGAAAGTTCAGGGCAAGATTGTTCTTATTCGTTCAGACAACTCAACAGTTGTGACTTACATAAACCGCCAGGGCGGAACGAAGTCGCCCAGTCTCTGTATAATGACATGGAGACTGCTTTGTTGGTGCCTGGATCACAGGATTACCTTGAAAGCAGTTCATATTCCGGGAAGGTTAAATCTGCTAGCAGACTCATTGAGCCGAAGGATGAGTGTTTTACCGACGGAATGGCAACTAAATCAATGTGTGGCGGATCATCTGTTCGACCATTGGGGGAAACCCAACATCGATTTGTTCGCAACGAAGAAGAATGCGAAGATGACGACGTACGTCTCTCCGATTCCAGATCCAAGCGCTTTCGCAACAGATGCGTTAGCTATCAGCTGGGGGAGAATGTATGCATACGCATTCCCTCCAGCAATCCTGATTCCAAAAATTCTTCAGATAATCAGACAGGAGGAATGCCAAGTGCTTCTGATCGCCCCGGATTGGCCAAGCCGATCATGGTATACGGATCTGCTGGACCTTCTGGTCTGCAATCCGGTTCCTCTACCTCTGATGGACGACATTATCTTCCAGGGCAAGGCCCTTCACAACAATCCGTCAATGTTCAGATTGACTGCGTGAATGTTGTCAAGGAATCTAAAATTAAGGAGGGCTTTTCTGAGCAAGCAGCCATGTTTATGGCCAAAGCCAGGAGGGGGTTAACCTCCAGAGCATATAACTATAAAATCAACAGATTTGCAGAGTGGTGCTCAAAAAGATGTATTAATCCAATGGATTCATCTATTCAGGTAGTAGCTGATTTCCTCTGTCACCTGTATGATGCCTATAGCCTCAAGCCTAACTCTATTGCTGGTTATAAGCCAGCTTTAATGACTGTTATTCCTTGCTTGGCTAAGAGGGGAAGTGATGAAGTAAGTACATTAAATGTATTAATTAAAGGCATGGGCAATCTAAGACCAAGGAATCCCCCTGTGATTCCGTCTTGGAGTTTATCGCTGGTGCTTCAGGTACTAGGTGATAAGCCTTTTGAACCACTTAGTTCCATTTCTATGAAAATGTTAACTCTTAAAACTGTATTTTCAATTGCTGCGGCCTCGGCTAGGCGTAGGAGTGAGATTCATGCCTTATCAGCCGAGGATGACCGTTTTGTGGTTACAGGGGAAGGCCTTAAGTTACTACCTAGGATTAATTTCTTAGCTAAGAATCAGTCTTTGAAATATCCAGGTCAACCTATTTTTTTTGCCTGCTTTAACTAGATATGATCCTAATTCTAAAGCATGGTGTCCCGTTCGGGCGCTACTTCGGTACAAACAGCGTACTTCGGAGTGGCGGACCGATCAGTCAGCGTTATGGTTGTCATATATTGAACCCCATGGCAGGGCGTCTAAGGACACCATTTCCAGGTGGATTGTAGAGTGTATCCCATTTTGTCACAAATCCGCCACGGGTAAGCAGGTTGACATAGCCAAGGCTCACAGTGTCCGCGGCGTAGTAACTTCCACTGCCCTATTTAATGGGGTCCCTGTGGATGACATTATGTCCGTGGCTCAGTGGCACTGTGAGTCAAGTTTTACAGACCATTATCTCCGTGACACCTCGAATCCTCTCGCCTTGTCGATTTTGAAAAAATAATCGCTTATATGTTTTTGAGGAGGGTTTCCTCATTGCTTATATACTTCACAATTAATTAATGGAAACAACCACTTTTTGGGACTGCATCGGTCTTCTCCACGGGGAAGAGGATGACAGCTGCCAAGTTCAACAAGGTCAGTCTTGTTCATGTGTTGTTCATTATTGATTGTATTGTCACGTTACTTTTTGTTATTAATATGGTGATGGTTTGTGTTTTGATGTGGTTCATCATTGAGAGTATACGAAAATGGAGCCTTTTCGTCTCTGTCCTATAGTACATGGCACTGGTACGTAGAGAGCGTATGGGACATTGAGGTCATTCTAGTCTTCCTCCCAGGAAGGAGGGGGGGAGCGCATATGACATTCGGTCATCTCATCCATCGGTTGGTGTTAGCCGATGTTCATCAAATCCTGACTGTGTTTTCACACAGTTTCAGACGTTTAAGTGCCTTGAACGCGTGAAAGCGTGTAGGGAAGAGCTGGTCTTTTGACCTCGCCTCCCTCCCGCCGAATTCCCTGTCGAATTCTGGCAATATCAAAAGTATTAGGGAGGTAAGTATACTCTTGATGTGAAATAAACGAAATCTAGGATACGGACCCGGCCTCTCCACCCCACAGAGGCTCGGTCTTCAGGCTCTTAATAGTTGCATGTGTGTCAGCCAATAAATTAGTCAGAGGAAGTAGTAGTCGGCGCATGCGCGGTGGTGGGGCTGGCATCCGCCGGACTACCCTCTGTCTACCTGCCCAGTAGGGGCACCTAACTGTTTTTATTCTGAGTGTTTATTGAGTGAACGCTGATATTTAGCAATATCAAAAGTATTAGGGAGGTAAGTATCAACTCTCGTGAAAAAAGAAATCCTAGATTTCGTTTATTCTCAAGAACCACTGAGCCGATTTCAATTATATTTGGGAGGAAGCATTCATAGGGCATAGAGATCTAAGTTTGTTCAAATGAACCCGATCGGCCAATTTGTCCGGTGGCCATCTTGGATTTAGGCCGATTTTAGGAAATGTCTTTAAAAATCTCCGAAATGGCTTGGGGATTGATGCAAACCTCATGAAATATGATTTATGGCAAGGGAACTTGATTGGTCAAATGGTTCGGCGGCCATCTTGGTTGACCTAGTTTTAGTGAAAATGACTTATTCTCCAGACGCGCTGAAGGGATCGGGCCGAAATTTGGCAGATATGATTGGGGCCTTAGGGCCATTAAAGTTTGTTCAAGAGAAGTTGATCCATCAAAAAACATGGCCACCGTGGGCCAATCAAAATATAGCATGTTTGGTGGCCATATTGTATTTTTTTATTTGATGGATTTTGAGGCCGAAATTGTTTTTATGTGTTTTTGGGTATTCTGATCTCAAATTTGTAATTTTCGAAACTGTCGGATAAGTGCTTTGCTGGCCATCTGGTTTTTTATTTTTAATAATATGAAGGCTTTGAATAAAATTGCTACCTACTACATAGAGAATTTAACTTTAGAATGACTAAATCACTTATCAAGCCAGTCATTCCAGTGGTATAATTTAAAAAATTACTCATTTCTTTGGCCTGTTAGTGGACGTTCCTCAAGAGCAATGCAAAGGTAAGTTTTGGCCGACTTTCCCATCAAGGGGTTGAATACCCAGTTACTGAGGCAATTCTCCAGTTTATGCATTGATCATATGACATCATATGACATCATGATTATCTAAGTGACGTGTATGATGATGTCATAATCATAACGTCATGAGTTATTCGATATAGTCCGTCTTTAACATTTAATAGTCCGACGCGTTGTATAAATTATATGTCTACTTTTTAGCTCACCTGGCCTGAAAGGCCAAGTGAGCTTATGCCATGGTGCCTGTCTGTCGTGTGTCCGTCGTCCGGCCGTCAACTTTTCCTTTAAACGACTTCTCAAGAATCACTGGGCCGATTTCAATTATATTTGGCAGGAAGCATCCTTAGGGCATAGGGATCTAACTTTGTTCAAATGAACTCGATCGGCCAATTTTGCCGGCGGCCATCTTGGATTTAGGCCTAATTTAGGAAATGTCTTTAAAAATCTCCGAAACCACATAGGGGATTGATGCAAATCTCATGAAATATGATCTAGGGCAAGAGCTGAACCAAGGTTGTTCAAGGGAACTTGATTGGTCAAATTGTTCGGCGACCATCTTGGTTGACCTAGTTGTAGCGAAAATTACTTCTTCTCCAGAACCGCTGAAGGGATCGGGCCAACATTTGGCAGATATGATTAGGGCCTAAGGGCCATTAAAGTTTGTTCAAGAGAAGTTGATCCATCAAAAAACATGGCCGCCATGAGCCAATCAAAATATAGCGTGTTTGGCGGCCATATTGGATTTTTTTTATTTGATGGATTTTGAGGCCGAAATTGGTTTTGTATGTGTTTTGGGATATTCTGAGCTCAGATTTGAAATTTTCGAATCTGTGAGATATACGGTTTGGCGTTCATCTTGGATCATTTTCCCGCCATAAGCTCCCATACTAAAGCAATGGTAGGGAGTTCAGTGATCAGCAAAATGGCGGTTTCTACTGCCGGGGAAATTTTAATCATTTTTAAATAGAGAACTTGATTAATTTCTCTTAGAGAATTGTAATAAATCTTATTTATCTGTTGATATTGATGTGTTATTTTCACTTTTTCAAATAAAATTTGCCCCAAGCGAAATATTCCCAATGAAATAAATCCAATTTATTCAGCAGTGTTTACTTATTTTCTGAGTCAGTAACAGCCATGGTACCATTCTTTTTACAAGATATCCAGTATTCTTTGACAAAAATACACCGGTTCCTCAATGGCTACAATCGCAAATGATATATCATTTTGTAAGGCATTCTCTGTACTTTTAGAAACTGTAATTGAAATGTCGACTATCAATGATTTTGTCATCCATACAATCGATTATTGAAAGACGGAGGTGAATATTCTTCAGAAAACAGCCTTATAAGTACATATATAGCTTGTAAATCTACAAAGAATGCATTCCCATGAAAAGTTATTAAGAGTCTATTTCAATAACAGTTTCTAATTGCACAGAGAATCCCCTACAAAATGATGCATCAGTTGTGAGGATAGGCATTGAGGAACCAGTGTTTTTTTGGCAAACAATCTGGTGTATCTTGTCCAAAAAGTATCTGGTTTAATGTACTAATTAAATATGCAAATTTATTCTAATTAACTAATAATTTATAAATCACTATGAAAATCCATGTCACTGGCTCTACCTTATTAGGATACAATTATGTTCCCAATTTCATGGCAATAACTGCATTAGTTTAGAAATTATGGGCATATATGTTATGAAAACTGAATTATTATGCTTATATGGTAGCATTTTAAGACAATAGGGCTAGTGTTAATCCAATGACCTAATATATATGAATCCCCTAATTTAGCAAACTTCACACAAGCATAGCATTGCAATGAATAGGCCGATCTTTCGAATGGTTTTTAGTAATCAATTTGTTATGCTGCCTTCTATTAGAAACGATATAATATAATGGCATTTTAACTAGTGTACTTCAAATTTCACTCTGAACTCCCTACCAATGGGAAATTTAAAATGTTTTCTTCTCGAGAACTACCCGGCTGATTTCAATTATATTTGGCAGGAAGCATCCTTAGGGTTTAGGGATTCAAATTTGTTCAAAGGAAGACGATCGGCCAATTAGGCCAGTGGCCATCTTGGATTTTGTCCTATTTTTAGAAACGTCTAAAAATCTTCTCCGAAACCACTTATGGGATTGATGCAAACCTGATGAAATATGAGTTAGTGCAAGAGCTGAACCAAGTTTGTTCAAGGGAACTTGATTTGTCAAATGGTTTGGCAGCCATCTTGGTTGACCTAGTTGTAGCGAAAACTACCACTTCTCCAGAAATGCTGAAGGGATTGGGCCAAAATTTGGCAGATACGATTAGGGACCAAGGGCCATTACAGTTTGTTCAAGGGAAGTTGAGCCGTCAAAAAACCTGGACGTCTTGGGCCAATCAAAGTATAGCATTTTTGGCATCCATATTGGATTTTTTTATTTGATGGATTTTGAGGCCAAAATTGTTTTTTTGTGTTTTTGGGTATTCTGATCTCAAATTTGCAATTTTCGAAACTGTCAGATAAAAGGTTTGGTGGCCATCTTGTTGATAAAGAGCATTCTAGTTGAAATGCCTATGGTCCAGGTGAGCGATACAGGCCCCTTGGGCCTCTTGTCTGATAATTTGATGCTTGAGGTATGAAATTTTGCCCTTTTCCAGTAAATACTGTTTTATAAGGATTATACATTAACCCTTACCACTCTGATGTCAATATTCTATCTTTTATTGTGTCAATAGCAAAGAAACTGGTGACCATTTTTCAATAATTTTGGTGGACGATGTTGCGTCTACAACAACACCATCTCCCACCAAATTTGTTGAAAAATGAACACCAGTTTATCTTTTAATTCAATTTGAAGATTTAAAACATTGAGTGCTAAGGGTTAATAAAAATGGCACATGCGTGAGATTTACATGTAGCTGCATGAGAGAATAATCTTAATGAATGCCTGAGTCTCACTCTCAATGCGTGCGAGTTGAGGTCTGTGTTTTGGCATTCTGGCTCTTTGGGATGAACCATGAGAGGAAATTCACTGACTGCATCTAAACGTGGCCTATGGAGCTTAGCGATATCATCAATCTACCCCCTCACATCACCAAACTCTTTATGCCATGTTTCCGTGACTGATGCTGTCAGTGAATTTGCTGTCCTGCTTAATCCTCATCAAAGTCTTACATACTATTCATTATTTTGTGATTCACTGTGCATGACGCATAACATCAAAAGACTTATAAGGCAGAAACACAGAGCATAGAACACAGCGACAAGGTGTGGAAGAGAAACAGAGAGAGGGAAATTTAGATATCTAAGATGACAAGTACATCGTGCTCTTCAAAAACCCTATCAAAACAATCATAAAACTCATTAGTAACCACAGCTTCTAATAGGACAAGGGCTGTAAATTACTTAAAGCCAAACCTCTGAGAAAGGGGGTGGGGTGACTTTTATTAGGTATATTTCAAAAAAAAATTGGGGGAAAATATTATACAAAAAATAGCACAAAATGAGAACAAATTTTCACGCTAGAAAATCTTACCATCTTAAGCCTATGCTTAATGTATACCTTAGATCAATCATCGCGGGAGTGAAATTATTAATTAGGATCACCTAAATCTTGAGCATGCTTTAATAAACATTGTTTATTTCATTCAAATTAATATAAATTTTGACATAAAATGTCGTCGAGAAAAAATAGAAATCATGTGATGTATTAGCTTCCGCTATAGGACGAGTTTAGGTCATACTCGGTAGAATCGTCTACAATTTATGGACCTAATATACTAGACTCGGGAACTCGGAATATATATATATATATATATATATATATATATATATATATATATATATATATATATACACACACTAGATGGTAACTGAGTATTATACATTCAATCCGATCCGCATATTTGGTACCCGTTGAAATAACTCTTTTCCGTTAATAGTTGTATCATGGAAGGAAGTGACGTAATTTCGATGGTATTTCCGGGAAGTTATTGCAAAATTTCATTTCAAATCTTGTTTTATTTAACATTTATAAGTTATTTAACTCACATATCTTTTTTAATTTACACAAACTGCTGAAATTTGGATGCGAGTATTAGATACATTTGCTGTTTTAAAACTGCTAAGAAATTAGGATGGATCAATCTTGAAAATTGGCATGCGACTTCTATTAAGGATGCGGTTATTATTAGACGATACACGGTACATCAGTAACATGCTACATCCAGATAATGATAAAAACAGTAAGAAATTCTGGAGATATATAAAGTCCCGATGACAGGAAATCGTGGGTATTAGCAACATCAGACACCAAGGTGAAATTATCACCGATTCAAAGAAGAAAGCAGGAGCTTTGAATGACCAGATTACCTCCATATTCACCAGAGAATGCCTTAAAAACAACATCCCATCCAAGCCACCATCACCAATTCACCTTTCTAGAGTACCCACCCATCATATGATGTCATAATGAACTGCGTGATGTGTAGAATGACATCATAATGAATGACATCGTGAATGACCTCAATAAGTATGTCACGAACGCATATTTGAAGACGGTTTATGTGTTGTTGTACAACTTGTTTGCTTTTACTATTTAATAAATATTCGGTTGAATATTTTGAAACTAATTTGACTGAGCGCTGTTGCTGCCATTGGCAGCAACAGCACCGAGTCAAATTAGTTACAAAGTATTCAACAGCTTCCATGTATAGTTTTCAGGAAATTGATAGCTAGGGCAATTGGGGAGCGATCAGTCCCAACACGGCGAGGTGTGGGTGGCGCTTAGCTAGTGATTGGCGGGGCATAGCTAAAAATGGAAAGGTCAATTTACCATACAACGTAGAATGCCATCAATAACACCCAGATTACACCATACGGAGTGGATTCAGTGGAGATAACTCTGCAGCGTCTAAAGCCTTCAACATCAGCGGGCTCAGATCCGATTTCCAGCATAGATCCTCAAAGTCGTATCAAGCAAAATAGCATGAATTCTTGTGTAATTTTCCCAGCAGACACTTAAGGAATGAATTCACCTTTCCGGAGTATCCATCCATCATCTGTCCATCATCAAATCTGAAATAGTGTGACACGTTGTATGAATTGTGTCTGTAATTCTTTGCTATTTAATAAACATGCTGTTGACTATTTTGAAAACTAATTTGACTGGGCGTTGTTGTAGTTTCAAAATATTCAACAGCTTAGCTGTGTAGTTTTTTGGAAATTAATAGTTAGGGTGTTCAGAGATCGATTGATCCCAACACGAGCGAGGTGTGGGTGGAGCTTAGTTAGAGATGGGCGGGGCATAGCTAACATCGGAAAGGTCCATTATGCCTTCAGACTGGATGCAGGTGAACATAACAGTGGAAGTCTGGGAGTACTTTACTCCCAGAGTTCATGTTTGGACTCCCAAAACAAAGACCAAGGAAGTCCTGGACTTCAGGGCTACCTCTTTTTCTGGCCCTGAGACCACTAAAGCAGTGATTTTAAGCAAATTTAATGTATAGGAACCATTTTAGACTTCCATGTTTCATGCTTGGGCTCCCAAAACTATTGCACAGCAAGTCCAAGACTTCCTGTCTTTGGAAATAAGTGGACGCCCTGTGCTGAATTGAATGGATACTAATTTCAAAATATTCAATAGCTTTCCAGTGCTGAAGATTGGCAGGGGCCCATAGTCCATGGCTACTAGATTTTAGGCTGGGCTACCAAAACTTCAAACTCACTAACCCAGGTGGCGACCTAAATTTTTGTGTCGGAGAAAATCATTTTATACATATATCTGACGACTACTGCAGGTGGAGCCAGTTTCATTAACCCTTTCAATCCTTAAAAACTAATTTTTTACTTTGTACGTAGCATACTCTATTGAATATTTTGAAATTAATATGATTGGAAGCCATTACTGTCTAATGCAGCAATGGCTTCCAGTAATATTAATTTCAAAATATTCAACAGATTTTCTGTTTATTTGCCATGAAATTGAGATAGATATAATTTAACGTAGTTTAAATTAATAAATCCTACATTGTCATATCCTGTGTTTCTAAATGTGGGGGCGTGTGTGATGCATCATAATTATAAGATTTTGCCCTTGGAAAAATCTACTGGGCCCCTTAGGTTTTTTCTTTCAGGGACGGGGTGGCAACATGGTTAAAAAGCTAAGGCTTTTATCACTTTAGCTTTCTGGTTTATTTGCACGAGATTGAGATACCACACATGTACTGATGAAAGAGTTTAAAGGCTTAAAGAAAGCTACATGTAGTTGTTAATGCGTGTATGTTCCATTACTGTCTTTCAGGTAGTGCTGTGTTTTGAATGGCGGCCACTCGTGATAAGCGCAGCAATGCCGGCGCTCGCATGATAGGCCTGCTAGAACAGGAAGATGAGGATGATTTCTACAAAACAACATATGGAGGTTTTGATGAGGTATGTCCTGGGTCAAGTTCGACTCCTAACCATAGTTAGCTATGGCTAACTAGAGTACCAGCCAAACTTCAAATAGTGAACTATCTAGTCAATTATAGTCAACCGAGCACCCGACCTCGGTTAAGATGGTTAGTCCGATATTTGCGTAAATTTCAAAATGGCGGACACCGATCGCTTGTCACGAATAAATGCATATAAAAGTGTAAATATTTCACTACATAACTTAGGTTATGCTTTCCCATTGTATGTCGATGTTTCCAAGCCCATATTCCTTCCCACTTTATGCCATATGGGAGCTTTTTGACGTCTTAGCGGACAAAAATAACCCATTTTCGTAGCTCATTAAAACAGACAACAGAAAGGGTTAATGGAGACTGGTACCCGGCTCCAAATTTTCTGCAATAGTAATTGAATAGGGAACCGGGTACCAGCGAACTACATGTATAGTCGACTAAAATCAAGTTCGACTGGGCATAGCAACTGTGCATGATCAGTAAACCATGAAACCGACTATGGTTAGCGAGTCGAACTTGACCCTGTTGTGCTGGGATGTCATACAACGTATATCATTATGCCTACATGTGTTCAGTGGTGCAGGTGAAATTTCACACTGGTTTCAGTCAGGGTTCGTACTGCTCATGGAAATCCTGAAAAGTCATGGAATTTGAAAATTTAAATTCCAGGCCTGGAAAGTCATGGAAAATCAGTATTTTTTTGTCATAAGTTATGGGACAATCATGGAAAATGATAATCATGCAAATTCACCTTTCCAGAGTATCCATCTATCATCTGACCTCGTACATGTATGACATCATAATCAGCTCAGCGCGTGTATGATGACGTCACAATCATTACGTCACAAACAGTTCCATATAGACAGTCACCAAATCTCAAATACTCTGACACGTTGTATGAATTGTATGTCTCTGTAATTCTTCGCTATTTAATAAACATGCTGTTGAATATTTAGAAACTAATTTAAATGGGCGCTGTTGCTGCCTTAGGCAGCAACAGCACCCAGTCAAATTGGTTTCAAAATATTCAACAGCTTAAATGTGTGGTTTTTTAGAAATTGATAGTCACGGTGTTCAGAGATCGATCGATCCCAACATGAGTGAGGTGTGGGTGGAGCTTAGCTAGAGATGGGCGGGGCATAGCTAAAACTGGAAAGGTGCATTGAAAGGTCTCTTTGCATACTTTATGCAATAAAAATTACAGCAGTAACTTATCAATACAACGCCTTGGATTGGTTCTTAAGGACGCAATATTCAGAAATTGTGCAGAATATTTATGTAGCTACGTTTTAAATCTAGATATTAATACCTGGAGGTCATGGAATTTACTAATTTTAGTCGTGGAAAGGTCATGGAATTTCAAACACTAAAAGGTGTAAGAACCCTATCCGGTAACGTGTATTCTATGGCTATTCACACACTGGTTTATCACTTGAATCTTTAAACCTTTAGTGACGAAAAAATTAAAATATTTGCTTATCGAATGTCTACTTGCAGGCCAAGTGAAGATTATTTTTGAAAATTGACCATCGGAATGACTGGCTCGGTAACCGAGCCAGTCATTCCAGTGGTCAATTTTCAAAAATATTCTTCACGTGGCCTGCCAATGGACATTTCTCAAGACTACTGCATGGGCCGATTTGGACCGGTTTCGTCATAAAAGGGTTAATACAGTACAGCTCAGAAATAACTGAATTACATGTGTCCAAAACAAAATAAAATGCACTGTTTAATATTTTGAACGTTTAATTGGATTGGAAGACATTGTTGCCATAGACAGCTAAAGTCTTCCTGCTCAATTATATGTCCACACTATTCAATAGAATATTTCTTACATCGTGTTCAAATTTGTAGGTACTAAATGACATGATGTTTCTATTTTGGAAACATTTCAGAGCTGTGCTGCAAGGTGTTCAAAGCAATGGTCCTTTCCAGTTTTAGCTATGCCCCGCCCATCTCTACCTAAGCTCCACTCTGCACACCTCACTCGTGTTGGGATTGAGCAATCCCTGCACTCCCTGACTATCAGTTTCCAGAAAACTATACGTAAGCTGTGTTAATTATTTTGGAACTAAATTGATTGCCTATGGCAGCAGCAGCGCCCAGTCAAATTAGTTTCAAAATATTCAACAGAATGGTAAAGACATACAATTCATACAACGTGTCAGTCTATTATGTGTTAAAGACGGACTAAATCGAGTCATTCATTAATTATGGTTTGCCTACACGTGACGTAGTTGATTATGATGTCAGGTGATGGATGGATAAACTGGAAAGATCTATTGACACTCAGTCATTGCCAGTTGAGATTTTTTTGGTTTAGCTTATTAAACTTTAAACTTTTTTTAAACCTTTCCAGTTTATCCATCAAATCGAATGACATGAATGACATTATAATCAACATGACATGTAGGATGACGTTATAATCAATGACATTATGAATGACGTAGATAAGTTCGTCACAAGCGCTTAGTTGATAACGGACTGAGCATTGATGTATGAATTGGATGGCTTTCCTATTTAACTATAAAGATGCTGTTGAATATTTTGAAACTAATTTGATTGGGTGTTGTTGCTGCCATAGGCAATCAATTAGTTTCAAAATATTCAACAGCTTATAGTTTTCTGGAAATTGATATTCAGGCAGTTCTCAGGGGTCGATCGATCGATCCCAGCATGAGCGGAGCTTAGCTAGAGATGGGTGGGGCATAGTTAAAATTTGATTCATCCATTGTTTGTACCTGTAGCTAATGGTTAAACTGTTTCTCTTCATTTAGGAGGCGGTTGATGATGATTATCTATCCGGTCATTCAGATTCTGCGGACGAGAGTGATTCAGATTTCAGCATTGACGAGAATGATCAAGTGCGCAGCGATGTCGATGACGACGATGAGCCGCACAGAAAGAAACGTGTCGTTACCAAAGCTTATAAGGTGTGAGAAATGATAGGTATATTAACCATGCACTCTACATTACCGCTATGAAATAACGTAAACATTAATATGGGGGAATCACAAATGAGAATTGGATATCAATAAAATCACCAAAAATGAAAGATTTTATCATAGTTTATGAATTAAAAAGAATTTGACAAATTTTCACAAACTGTATCACTGTTTAAATTTTTATCTCATATTTTCACGAAGTTGAAATAAGAGATTTTGGGAGATGGGGAAAAAATGTCGTCGTTGGCGTCTTTTTAAAATAACATGTGGTTATCCGATTTAAAAAAAATTAGACAGATGTGTTCTATGGGATGCTTAGGACTAGTCTGCATCAAAATTATATTTATTTTATATTTTTTTCCATACTTTTATCATGTTTGAACATAGAATATTTTATGTGTCAAGAGTTATCACCCACAATCGGGATATCCGATTTTAAAATAAATGTCACAGATTTGTTCTATACGATGCGTTATACCAGTTCACGTCAAAAAGAAATCGACTTTCAAATTTTGTCCAGATTTTTTTGCAGTTTGAGCTTTGACTATTTTAGTGTGAATTTGCGTGCATGTTATATCCTGATTATGGTTCTTGACTGTGTTATATCCTGATTATGGTTCTTGGCTGAGTGTGTTAACCATTTTTCAAATAACATTTACACCCACAAGTGGTTGGGAGATTTGAATAAAACTTCACAGATTTGTTCTATACGATGCTTAGGACTAGTCCACGTATAAAGGAAATCGACTTTGAGATTTTTTTCTGGAATTTTTAATTGTTTGAACTCTGATTTTCTGGAAATTGATAGTCAAGGTGTTCAGAGATCGATCGATCCCAACACGAGCGAGGTGTGGGTGGAGCTTAGCTAGAGATGGGCGGGTCATAGCTAAAACCGGAAAGGTCCATTGGATTGGATGGCATTGTATAAATGTCTTAGGTAGCAATTTCTTCCAATACAATGGACCCTTCCATTTTTATCCATGCCCAGCCCATCTATAGCTAAGCTCCACCCACACTGTACTCGTGTTGGTATCAGTCGATCACTGAACTCTCTGACTATCATTTTCAAGAGAACTATACAGGTAAGCTGTTAAATATTTCGAAACTAATTTGACTGCCTATGGCAAATTAGTTTCAAAATATTCAACAGCATGTTTATTAGCTCACCTGGCCTGAAAGGCCAAGTGAGCTTATGTCGTGGCGACCGTCCGTCCGTCCGTCAACTTTTCCTTTAAACGACTTCTTCTCAAGAACAGCTGGGCCAATTTCTATATATTTGGCAGGAAGCATCCTTAGGACATAGGGGTCCAAGTTTGTTCAAATGAAGCCGATCGCCCAATTAGGCCAGTGGCCATCTTAGATTTTGGCCGATTTTTAGAAACGTGTTTAAAAATCTTCGCCGAAACCGCTTGAGGGATTGAAGAAAACCTCATGAAATATGATCTAGGGCAAGACCTCAACCAAGTTTGTTCAAGGGAACTTAATTGGTCAAATAGTTTGGCGGCCATCTTGGTTGACTTAGTTTTAGCAAAAATAACTTCTCCAAAACCACTGAAGGGATCAGGCCGAAATTTGGTAGATATGATTAGGGACTAAGGGCCAGTAAAGTTTGTTCAAGAGAAGTTGATCCGTAAAAAAATGTGGCCACTGTGGGCCAATCAAAATATAGCATGTTTGGCGGCCATATTGGATTTTTTTATTTGATGGATTTTGAGGCCGAAATTGGTTTTATTTAGGTTTTTGGGTATTCTGATCTCAAATTTGCAATTTTTGAAACTGTCGGATAAACGGTTTGACAGCCATCTTGGATCATTTTCCCGCCAAAAGCTCCAATGGGAAATTAAAAATATCTTCTCGAGAACTACTGGGCCGATTTCAATTATAGTTGGCATGAAGCATCCTTAAGGCATAGAGATTCAAGTTGTTCAAACGAACCCGATCAGCCAATTTGGCCGGCGACCATCTTGGATTTCGGCCGATTTTTAGAAATGTCTAAAAATCTTCTCCCAAACCGTTTGAGGGATCGATTCAGAACTCGCGAAATATGATCTAGGGTAAGAGCTGAATCAAGTTTGTTCAAGGGAACTTGATAGACCAAATGGTTCAACGGCCATCTTGGATGACCTAGTTTTCACCAAAACGACTTTTTCCCCAGAACCGCTGAAGCGATCAGGCCGAAATTTGTGATATAGAATTAGCAACTAAGGCTGATTAAGGTTTGTTCAAGAGAAGTTGATTTGTCAAAAAACATGGCCGCGGTCGACCAATCAAAATATAGTGTTTGGCAGCCATATTGGATTTTTTTATTTGATGGATTTTGAGGCCGAAATTCGTTTTATTTAAGTTTTTGGGTATTCTGATCTCTAATTTGCAATTTTTGAAAGTTGGATAAACGGTTTGGCAGCCATCTTGGATCATTTTCCCGCCTAAAGCTCCCATACTAAAGCAATGGGAAATTTAAAATGTCTTCTCGAGAACTACTGGGCCGATTTGAATTATATGTGGCAGGAAGCATCCTTATAGCATAGAGATTTCATTTTATTCAAACGAAGTCGATCGGCCAATTTGGCCGTTGGCCATCTTGGATTTCGGCCAGTTTTTAGAAATGTCTTTAAAAGTCTTCTTTTAAACCGTTTGAGGGATCAATTCAGACCTCATGTAATATGATCTAGGGCAAGAGCTCACTCAAGTTTGTTCAAAGGAACTTGATTGACCAAATGGTTCAGCGGCCGTCTTGGATGACCTTGTGATCAGGTGGAAATTTGTGATATATGATTAGGGACTACGGGCCATTAAGGTTTGTTCAAGAGAAGTTGATCCGTAAAAAAAGGCCGGTATGGGCCTATCAATATATAGCGTGTTTGGCGGCCATATTGTATGTTTTTATTTGATTGATTTTGAGGCAAAAATTGGTATTATGTATTTTTGTGCATATTGTGTTTTCAAATTTACCATTTTTGAGACTGTCGGATAAACGGTTTAGAGCCATCTTCGATCATTTACCCGCCAAAATCTCCCATACTCGAGCAATGGGAAATTTAAAATGTATTTTCGCGACATCTTGGATTTTAGTTAATTTTTAGAAATGTCTTTAAAGATCTTCTCCAAAACCGTTTTGGGGATCAATTCAATACGCATGAAATATCATCTAGGACAAGAGCTCCACCAAGTTTGTTCAAGGGAACTTGATTGGCCAAATGGTTTGGCGGCCATCTTGATTAACCTATTTTTTGCCAAAACAACTCCAGAACCACTGAGCGGATTGGGCCGAAATTTGGGAGATATGATTAGGCATTGAGTGCCATTAAAGTTTGTTCAAGGGAAGAAGCTTAGTCAGAAACATGGCAGAAGTGAACGAATCAAATTGTAGCGTGTTTGGCAGCCATATTGGACATTAAAAAATGTCCACAAATGCATTTAAAAGACTACTCCTAAACCACCCACTAACAATTTTGACAAAAATGCACAGTGCTCCAGGTGAGCGACACAGGCCCATTGGGCCTCTTGTTAAATAGTAGAGACATGCAATTCTGACAACGTGTCGTGTCAGAGTATTAAGAGTTAAAGACGAACCTAATAGAATCATTTATGACGTAATGATTATGACATCATCCTACACGTCGCTTAACTGAGTACAATGTCATATGACGCTAAATCATTGATGGATACTCTGAAAGGTGAATTATGTTCAAAGTATTCAGCAGAACATTTACTAACATGTTTTAGAAACATGTTAACTTACATGTATTTATGACGTGTAGTGTAGCAATTCATTGCTTATAATAAGGCCGATTAACCATTTAATGGCCAGAATCGGGTAAAAGAATAAAAGAAATTTGGCCAGTGAATGTGCATTTGCAGGCAAAGATAAGACTATTTTTGAAACTTTATCACTGAACTGACTGGCTCGATTATTGAGCATGCCATTCCAGTCGTAAATCTTCAAAAATAGCTTTCTCTTTGCTTGTAAATAGAGATTTCTCAAGACTAGTGCAGAAAGTGCTTTTGGCTGTCTTGAGGGTTAACCCTTTAACGACGAAGCCGGCCAAACCCGGCCTCTGTAGTGATCTTGGGAATGTCCGTTTGCAGGCCAAGAGAAGACCATTTTTAAAATCTTACCAATGGAATGACTGGCTCGATAACCGAGCCAGTCATTCCAGTGGTAAATTTTCAAAAATAGTCTTCTCTTGGCCTGCAAATGGACATTCAATAAGTAAATATTTTAATTTTTCAAATAAATTTGGTCACTAAAGGGTTAATGGTCCGACTATATGGCATCCATCGTGGTGTTGAGAAATGGTTAATTGCATAGCAAGAGAAGACTATTTTGGATAATTTATCACTGGCATGATTGGTTTGATAAGCGGGCCAGTCTTTTCCGCAGTAAATTTTCAAATACACTTTCTTGGCCTACACATAGACATCGATAAGAATCCATTTTACGCTGGTTTGGCCATTAGTTTAAGACAGATCCTACGATACAATGTGCCTATTCCTTTATCATTGGATGTATGCGACTTGGACTTTTTTTGTAGAGTAAATCTACTCGCGCAGTTGCCAAAATGTTCTCGACACAAACGTACCATCGAATGAAAATACCCTGGTAGTATGGAAGGTACAGAAACCGACTAAATGGACTAAATTTTACTATCTTGAAAATAAAATCCACCATTCAGCGCTCTTCAGACATAGTGAATGGTGAATAATTATAGTAGAATTCAGCTTCTAAGTTCCGCATTTTCATATTTTGCATCACGTGATATGTTTTGACTCCAGCTTGTTTCATGCTCTATTTTTTTCCCGGGAAATACCACTCGAATAAAAAATATGCTCTATGGAACCAATATACTCTAACTTTCATCCAGTCCAATACAGCCATTGTCAAGGTCATTCCATTGTCATAGCTGTATGAAAGCTGTGGAATATTTAGAAAATAACTTAGGAGACCATTCGGGTTCAGTCTGTCGCCTTAGTTGGACTGTAAATGACCACTATTATATGTAATAAGTGGCTTTTTAACATGACGTTTTATCATGATAAGAGTACAAATGTAATTTAAATAAAATGTGTTAGAGTTTAGTACTAACATATATCATAATAGTGATTGATTATGTAATATCATCATGGACTGATGGGAAGGAATCACAATGATTCAGCCAATCATAGCTGTGAACACTTTAGGCATTTACAGACCCTAACTTCAGGATTCTGAACTTGCAGAATAAAATAGAAACCATCGCTTCCTTGTTGTGTCCTACAGTGCAGCTCAGAAATAACTTAACATGTTTTCAAAACAAAATAAAATGTACTGTTGAATATTTAGAATATAAGTTCTAATAATACTGGAAGACAATGCTGCTTACGGCAATTATCTTCAAAATATTCAAGAGGATATTTCTTACATCGTACTAACTAACATGTTTGTGTTTTTGTTTTGGACCCATGTTAACGTATTTCTGAGGTGTGTTGTAATACATGTGAATCTGTATGGTGTTCTCTTTTAGGAGCCTGTGAAAGCACCAGATAAATCTCAGGAAACAAAATCAAAATCGGTAAAATGTCCTGTGAAGGAGAAGAAACCACGGCAACAGCCTTCGTCTGAGCGGCCACCATCAATACAGATTTACCAGACAACCATCGGTATTATAGCCACTGAGTAGCAGCCCTTTAACTGTCCAACTGCTGCTATCCACCAGACAACAATTTCAATGGGAAATAACGCTGGACCTGATGAATATTTTGAAAATAATTTGACTGAAAGTTGTTGGTGGCTTAGCCACCAACAATTTTCAGTCAGATTGTTTTCAAAATATTCAACAATATCCAGAGTAAAACCCCTTGAAAATGTAATCTGCAGAAATTTAGCAGACGGACAGTTAATGATTAAGCTGGCGGTCTTTGTAGTGATCTTGAAAAATGTCTATTTGCAGGCCAAGATAAGTCTGGTTGAAAATCTACCACTGGAATGACTGACTCTCTTGATAGTTGAGTCAGGCATTCCAGTGGTCAATTTTCAAACTATACAGCATTCTCTAGCTGAGATTTACAGTCCAGCTCATAAATAAGTTAACCTGTTTCCAAAATAAAATAAAACATTGTTAGCTCACCTGGCCTGAAAGGCCAAGTGAGCTTGTGCCGTGGCGACCATCCGTCATCTGTCCGTCATCCGTCAGCTTTTGCTTTAAAACGCTACTCCTCATTAACCGCTTGGGCGATTTCAACCAAATTATCCTACGGTCATAGGCTTCCATTTGGAATTTTGAATCCATTTTTTTTTTTGGGTCAAAATTTTAGATTTTATTAAAAATTTACCGGAAATTATCAAAATGCTTATTACCATTTTAACCGATTTCAACCAAATTTGGTTGAAAGGACCCAATGGTCATAGGCTCCAGAACTTCCATTCAGAATCTTGATTCCTAAATTTTTTGGGTCAAAATTTTAGATTTTATTTAAAATTTACCGGAAAGTGTCAAAATGCTTCTTATTACCATTTTAACCGATTTCAACCAAATTTGGTTGAAAGGACCCAATGGTCATAGGCTCCAGAACTTCCATTCAGAATTTTGATTCATCAATGTTTTGGGTGAAAAACTTAGATTTTCTGAAAAATGTACCGGAAATTGTCAAAATGCTTCTTACCATTTTAACCGATTTCAACCAAATTAGGTTGAAAGGACCCAATGGTCATAGGCTCCAGAACTTCCATTCAGAATTTTGATTCCTCAATTTTTTGGGTCAAAATTTTAGATTTTATTAAAAATTTACCGGAAATTGTCAGATTGTTTCTTCGCCTTACCATTCTGAGCGATTTGAACCAAATTAGACTGAAAGTATCCAATGGTCATAGGCTCTAGAATGTCCATTCCGAATTTTGATTCATAAATTTTTTGCATGAAAATCTGAGATTTTATGAAAAATGTACCGGAAATTGTCAAATTGCTACCCTCTTTAGCTGCTTGACATATTAAAAAAAAATTTCTCCAATGGGTTCTATGGTGGTAAGCTCTAGAAAATCTATTCAGAATTTTGATTGATCAATTTTTTGGATGAAAATCTTAAGATTTTATGAAAAATTTACCAGAAATTGTCAAAACACTGCTTCTCCTTAGTTGCTTGACAGATTTCAAACAAATTTGGCTAGAGTGACGCTATCAAGGTAGACTAGAATTTCTATTCAGAATTTTGATTGGTAAACCTTTTGGGTGGCCATCTTGGATTTTCCCAAAATTATCCATCATATCTATTTAAATGCAAGTGGTTCAAATGCTAATGGTCCAGGTGAGCGCCACAGGCCCTTGGGCCTCTTGTTGAATTTTGGACTTAATTTGCCTAATGTTTTCCAATCAAATCAGGTCCAAAGTATTCAACAGAATATTTCTTACATTGTGTTAAAAATTGTACTGTTTGGAAACATTAAGTTATTTCTCATCTGTATTGTACAGCGTTGTTCTCTTTACCTGAAATTTACTAAATACAAATTTCTTGACCAGTTCTTCAGGGCATAATTTAGAATTTGATATTTGCATAGCATATATTGCTATGGAAATTATAAATTGTATAGCTGTCCGCAGAAATATATAGCAAGCAACTCTGTCACTGATAAATTCCCCAATCTGAATCTCAGATCAAACAAGCAGGAAAGTTATTGAACATTTTGAAATTAATATGACTTAGGCAGCAATGGCTTCCAGTCATATTAATTTCAAAATACTCAACAGAATATGCTTTACATTGTAAAGAATTTACTTTTTCAGGGATTTGTTGTTCAAACGGTTAATGATAGAACTTAAGAAAATCAGTGATAAATTGCAATCGCATGCAATTTTTGCATAGCAGATATAGCTATGCATGTTGCAGAATGTATAGCAGTGGCCTAAATATGTGTATCAAATTGAGATGCGATACCAGATAAATTATGCCCTGTTCTTGATGTGTGTTTCTCGCACTGCTAATTCACGTTTCTCAAATTGAAATGTTTGAATTCCGGGGAATATGGCCTCGTTTGATGGCTTTATTCTATAAACTTCAGTGGGATGGTTTTTATATGCCTGGTTGATAATGGGTCGTATTATGTGATGGCGCATGGTAGTGTTGTTCCGATTAAGTGATTTGATCGATGATTGATTGCTTTGCATGTTCAACCAACCGATCGATCATGACTTCAGAAATCGATTTGGTTGTTTATAAATTGACTTTATTGAATATTTTAACTGGTCAAGCTAGAAAACGAACACTTTGGAAAGGAATTTAAATTTAATTGTTACAACTATATGGTATTACTCCTTAGTCTAAGAAATTAGTTCTTTCAGCACTAAAATAGTATGTTAATTTCAAAGCAACCATACCAATAACATGGCGAATATTTTGAAACTTATCTGACTAACAGCTTCCAGTCAAATTAGTTTCAAAATATTCATCAGATTTTTCTTAAATTATTAGGAATCTGTCTTGGTTTGAAGGGGGTAATTATTCTTGAATATACTATAATTACTGCATTCAAAATGGGTAAAAAATGAGAACCTGTTATTATCAATCATTAATTGATCATCGGTTGGTACATAAAACTAATCATCGATCATAAAAATAGTACCAATTCCCAACACTAGTGCATGGCATCTGTCTCTCTGTCTGTCTGTTAACAAACCTGTGTCCTTTTAAATGTGTTTGAAAGTTTTGTTTCCGTAGAGATGATGTGTCATGTTTTTGTTTCGACGAGATCCGTCCATATTTCTGAGAGTTATCCCGCCCCCCCCCCCACCCCCTCACCCTTGCAATGCCTAAAACGTGTCCAGGCCATATTTCAAAAATATTATGTAGAGACCTAGGGTTAGGATTTTGTTTCGACGAAATCCGTCCATATTTGTGAAATACTTAAATGCATAAAAAATTTATGTTCAGGCATGTTTTTAATCTACATTTGAAATTGTTTCAGTGGACATATTAGGTAGAGGATCCATCTATATTTCTGAGAGTTCCCCCCCCCCCACCCCCCTGAAAAGAGTGAAATTCGTCTAAAATCTTTTGAACCTACATTTGAAGTTCTTTTTCCAGTGGACATATTAGGTAAAGACAAAATGTCATGATTTGGTTTTGACGAGATCTGTCTATATTTTCCAGAGGTATCCTCCATGAAAAGCTTAAAATTCATCAAAGACTGGCGTATTATGCCCCGCTAAGCGGTGCTCTTGTTGATAAACGTGTCTGTTATTTTATTTTTCAGATAAGAAGGCACTCCGACATTCCACGGCTAAGAAATCCAAAGAGACTGAATTCCGCAGAGAACAGCGGGAAGCACGCGAGCGAATGATAAAAGATATTGCTGCCAAGAGGAATGTTTCTGACGTACGCCGACTGACGCAGGAAGAGCTATTGAGGGAAGCGAAATATACAGAACATGAGAACCTAAAATCACTGGGTAAGAAATGGAGCGTTTAAACTCGTCCCTTGTGCCTCTTGTTTTCAGTGGATATTTTAGGCGGAAATACAGGGTCATAATCTTTTGCTTTTAGCTCAGCGTTACAAAGTAAAATGGGAAATTGCGATACCCTCCTTGCTGTCCAGCGGTGGCAGTAGCGGCGGTGGTGAAGGCGTCCAATTTGTGTTTAGCTCAATTTATCAGTTCCAATCTCTTGTTTGGTTAATCATACTGGAGACAATCACGTTGGGGTCAACAGGTCAAAGGTCAAGGTCTCTGTGACCTTAATAAAAACTTTGTTGTTGCAGCATTAACATTTTGCTTTAGCTCAACTTAGCAGTTCATATATCTTCTTTGGTTAATCTTACGGGAATATCACAAAATGACTTTGGGGTCAAGTGACATGGCCACTGATATTTATTTTATACTTGAAGTCAAACCTCATTGTTCATTACAAAATTGTAAAATCAAGCGTTATGATTGCATTGCAACCACATTTCTGGTTGCAAATGCCATCCATATTTGCCAGAGTTCACTTACCAAACTTGAAATTCATCGAAAATGCCTAGACCTATTCAGTTCAAATTTGGTACATGGAATAATATTGTAATCATGTCTCAGTGCCATCCATTCATATTCGCCTGAGTTATCTCCCTTGAAAAATGTAATATTCACAAAGACCTACTATTCACATGTACGCGTATAGATTTTCAGTGATAAAGCCTTAGCTTTTAACCATGTAGCCACCTGGGCCCCTAAATGCAAAACTTAAGGGGCCCAGTCAAATTTTTAAGAGCTCAATCTTTTAATTAAGATGCATCGGCACACAACATCCCAGATTTAAAAATGCAGGATATAATAATTTAGGAGTTACTTTCAAGCTTAACCCTTTCACTGGTAAATTAGATGTTTCTCAATTTCATGGCACGCAAACAGAAAATCTGTTGAATATTTTGAATTTAATGTGGCTTGTAGCCATTGCTGCCTTAGGCAGCAATGGCTTCCAGTCACATTAATTTCAAAATAATCAACAGAATTTGCTATACATTGTAAAAATTTTACTTTTTAAGGATTGAAAGGGTTAATGAAACTGGCTCAACCTGCAGTAGATTCGTCAGATATATAAAATTATTTTCTGTTCACAATCTCAAAATATGAATGGAAAGATTTAGGTTGTTGGCTGGGCTAGTGAGTTAAAAATTTTGGTAGCCCAACCTAAAATTTAGTAGCCATGGCTGCTGGGCCCCTGTTAATCTTCATTACTGTAGATTTTCACTAAAACTTGTTTCTGTCTTGTGATTGCAGAGCGTTATCATCAGCTAGAATTAGAAAAGAAGAAAGGTCACATTCAGAAGCAGGTGTTTAAAGGCCCGCTCATCAGATACCAGTCAGTCACCATGCCGCTTATTGAAGAGTTATCGGACGCGGCTGAGATTAGCGTGGATGAAGATGGGTAAGTCAGAGTTCACAGAGATCCTTGAAAATGCTTGAAGTAGGTGAATTAACATTTGTTTTCTTTAGCACTTAGCACTTTAGTGTTCCATTAAATATAGACACGTTTGAAGAGCAATTTCACTAATTAGTTGTTGCTGACTAAGGCACCAACAACGTTATCAAATTGTTGTCCATAGAATCACACGACACTCAGTATTACTATCTAAGCAGTGAGTATATATGGCCAAAATACGCTTTGCCTGCACGAAAGAAATATTTCGCCTAGCTACAGGGTGTACGTTTCTGTTCGACCAATGCATTTCAAACAAATGCACAAATCCGTCAACTAACCATGCACACTGTTTGCTAAGCATTCATTCTTGGCTAGAAAGAGTATATAGGCCTCTGCTCACTTTACCTAAATAGTAATATATTGATTGCACATGTGTGGATAATAATTCGACAATGTTGTTGGTGCCTTAGAAACCAACAACTTAGTCAAATTGCTATTCAAATCCGTAGCGAGAGTTGACTAAATATTATAATGATTATTTTAGAATACATAGACTGAAAGCTGTTGCAGCAACACTTTTCAATAAAATTTGTATCAAATCTATAGCAGGTAGTAATTGCATTACATACTCATTATTTTGACAACAATTTGACTCAATATTGGTGCTGTCATTGATAGCAACAACTTTCACGCAAATTACTGTCAATGTATAAAGGCATTCTCCTATTTTCTCCTGGACATTGAACACTTTCTCTGAACATTATTGAAATACAGACTATTGAATGTACTGCCATGAATACTCCCTACGTGCATGCTTATGCTTCCAGAGCTGGAGGACAAATGACTAGTTGCATGTGAAATCAGGTTGGTTTTGTTTGAGAAATCCTGGCTTGTGCAGACAATAGACTAAGCGATTATGGCATCCAACAGTTCCAACGATTATTGAGTCAGGGCATTGCATGCTGTGTAGCATTGCACGCCAGGTAGCATTGCATGCTGGATAAATTGAACAGGCATCTCGCATCCCATGCAAGTGTCTATATTTAATGGAACACGAGAGCTTTAAAGCCAGCCAAAAATATAGTAATATAAAAATTAGTTACCTCTCCGGGATGTAGAAATTGTTTGAGTGTAGCTTTCGTGACCATCTCGGTCACTTCTTCAGCACTAACTGACGGTCGCGGGCAACGTCACTCAGGTCAGATCTTGTGGAGTCACGTGACAGCATGGACTGGTAGCTACACTCAAACAATTCCTACATCCCGGAGAGGTAACTAATTTTTCCGTATTATGAATCATCCTGGGATCGGGACCAACTTTTTCGGAAACAGCCAAAAATAGTTTCAGCTGTATCAGTGATGGTTTAAGCGCATCTGATTGGCCCACGACATCATCGAGATTGGACAAAAGAAATCTAGGCCCTTTCTGCATGTTTGTGTATTGCCACTCGATATCGTCGACTTTGGACATTGGACATAGAAATAGGCTCTGCTGTGTTTGTACTTTGCCTCAAGACATGGTCAGTGCAGAACATTCTCATGAAATTTGGTACATCCAGGGTTTGTATACCGAAATTTAATGGATAGCGCTATGTGACTTGACCGGGTTCAGCATTGGTTATTTTAACATGATTGATCAGCTTTAACTGTTTCCACTCTATGTTTAGACTCTCATGTTCTATGTAAATAACCAAAAAACTGGTGTACATTTTTCAACAATTTTGGTGAACAATGTTGCAACACCTTTCCAGAGTACCCACCCATCATATGATGTCATAATGAACTGCGTGATGTGTACACTGACATCATAATGAATGATGTCATGAATGAAGTCGATAAGTACGTCACGAACGCATATTTGAAGACGGTCTATGCATTGTTGTACAAATTGTTTGCTTTTACTATTTAATAAATATTCGGTTGAATATTTTGAAACCAATTTGACTGGACGCTGTTGTTGCCATAGGCAGCAACAGCACCCAGTCAAATTAGTTACAAAATATTCAACAGCTTCCCTGTAGTTTTCAGGAAATTGATTGCTATGGCATTTGGGGATCGATCAATCCCAACACGGCGAGGTGTGGGTGGAGCTTAGCTAGTGATGGGCGGGGCATATCTAAACATGGAAAGGCCCATTGTTTGAAAAATGAACACCAGTTCATCTTTTAATTTAAATTAAAAATTTTGACACCCTACTGGTAAGGGTTAAGACAAATTTTACAGTATAACATTTGTGATAATAATGGCTTTATATATATATATATTATATATTTCAGTGAGGTGACCAACAGTCGGGTATCACCTACTGAGCTGGTAATCCCACCAGTCACAGGCGGACACGGCACAAAAGACAAATGCTCACGAACATTTATAACCTTCACAGATACGAAAATATTCAGAGATTTATTTCCACAAAGGCGGATACCGAAGCCAGCTCAAAAACAGTTCTGTCCAATCACGCGGCGACCGGCAAAATATTTTGATCCGATTACGAAGACCGCGTACGCGACTGCACAAGCATTTAAAATTATACGCGAGAAGTATTTAGAGCAGGGAAGTAAGCTCAAGGAGGCGTCCGGATCATCAGTGAAAAAACAGAAACCTGTAGTGAATGTATCAGAACCTGTAACAGTGACGAGTTGAACAGCATAACCTATAATTCAAGCCCACGGATAACGCTTGCATGGTTAAGTGTGCCAAAACCAGGCTCTGCAGTCGTCTTGAATAGTGTCCATTTTCAGACCACAAAAACTATTTTTGAAAATTTACCATTGGAATGACTGGCTCAATAACTGAGCCAGTCATTACAGAGGTAAATTTTCAAAAATATTCTCTTGGTCTGTAAATAGACGTTCCATACGGAAATATTTTTATTTGTTCTTGACCAAAATTAGCCATTAAAGTGTTAAATATTGACGAGTGGCTTTTTATGATCGTTTGAAAGAATATTATGTTGAATATTACGAAAAATAATTTCGGGTCAAATTATTTTCAAACTATTCAACAGGTTTCCCTTATGTTTGCGCTGAAATTGCGATACGAATACATGATTGAATAGAGTATTAACAATTAGGGCACTTGACTACACTGCATAGTCGGTGTCTATGACGTAGAATTCATATGGGAAGAGAGGTTGTGTGGTTGGTTCATTCATTTTATTGGCCACTCACACCCGAGTGTATTTGAGCCATGTTTCACGTTAGATGGTGCTTCCCCGAGTGACGGATTTATGGATGTGATCTGTCACTCAAGTATCTGATGACATAATGAAATACATCACGCGTTAGCTGATATCACAATCGTAATCACGTAGTACTCTCACAAACTATATTTTTAATGAATTTGCAACTTAACCCTCAAATTTGTTCAAGAAAATGTCTATTTACAGACCAAGAGAAGACTATTTTTGAAAATTTACCACTGGAATGACTGGCTCGGTTATCGAGCCAGTCATTCCAGTGGTAAATTTTCAAAAATAGTCTTCTCTTGGCCTGCAAATGGACATTTCTCAAGACCACTGCAGAAGCTGTTTTTGGCTGATATGAGTGTTAAACAGTTAATAAACAATCTGTTGAATATTTGTCATAGGCAGTAACAGCCCCCAGACAAATTAGTTTCAAAATAGTCAACATCTTAACGGTATAGTTGCCTCGAAACTTAAATTTTGGGAATTTATGTTTAAAATGTTCGAACCGATTCCAACATATGTAGAAAAAATGTGGGCGGAGCTTAGCTAGAACAGGGCGGGGCATGGAGCTAAAAATAGATCCTATTGTACATGCGCTTAATTATAGCGTATAATAGCGGAATCCAGTCTATCGATGAATCAATCATATGATGTTATAATCAACTACGTCACATGTAGGCCGATGTCATAATCGATTATGTCATGAATGACGAATCACGAATTGTACGTTTTTTCTATTTAATAAAAATTGTTTAATATTTTGAAACTATTTTGACTGGGAGCTGTTGCTGCTGTATTAATTAGTTTCAAAATATGCAACAGCTTACCTGGTTAGTTACCTTGAAATTGGGATTCTGCGAATTCAGAATTCTAAGTATATAAATTGATTCCAACACATACAAAGTGGGCGGAGCGTAGCTAAGAATGGGCGGGGCACAGCTAGAACTGGATCCATGTATTGTTGCTGTATGGCCCGATAGATCACTATTGTATAAACTCAGGTAGGTGAGCTAAAATCAAAATACTTGTATCTGAAGTAATGTAGTCACTGGGCCCTCTTAGTGTCGGTTTGTATTAATCACAGAAATATTGCATCATGCGTGTAATAATAATGGAAATACAAGGACAAGTTGTTAAAATATACATCATTTATTTCATAAATAATTATGAACAAGTCATTGCAAGTAATACAAATCCTTTCGATTCCCGCATTGGTTGAAATCTGGGTAATGGACATCTCTAGCTAAGCTCCACCCACACCTCGCTCGTGTTGGGATCGATCGATCTCTGAACACCCTGACTATCAATTTCCAAAAAAATACACAGGTAAGCTGTTGAATATTTTGAAACTAATTTGACTGGGTGCTGTTGCTGCCCTGCGCCCAGTCAAATTAGTTTCAAAATATTCAACAGCATGTTTATTAAATAGCAAAGAATTACAAAGACAATTCATACAACATGTCAGACTATTTGAGATATGATGACGTAATCATTGTGATGTCATCATACACGCTCTGAGCTGATTATGATGTCATACGAGGTCAGATGATGGATGGATACTCTGGAAAGGTGAATTCGCTTGCCTGCTCCCTATAACTGGTATATGCGCTTACATTACAGTATTTGTTGAAAGGGGATGACGCCAAATTAACGAAGTTTGTATTTTTTATCAAGGGAGATAGCTCTGGCAATTATTGATGGAAACTAACAAAACAGGAAGCTGACCTCTGTCTTAATACTATTAATCTAAATTCTGAATTTGGTGCAAATATGTTTAGTCGAGCATGAGTTATTGCCTGAAAACGGCTAAATTAATGAAGTTTGTATTTTTCAGGGGTTGAAACTCTGGCAAATATTGTTGAAAAGTTATGGAACACAAACTTGACATCTGCCTCAGTAGTATCAAGCTATATTTCAAATTTGGTTCAAATTTATTTAGTATAACTATCAACATTTATTTTTTCAAGGGGAAACAACTCCTGGTAATTTGACTAAATGCTGCTGTTGTCATTGGTAGCAACAACTTTCACGCAAATTATTGTCAAATCATATAAAGTCTATCATATTTTATCCTGGAAATAGACACATATGTGGACAGTATTGAAATACAGGCTGTCAAATTTACTGCCGTGAATACGCCTTGCGTACTTATTGTTTCCAGAGCTGACTGACAAATGAGCATTTGCACAGGCAGGCCAGGTCTTTTTGTTTGAGAGATCCTTGTCCAGACAGACAAGAGACTAAACGAATGTGGCGTCTAATAGTTACACCGATTATGGAGTCAGGACATTGCATCCTGGGTAGCATTGCACACTGGGTAGCATTGCATGCAGGGTAAATTGAACAGAGATCAACAGCTCTCTCATATCTTGTCCAAAAGTTTTTTATTTAATGGGACACAAGAACTTTAAGCCAGGGTTATATATTAGTATTTTTCGCTAAAATGCGGTCACAGCCCAGCTCAGTAAGCAAAATCCTGGGAAAACTCAGGCTGTATTGTGTATATGCTTCTACAGTACTGTCACAGCACAATTTTGGAATGTGTAACCAGATCGGAATGAACATAGCCCTGGCAGAATGAATATAGCCCTGCGTAAGGGTTTTAACATGTCAAGATTTTGTTGCATTTTGTAAACTATGAAAATGAGATCGGAATAAAATCTTATCAAAGCAGTAATCAAATCGTGTGTGTACATGGCTGATGACCGTTATGGTCATTCCAACCGACATGTTCAGCTTTGCACACACGTATTAATTGCCGGAAGTTGATATATATACGTTTCAGTAGTCACTTGAACATAATTATAATTACTAAACGCCGCAAGACCACCTTAATATGTAATATGTGCTAGATTTCTGATTCTAAATCAAGGTTACTACCATACCATGGAGGAAAAGTAAAATCCTGGTCTTACTCTCTGCAGTGATGCTGACATTGCTGCACGCTGTGTCTTGGGGAACATAGCTTTGCCATCCTTCTGGAAGCTATGGATTCGTAGATCAACGATGCCCTTGACAAAATGACTGCAAAATATACAATGCAACATGCGTATCCTTGATGCTGTATAACTGTAACAGCTGGACAGCTCCAAAGGCAGCTCTAGACAAACTCGATGCCTACCACCGCATACCTACACCCCATCACTGGACATCGATGGCCAGACAGCATAATTTCCAATGATGCACTATACAAGATGTGTAATACATCGCCACTGTCTGTAAAAGTCACCCAGCAAAGATGGTCCATGTTTGGCCATGTGCTAAGGATGCCAGAAGACACACCAGCACAGAGAGCCTTGGAATTTACCATACTGGGAGCCAGCAAATACAAAGCCAGGAGAGGACGTCATTGCATAAATCTGCTAAGCGTGCTACAGGGTGACCTCAAGAAAGCAGGCCACGGTACACTCAAATCAAGAATGGACCTGAGGAAGTTAAGGACATCGGCTGAGGATGAGACACAGTTGGCAAAAGCGAAGGCCTGATTGTAGCTGTAAGATGTTTCTACTACTACAGCCGCAGAATACAGTAATCATACATACATACTGCCATACCAAGGCTTGTCTACGATTCTCTCAGAATTGTCTAGGAGCCGGCTCTGAGCGTATTTTAGCATAAAATCCTAATATGTAACACCAGGTTTAGTTTCTTTTTTGTCTTTAGCGTGCTCTTAGATTAGGTTTTTAGGTTTATTTTAGGTTTGATGACACAAAAATATTGTTTTGGTAGTCTACTGATCATGTCAACTATTCAGGATTCAAGATTGCACCTGGAGCATGACACTCATTGCCATGTGAATGTTCACAGTAATATCCATCTCTACCCTCAAACTAGTTGCCCTATAGGTAATATACACCTGTGCAAAAGTTAAGCACCAGCAAAAACAATAGAACGTAGAAACATGATGGTACAACTAGGCTGCCATACTTTTTGTCCCCGCGTTAGCTGACATAATTCCAAGTACGAAATGCACATGCATGCATGACTTCACGCCGCTTGATGTCCGTGCGTGGCGGGAAACAGCACACGTGTTCAGTTATGTAAAAGTCCAGTTTGAGGTGTAGAACATTACATACAGATTTAGGCGACAAGATTAGGAATTTTGTGTACATGACCGTGGTGTATTTGTACAGAGAGAATTAGCTCTTGATTGTGAACCGCTATGGCAAGACGAAGGTTAAGTGATCGTGTGAAGTGGCAAATCATAGGCATGCATACCACTGGTATGTCATGCAGAGAGATTGGCAGACAGCTGAACATTAACCATACTGTAATCAGTCGTTTGATTGCAAAACATGGGCAAACTAACGAGGTGAAGGACAGGCCTAGATCTGGAAGACCGAAGAAGACTACTGCCCGTGATGATCGAGCCCTAGTACGCCTTGTTAGGAGATCTCCATTCACCAACAGCAGAGTGCTCAGCCAGCAATGGGAAACGCGCAATAGAGTGTCAATGTCTACCGTCAAAAGGAGACTGTATGCTGCTGGCATGAAAGCTAGGAGACCTGTCAGACGTCCTCTCCTCACTGCACACCACAAAGAGGAGCGTCTGAGGTGGTGCAACGAAAGAAGACACTGGAACATGAGATCCTGGAGACGGGTACACTGGTCCGATGAAAGTCGGTTCCTGCTTCATGCCACAGATGGTCGAACTCGTGTATGGAGGTCCAGACGCACGGCGTACGACCAACGTAACATCATGGAAGAAGTTCCATTTGGTGGAGGTTCCGTTATGATATGGGGGTGCATCTCATTTGATTGTAAGCTGGATCTGTTGACTGTACCTGGAACACTAAATGGACAAAGATATCAAGATTCCATACTGGATAGAGTTGTGGTCCCTCATTTTGTAAATCATGCACCTGGAACCCACCCTATATTCATGGATGACAACGCCCGACCACATCGTGCTAGAGCTGTGCATGAATACCTCCGCCAGAATGCCATCGAAACCCTACCATGGCCAGCAAGGAGCCCTGACATGAACCCTATTGAGCATATCTGGGACAATCTGGGAAACATGGTGAGAAGGAGGGATCCTCCTGTGCAGAACCTACAGGAATTAACAGACGCACTCCATCTTGAATGGCAACGAATACCACAATGGCGTATCAGTCGGTTGGTGACCAGCATGAGACGTCGTGTCCAGGCCGTCATCCAGGCACAAGGTGGATATACCCGGTATTAATAATGACAGTCTCAAACTCGTGCACAGATGTTAAACTTCGTTTTCAGACACCATTAATGACAATCTAGCCACGTGTGTCAACTGTAGGGCAATAGTTGTCAGTTGTGTCAACGTAACCATATTCAGGCCTCGTTTTCAAGTTCAAACAAAAACATACAGTGTTTCCCCACCATCATAATCAGCATTCCTCTAGTTGCATTATTACCTCTTGCACTAAGATGGATGGGTACATAAATGTTTATGCTATTGCTTTCTTCATAGCACATGAATATACCCTCGCATGTGCGTAAAAATAGGGTGGTGCTTAACTTTTGCACAGGTGTATATTTAATGAGTTTAATCGATCCCGCAAGCGGTTTCAGAGATTTTTAAAGACATTTCTAAAAATAGGCAAAAATCTAAGATAGCCGCCAGCCAAATTGGCCGCTCGGCTTCCTTTGAACAAACTTGGATTTGTATGCTCTAAGGATGCTTCCTGCCAAATATAATTGAAATCGGTCTAGTGGTTCTTGAGAAGTCGTTTAAACAAAACGTTGACGGACGGAAGTAGACGGACAGTCTCCATGGCATAAGCTCACTTGGCCATTCTGGCCATGTGAGCTAATAACTGAGCCAATCATTCCAGTGGTATCCTTTCAAAAATAGTTTTCTCTTTGCTTGTAAATCTCCGTTCTCTTGGTTTATTCTGTTTACCAATCTCGATTGGGAGCGGCGTAAATCTCAACAACCATGATTTACACTGGATATGCCCCACCCATTTCGAGGTATGCCCCGCCCATTTCTAACTAAGCTCCGCCCATTTCTAGCTTTTCTCTGCCCATGTTTACACATGTTGGGATCGATTTATATACTTTGAGCCCTGAGCCTGGTAAAAATACAGATTAGCTGTTGAATATTTTAAAAATAATTTGACAGGGGCTGTTGTGGCCTTTGGCAGCACCATATGGTTGTAACAGCTCCCAGTCAAATTAGTTCCAAAATATTCAACACAATGCTTGTTAAATTGTAAATCCATCAGACATACAATTCGTACATTTGACAGACCTTTCAAGCGTCATCATGACGGTATAATATGTCATAATGATTGTGACATCAAATGTGACACATTATATACTTGAGTGACAGTAACAGTATATATGTGGCTAGGACTTTGATGACCATGAATACATGATCATAATAACCAGTCAGATACTAATGATGTACTACACACAAACGAATGACATCATCAGATACTGATGAGATACTACACAACATCGGATACTGATGAGATACTACACACAAAACAGTAACATCGGATAGAGACGAGATACTCCACACAAAACAGTGACATCTTCAGATACTGATGAGATACTACTACCTACACACAATCCAATGACATCATCAGGAACTGATGAGATATTACACACAAACCAGTGATGACATCAGATACTGATGAGATACTACACACAAAATGGTGACATCGGATAGAGAAGAGATACTCCACACAAAACAGTGACAACTTCAGATACTGATGACATACTACATGCAAAACTGACATCAGATACTGATGAGATACTACATGCAAAACAGTGACATCAAATACTGATGACATACTACTAACCCGTGACCTCATCAGGTATTGATGAGCTACCCAACCCAGTGACATCATCAGATACTGAAGAGATACTACATGCAAAATAATGACATCGGATACTGATAAGATACGACACACAAAACAGTGACATCAAATACTGATGAGATACTACACACAAACCAGTGTCATCATCAGATACTGATGAGATACGACTACCTACTACACACAAACCAGTGAGGACATCAGATACTGATGAGATACTACACACAAAACAGTAACATCGGATAGAGAAGAGATATTCCACACAAAACAGTGACATCTTCAGATACTGATGAGATACGACTACCTACACACAACCCAATGACATCATCAGGAACTGATGACATACCACACACAAACCAGTGACGACATCAGATACTGATGAGATACTACACACAAAACGGTGACATCGGTAGAGAAGAGATACTCCACACAAAACAGTGACATCTTCAGATACTGATGACATACTGCATGCAAAACTGACATCAGATACTGATGAAATACTACACGCAAAACAGTGACATCATCAAATATTGATGACATACTACTAACCCGTGACCTCATCAGGTACTGATGAGCTACTACACCCAACCCAGTGACATCATCAGATACTGAAGAGATACTACATGCAAAATAATGACATCGGATACTGATAAGATACGACACACAAAACAGTGACATCATCAAATACTGATGAGATACTACACACAAACCAGTGTCATCATCAGATACTGATGAGATACGACTACCTACTACACACAAACCAGTGAGGACATCAGATACTGATGAGATACTACACACAAAACAGTAACATCGGATAGAGAAGAGATATTCCACACAAAACAGTGACATCTTCAGATACAGATGAGATACGACTATCTACACACAACCCAATGACATCATCAGGAACTGATGACATACTACACACAAACCAGTGACGACATCAGATACTGATGAGATACTACACACAAAACGGTGACATCGGTAGAGGAGATACTCCACACAAAACAGTGACATCTTCAGATACTGATGACATACTGCATGCAAAACTGACATCAGATACTGATGAGATACTACACGCAAAACAGTGACATCATCAAATACTGATGACATACTACTAACACGTGACCTCATCAGGTACCCAACCCAGTGGCATCATCAGATACTGAAGAGATACTACATGCAAAATAATGACATCAGATACTGATGAGATACTAAACATAAAACAATGACATCAGATACTGAAGAGATACTACTAACTACACATACATCAGTGACATCATCAGGTACTAATGAGATACTACATGCAAAACAATGACATCAGATACTGATAAGATACGACACACAAAACAGCGACATAAAATACTGATGAGACACCACACACAAAACAGTGACGTCATCAAATACTGATGAGAAACTACTAACTACACACACACCTGTGACATCATCAGGTACTGATGAGCAACTACACTCAAAACAATGACAGCAGATTCTGATGAGATACTACAAGCAAAACAGTAGCATGCTGGTTACTGTCAAGATTATGTGAGCTGTGAGATGAAGAGTGGACGGAAGCTCAGTAGTCAATAAATTACTATTATATTACAATACAAACAAATATTAAAAATATTTTACAATAATTTTATATAAAATATGGTTGATCTAGATATTTATATACAAAGTGTCATTCATCAGTGAACAGGAACTACAGACAGTTTACGAGTGACAGTTCATGGCGAAGATCATATATGTATTAAAATGTAACATCCTTCTAGGTGTGTTGACCTAGAATCACTGCATGTGGGTGTGGGTGTGTGTTGTGTCTGTATCAGCAGTAACAATAAAATCATTATGATACGAAGCATTAAGATGGTAGCGTCGTTCTTATTTGAAACTTTCGTTCCAGATTTCGTCGCTGAATGGATCAATTTGTCGTGATTTGTACTGTTCCTTAAACTCTCCGCCGAGCATCTCCAAGTCTTGGCCACTACGAATGACACCCTGAATAAAAATAAACCATCTTAGTATAGTTGATAGATAAATCCAATTTAAATATATATTCTGATTGAATACTGATTCCAGTATGGCTGCATACAAATGGAGGGATCAGATCTGTCACTCAAATATCTGATTTCATAATCAATCTACATCACTTCTGAGCACTCAAATAGGACACATCAGACAAAATGGGTAAAGATCTGAAGGTAACCATAAAAAGTGTAAGTCTCATGAACTTACAATTGAATAAACATTGTGTTGAATACCTGGAAAAATTCTATTCTTTACGATATAAAACTTAGACTATTTTAAAATTAATTTGACTGGAGTTATTGTACGAATTGTATGTCTTTACTATGTAACCATTTAGCACTCATATCAGCCAAAAACAACGTCAGCAGTGGTTTTGAGAAATGTCCATTTGCAGATCAAGAGGAGCCTATTTTTGAAAACTTACCACTGAAATGACTGGCTCGATAACCGTGGTAAAATTTCAAAAATAGTATTCTATTGGTCTGCAAATGGGCATTTTATATGAGAAAATATAAATTTTCTTGAAATTTAAGTGATAAAGGGTAAACAGTGTGTTGAACACCTGGAAAACGTCTATCTTTACCATATAAAACTTAGTCTGTTGACTATTTTAAAGTAATTTGACTGGAAGCCGTTGCTGCCAAAGCTTCCAAGCAAATTAATTAAAAAATATTTCAGTTTTCTTGTATGGTCACCTTGAAAATGAGATGTGGGGAATTCATCAATGAAAGGGGGTGGGGGGGTTAATGTAATTTTCTATAAAAAAGACATTTTAAAGGTATAATCGCCGCCATTTTGTGTCCTGCAGCAAAAGGGTGGGATGTCATGTAAGTGCCAATGCATTACATTCTTTATTATGTAATACTCATTTTGTTGAATATTTTAGAACTAATTTGACTGGAAGTTGTTGCTGCCTAAGGCTTTCACTGATTAATTCCCTATATCTCGTTTTCAAGGCAACCATACATAAAAACTTGAATATTTAGATATTAATTTCTAAATATTCAACATAATAAGTCCCCTGTTTAAGACTATATGCTCGGCCTCAACGTGGCGCAGGGGTGTAACCCACTGGGTGTCAATCCAGACATTTGGAGGGGCTAACCAGAGCATTATGCACAACGCAAAAAAAACACACAAAAAACATAAGTTTCATATTGAATTTACTTTTTCGGGGATTTGTCGTTGAAAGGTTTAAATTAAATGTCTCAATGAGTGAGAGAATAGGAAGGGAGGAAAAAAATACAGGGGGAGGGGCATTGAGGGAGACGAAGACGGTGAAGTGAAAGAAAGAAAGAGCGAGGTGGGGTTTGTGGGGGGTGAGCGAGAAAGACAAAATATTTAGGACAAACTATTTCCAGTCTGTGACCGGATACTGATCCATGAAGAGAAGGCCTATTATAACGGAGTGAATATTCCACTCAAAGAATGTAAATATACAAACCTTTGGAAGATATCCGAGTAGTTTCTTAGCATGTTCCTGTAGCAGCCTCTGTCTCTCCTGTTCAATGACCTGTTGACGGTATCCCTCCATCCTCTCCTCATCACGACGCTCATCAAGCTCTCGTTCCTGTCAAATAAACAGCATGTCATTATTATAGGAGCCTAACCATAACCTTTCAATGCCTGAATTTGGTTAAGAAAATCTAAATATTTGCTTATGAATCTTCATTTACTGGGCAGGAAAATACTATTTTTGAAAATTTACAGGTGGAATGACTGGTTCAGTTACCGAGCCAGTCACTTCAGTTGTAAATTTTCAAAAATCGCATTCTCTCAGCAATGGACATTCTTTAAGAGGGTTATTCAAGGGTAGTTTTGCCCGGTTCCGCCGTGAAATCATTAAGATGTTTGTAAGATGAAACCTGTAAAACAATTTGACTTATTCACATTCTCATTATAGCCCTACACAGTGTTAAAATCTACCAAACTAATACCACATCTTTGCCAATTCCTGAATTCCAATCAAATTAAGTCCAATATATTCAACAGTACATTTTATTTTGTTTTAGAGACATTAACCCTTTAACCCTTGAATTTGTTTTTAAAATTTAAATTTTTCAAAGAAAATGTCCATTTGCAGACCAAGAGAAAATAATTTTTGAAAATTTACCACTAGTCATTCCAGTGGTAAATTTTCAAAAAATAGTCTTCTTGGTCTGCAAATGGTCATTTCGCAAGACCACTGAAGAATCCATTTTTGGCTGATATGAGTGTTAAAAGGTTAACATTTTCTGAGCGGTAACGTAGTCGATTAATCAATCCGGAAATTATTCTGATAAATTTCTAGGCACATCAAACTAGCCCTAATCTGAAGCCATGAAGTTCCTGTCACTTACCCGATCCATGGCATACTGTTCACGTCTTTTCTGAATGAGTTCATCCACCGCATGCTTGTGTTCTAATTGTTTCATGCGGCGCTTCTGTGCGTTCATCTGCTCGATACGGTCATCTTCAGCAAACTTAGCCAGCATCTACAAGAAACAAAATACATATACCGGTACATAATTATACATGGTCATCATAATTTCACATTATCTAAGACGTGCCTACACAAAAAATCTTCCATATCTTTGCTTCTAGAAGCATAAAAATATTTAGTTTTAGAGACTTCAGCATACACCAAGGGGGAAGGTTTACATACAGGCATTCTCCCGCCGGCAGAGGGTTAATCCTCGGTGACGTCGTAACTCCAGACAGACCCTCTGCCACATAACTAGCCAAAATCATGGCGCGCATGTTTGCTGTGCAACGTTTTTAGCCAATCAACATGCGTCATTACTAAATTGAGCAACCCAATCAAAATCGTCGTTCTATCTACATTTCAGCGATATGACAGACTTCTTGGCACGAAGCCACGCCTCTTGTATCAGTGTAAATAAACGAGTGATGTGTAGGCCTAGCGACAATAGCAAGAGGTAATATTTGAGAACAAATCGTTAGATGCGAGTATATTTTAGGTAGCATACATATAATACAACACTGTTTTCTTGAAATAATATAAAATGCCTCAGATACCAGTGGCAAGGGCTTGATATTCGGATGCAAGCAATGACGCGGCTAGTCGATCTGCTGGCGGTTTTGTTTTAACCTTGACAGTCACGCAATGACGCGATCATTGATAAATATTGTTTATTTATTTTTCTGAGTTACCTTCTAAAGCTTTAGTGTGTTCGCTCTCTCTCTCCCCCGTCACGTCACAATTTATTTTTACTTTGTGATATTCACACATTGATAAACAGAATTGAACTAAGAGGGTGTGTGTTTCACTTTCAGGGCCAGTCATTCCCACTCCAAGGTCGCTGAGATTGTAGTGTGCATGCATGTGCGTGTCAGAAAATTAGACAGATTGTGAAAAGTTGCTTCTCGCAGTACATTAAATTTAGTCTGCTTAATAATAATAATATAAAATCTGGATTATTTCTATTGATTTAGAAAAACATGACCACATTTTATTGAGTCAATCAATCAATCAATCAATCATATTCCATTTTCTGTGAGAAGGCTAAAATCCTGTAATGACAGATTCCTAATTTCATATTTCAATTCGGAAATAAAGTACGCGATTTATATTGCCAGCTAAGTAGTTATAGTAATAGTATAGGGGTTGGTTATCCCAGTGTATCTAATTTTGTTTCAAATTGATATCATAGTTAATGGCCCCCACTGCTTTATTTTGGTATGGAGGTGGGGTGGGGGGAGGTGGGGCCTCTCCAATTTGGCTTCTTGTGTGAGGTCATAATCCCCAAGAAAGCGTGTGGGTTGATGTCATATTTATAAATATAAGCACAAACTTGGATAAAATGTCAAATGTCTAAAGTACCTAGCCCAATGTATCAAGAGTTAACCCATCGCCTGCCATTTTCACAATCATATCCTGGGTGTTACAGCGGCTGAATGGGGCTGGTGAAGTACATTGAAAGGATGAAGAACAAATAATGGCCACTGTGCCACCTGCCGGGTTGAGTTAATTTTAAATGTTATAGATAATTAATTTTAAGATTAAATAAATATATTGAGTAAAAATATGTTAATAATATATATCAGGAGGCCATCAACATCAGAATTTGCCACAATATTAATGTTCTATTCAGGAAGCCATGTTTTTGACATTTTCCATTTCAATGCAAAATCCATCAATTTAATGTTTTGTTTTACAAACCCTCCTAGCTTATAATCTAAGGAAAAATAAAGCTGCAATTTTAAGGTATTATTTTTAACACCTAACAATTTTTGGCAACCAGGTCATAAACACTCAGAATTCCTCAGAATTTTCGGTAACTCTTTGTTCTCTGTAGTTTTGTTAACCCTTTAATGGTCAAGCCAGTCATGAGAAATGTTGATTTGCCGGCCAACAAAACATTAAATTGGTCTGGCCTAACACAGGAAAGTTGCATAATTTTTCAAGTAAATTATTTGCTCAGATCATAAGGCAGCAATATATACCAGTGTTTTATCCAAGGTGGTGGGGGCACCCCCCCCCACCCACCCCAACTCCAATTAAGGTAACATGCCTCAAACCCATGGCAACCTCATGAGTTTTGTAGATTGACACACTTTTTGTGATGTAATGGAAATGCTATAGGCTCTGTATCTGCATTCACTTAAATTGCCATCCCCCTTGAACAAATTGCTGAATGAGACCATGACAATTTCGTTTCAAAATATTCAGCAAAATAGGTATTCAATCATAAATTTTGCATACATTTTTGAAAGACTTCATTAAGCTGATAAAAGTGTTCTACAATTGTTTTCCAATTCTTAAAATTTATCCAATGTTTATATATCCAAATTATATTATATTATATAATTAATACAAACAGACAATAATTTAAGGATGGCCTCAGATGTCAGTCTACAATTTCAGTATACCAGTCCATATAGAATAATAAGCCTGTGATATCAGTATTTGAATAAGAAACATTTAAAATTAGGTTGCAAATACACATTCTGGCAGGAATCATGGAAATTTGTACTTAATGCAGAAATTGATGTAGAAATGCAACAAAGATTTTGTACTGAAATGTGTGAATTTTGTGTTAAAAGCAATGGTTTACAGAGAAATATATAAATTTTGACAGTTAATATGCATATCTGGGCTACAAATTCTAAATTTTTAATGGAACATTTCATCAAATATCAACCAGTGTATAAAATGTAACAGGAAACCAGTAGATGTGGACTTAAAATGCAAGAATGTGTGAAAATTCAAAGATGTGGTACAGAAATCTGTGACTTTGTGATTAAGAGCAAATGTTTATCCAGAAATATATAAATTTTGACAGCTCATATGCATATATGGGCTCAAAATGTTATATTTTTCAATGGAAATATGAATATTTTGCTAAATTTAGGCTAGTGTTTAAAATTTAAGTTGGAAATCTGAAAACTCTGGTCAGAAACATGGAGATTTTGGATCCTTAATGCACAACTCTTGACAGGAAACAAGAAAATTTAGACCTACATGTATAGTGTAAGAATACATGTATGTGTGAAAATGCAAAAACGTGTTACTGAAATCTGTGAATTTGGGATTATAAGCAAGTGTTTACCCAGAAATATATAACTTGATAGTTAATATGTATATATATCTGGGTTCAAAATGGTAAAAAGAATTTCAAATGAATAGTTATGTGAAAATTTTAGCTGGAAATGTTAAGAAACATACAAAACCTTTGACAGGAAACAAGAAAATCTGGACTAAAAAGCAACTGCTTTTTCAGTAACAATAAAATGCAAAAGTCTGAGAATTTAGGCTGGAAATACAAACATTTCTATATGAAGAATTGATATCTAAGTTCCAAATATGAACATTTTAACAGGAAACATGAACATTTTAGGCAAAGAATGAAAGAATTTAGGCCAAAAATGGAAAAACTTGGTTATGACCACTGACCAATAATATCAAATTCCTATTCAACAGGTCCAAAGCCTATTTGATTGACATGATCACTGTGAAAATCCAGCAACTAACAGAGCCCTTTAATGGTCAAGGCAAAAACTACCCTCAGCGGTGGTAGTGAGAATATTTTCAAGAATTTATCACTGGAATGCCTGGTTTGAGAAGAGAGCCATGCATTCCAGGGATAAATCTTCAATTCTTGGCCTGCAAATGGACATTCAATAAGTAAAATGACAATTTTCTTAACCAATCTACCATTAAAGGGTTAATTAAACAAATTCAACTGGCTAGCATCCAGAATGCGCACAGTACTGAAAATCCAGGCTGAAATGCACACTGCTATTGTCAACATGATTGTGTTGTGGAAAAAACCCAACCAGTCAAATGAGATAATGGGTGATAAATATACATATAGCTGGTTTATTGGCTGAAATATAAACAATATTACATTCTTTACCCTTAAATGGTCAGGATTTAAATCTGCTTATTGAATTCCATTCGCAAAGCAAGATTCTGAGGCTGCTTTTGGGAATTAACCACTGTAATCACTGATTTCGGTTATCGACCCAGTCATTCCAAGGGGTAAATTTTCAAAAAAATATTCTTATTTTGGCCGGAAAATTGACATCGACACACCTGTAGAAGCTGGTTTTGGCCATTAAAAGGTTAATAAACAGAAACTCAACTTTATTTATATATTATATTAAATATCACATAAAGAGGCATCTTTAATCAAGATTCAGATCAACTACCACACAGATCAGACGTAACAGTCAACGTACACAACGTTTAACCATTTTAAGCTTTAATGGTCAAGATTTGTCAAGAAAATTTTAATTTGTGTTTAGTGAATGTCCATTTATAGGCCAAGAACAACAACAGGTTCCAGTTAAACTAGTCTCAAAAACATTCAGCGTGTCAGAAGCTTGACATAAAGTTGACACTTTGTGATTTCAAGGGTTAAAGGATTAATGTTCGTCCACTGCATACTTAGTTACATGGGTGTTGGAGAACACAACATTTATAGGGAGTTGCTCTAGCCTAGAAGCCCATACTGGCTATCTTGAAGAGCTAGCTTAATATTGTTGACATTTTGGGGTTTCAAGGGTTAAAGGTTCAATCTCATTCCCCCATGGTGAAGGGAACATTTTGCTGAATGTTTTAAGACAGTTTTAAGTGGGGATGATGCTGTCCATGACAACAACAGCTTCCGGTCAAACTAGCTCCAAAACATTGAAACATATCAGAACTAAATGTAATTGGTAGTATAGCTAACGCTATATATAATTGGGTGTTGGAGAATAGACACACATTTATAGGGAGTAACACTAGCCCAGAAAGCTGCACTGGCTACTTTAAAGGAATACATAAATGATAATAATGTAGGTGCCGTAAGTATAGATTAATACAATAAGAACGATTAGTATGGCTAATATTTAACCAGACATATAATTAGCACTCTGTGTTTTCAGGGTTTCTGGGGTTAGATTGAGGCTCAGTCAGTCTACAAACCTGACCATGAACCCTGTATGTGCTGTCTTACTGCTGAATTTCTGCAGATCACATTTATTAGATAAGGCTCAGTATATGCTTTGGGGTTTCAAGGGTTAAAGGATCAATCTCATTCCCCTCCGGTGTAGGCAACATTTTATTGAATGTTTTTAACCCCGTAACCCTTAAATTTGTTCAAGAAAATTTCAATTTTCTCAAAGAAAATGTCCATTTGCAGACCAAGAGAAGACTGTTTTTGAAAATGTACCACTAAAATGATTCTAGTGGTAAATCTTTTAAAATGGACTTCTCTTGGTCTGCAAATGGACATTTCCAGGACAACGTACTGCAAAAACCGATTTTGGCCGATGTGAGTGTTAAAGGGTTAAAACTGTTTGAATGGTGTGCTGCTATCTATGACAACAGCAGCTTCCAGTGGGACTACCCCAAAACATTCAACCATGTCCGAAACTAGACAGATATAGTTGTCACTTTGTGGTTTGCAATGGTTAAAGAAGTAATCTCTGATATGATGATTGTTTAATAATATTAAGCTTACACAATCCACAATCCAATGTTTTAGATCTTAATAAAAAGAACTAATTTTAACAAGCTCACCACTAGTGACATACCAGATACAACAAAAGATCATTTATGATGTATGATCGCAAGCATATTATGTTGAATGATTTGAAACTATTTTAGTCCGTGGGCTAGAGGGGCCCACCTGGACACACCCCCACCCCCACTAATTGACGAAACTATATTTTTGTAACATCTTTCGAAGTCCTCTTTAAGATTATGTATGTTAACATGTGATAGACTGGGACTCAATATGGTTTTTGATGGGTTATATAAGGGGTAGGGGTATTAAAAACTGAGATATCTTTTGATAGAATCATTGTAGATTAGTGCTCGACTGCTCAAAATGTTGCTTATAGTATCGTCTACGATTGCATATTGAGGTCGACAGAGGTCAAAAGGTCACAAATATTCGCCACAGCTTAAAATCTAGCAACTATATGTTACCATCACTGACCAAGCACCGGTAAAGGAACATTCTAGTTTTAACAGCTTAAGATTGATTAAAAGACACCGTTTGACAAATATAATGAGTAAAAGTGTACTCATTTAATAGGCTATTGTTACTATGACAACTGACAGCATGGCCAATTTCTGAGAATCGATGAAAATGCATTCATTGTAAATTAATTAAGTAGATTTTGATAGAATCGTTGTAGATTGGTGATAGACCACTCAAAATGTTGCTTATAGTATCGTCTATGATTGCATATGCTTTCCATGCAAATCAGTTTCATAATGAGGTCGGCAGAGGTCAAAGGGTCACAAATCTCCGCCATGGCTTAAAATCTAGAAACTATGTGTTGCTATCACTGACCAAGCACCGGTAAAGGAACATGCTAGTTTTAACAGCGTAAGATTGATTAAAAGGCAGAATTTGACAAATATAATGAGTAAAAGATTACTCATTTAATAGACTATTGTTACTATGCCACCTGAAAGCATAGCCAATTTTTGAGAATCGATGAAAAATGCAATGATTGTAAACTAAACTTGAAATGAGCATATCATTGAATCGAAATTGTGTAGAGCAATAAAAGGGCATTCAAAATGTTTTTATTGCTGCTTGTTTTATCTACCGACTATAAATCCACTAACTATATGTGAACCTGTCTTAATTCGTCACTGTCACTATTATCTATCGAGTCTTCTCCATTTTCGCTATCTTCGTCAGTGGAACTGTGTTCCTGCTCATTCTCTTCCTTTTCACATTCCTTCTCTAGTCTGATGGGGTTTACTTTGCCTATTCCTCTGAATGCATGCGTTGTATCACATTTGGTGAACGCATGAAGACCCAAAAGGGCAGAACAGTAATGCGGCATAAAATTCTTAACCAATTTTGAAATGTCCAACAGCTTTCTGTTGTTTTCAGAACCAGTATCAAATAATACGTGTGTCTTCATGATTTGGGCATAGTACAGGAGAATTAAAAATACATCGCTAGGTGGACTTCTGATACGCACAAAGTCATAGCCCTTTTTGTTGTATAAGCACAATAGAGAATAACCCTTAATTGTGTCAGTTTCTTCTTGGTCAGATTCTATGGCTTGTATCTCTGAGATCAGCAATGTGTTGCCATCAGTAGATGTTAATTTGTAAGCCTGGCCCTCACAAATAGCAATCACCATCTTATTAAGTAGCTTTGAAGTAAATGTATCACTTCCCCCAGACTTTCAGCATCAGCTGCACTAGTTGCTGTTTGTTTTCGTTATTACTAAAGAATTCCCAATTTTCAGGTCTCTGTATTTTCACATCTGATTATGCGTTCCAGAAGCTATGTGTGTTCTTTTCATTGATTTGATAGAATTTTCCTTGTACATGTCCGTACTGAATATTACATTTGATTTCCCTACTGTACCAATATCAAACAATTTCTGGATTATCTGCTTAGATGTTCCTGGCACCTCTTTCATACAATAGAAAGTGGCGTTTCGATCTTCAATGTTCAGTGTTCTGTGATCAGATGGTGTCTGCATTTGATATTCCCTTGGTTAAGTAGGGGAACCCTTTACCTTTGTCTGTTTTCAGCAGGTACCCATCAGCCGTGCCAATTGATGATGGTACCAGCATAAGTAGATAATGTAACAGTTCTGCAATATCAAGCTTCACTGGTTTATTCTGTAATAGTACCAATAACTGGAAGGCAATAGTTCCATGTTGTCTTATTCTATTTCACGATTCTTTTCCCAAGAGCACTCTTTGTCATGTCAGAAAACGTTTTCAATTTTTGCTTTTTTATTGGTCCAAATAAATCTGTATTCCTTTCAACTCTCTCTGTTATAAAAGTCTCTTTGGCCAGTTTCCCAATTGACTCAGCAGCCATGATATCAGTTTGGATATGGGTAGGTGCAGGAGCACCAGACCCAATACGGAACAGCTTATCATTATAATCGAGACTGAAAGGATTCATAAAGCTTTCTACGGACTCCATTACATTTACAGTGGCTGCCTCACTTTTGCGTACCTGTGAAGAATGGCAATGTCTATTGTTCCTATCTGTCTCGTCTGCCATATCTGCCATTTAGAGCATTGTTTACACATCTTGTTCGTTCATGTGCTGTCTTTCCCCAGCGTCGATGTGCATCATAGTTATTCAATATAACAGATACGCCAGCCACACTTCCGCCTGGTCATGCATGCGATTTCGTGTGCTTCATAAATGTCTCCTCTATTGTTTTATATACTGCCCACAAATTTCCAGGCACCGCAGATCTTACAATTTATAGCACCTAGCTTAATCAGCTCCTTTGCTCCAGGGAGTGATTCATCTTTGCTAGCCAAGAAAACAGAAAGTGGGTAAGATAGCTTGCACAATCCTGCCCATCAAAGCTAAAGAACAGGGCAGTCATTCGATTGAGACATGTTCCGTACAGATAGTAATTGTTTGTCTTAACTGCATTTAGGAGAGACAACAGCAACCAAACATGGTCCATGTAAGATAACCAAAACTGGGCAGTCTTACCTAATTCGCCATTGCTAACTCCCAGTCGCAAATCTGAGTAGTCATTTAGATATGAATGAAATGCTGTATCATTCGACAATAGTTCGAAATTCTTTAGTTCTTACTTCCAATAATGTGGTTACTTTTGCCAATGAATTTGGTGGCAAAGTCTCTGATAATCGGACCCTTTCGTAGAATGGTATTTGTAGAGTAGCAATCGTTCAAGGCCTTCAGCCACTGCTTTGTGGCAGTAGATTGCCCGACTATAATTCTTACCAGACAGCACATCAGGCCAGAGTCTAGTAGAAGCTCAGTGAATCCAGATCCACTCATCTTCTTTTCTATATGATTTTCATATAGGCGCATGCCAAATGAAAAGTACCAATCATAAATTGATCCTTGTAGTAGTCTGGGCCTTTCTATATGATAGACTAAGCTTTCATACACACGCCTAGATCAAAGGTCGTTATGGCATATTTCTGCCCATCATCTTCCGATGCCTTTTTGGACATTCTTAGACCCGCTTTTACAGTGGCATATTCTGTTATTGGTCAAATGCTTTCTAATTACATCTTACTTCTTTGATTTTTCACTCCTGATGCCGTATTTGTTGATTGATTAGCATATAAAATCCATCTATATGTAAAGCAATTACTTTACACAATTTCGATTCAATGATATGCTCATTTCAAGTTTAGTTTACAATGATTACATTTTTCTTCGATTCTCAAAAATTGGCTATTCTGTCAGTTGTCATAGTAACAATATTCTATTAAATGAGTACACTTTTACTCATTATATTTGTCAAATGGTGCATTTTGATCAATCTTAAGCTGTTAAAACTAGAATGTTCCTTTACTGGTGCTTGGTCAGTGATAGCAACATACAGTTGCTAGATTTTAAGCTAGGCAAATATTTGTGACCTTTTGACCTCTGCCGACCTCATTATAAAGCTGATATGCATGTAAACCATATGGGGTCGTAGACGATACTATAAGCAACATTTTGAGTGGTTCGATCACTAATCTAGAATGATTCTATCAAAAGATATCTCAGATTTTAATACCCCTATCCCTTAATATGGTCTGCTTCACTGTAGGTATTAGCTCTAATATAACTCATCAAAAACCATATTGAGTCCCAGTTTATCACATGTTAACATACATAATCTGAAAGAGGACATCGAAAAGCCCACGGACTATTTTGCCTGGAATGTGTTTTCCTACATATAATTAAGCCAAACAGTTCAAGTCAAACTAGTTCCCAAAGTACTAAAGACGTTACCTTTAACTATGTTGGGGCGTTCATATGAACATACTAGGATTTCAGTGTTGAAAGCGCTCAGAAAAATACTAATCCAAATAACCGCATCAACTGCAGTACGAAAATTGGTGTCTTGCAGTCTTAAGCGATTGTTCAATCAGGATTACATAAACGAATGCGTAGTAGAACAGGAGCCATAAGATCTTCCAACATATATGTTGCTACATTGTGATCAAAGACGAAGAAAAAGCATTAAAAATTTGTGGAAATTTTTTGAGCAATGATAGTCTCCACGGGTTACGGATGGGGTTTACGTTAGTGACAGATGCCTGTCAAAATCGACCGAAAAGCGTAACTCGCATTTTCATTGGCTGAGTGAAAATTACTTTCTGCGACTGCACGCAGGCTTTTCTGGGAGAAAACAATCAGAGGTAATGTACGATGATTTACGATGTAATTTGTACGGTCCGATGGTGTTGTGAGAATGAGATACAGGATGCTGGATGGGTAACTATAGTTAGTTGGTTCCTAACCACACCTCATTGAATTATCATTGCAGAGCATAAGGAGCCAGGATATCAGTCTAGGTCAACATATCCTTAATAACGGTACCTTCTATTTTAACGGACTATGAAAATGGGTATTTTGCAGGCTCAAATGCCAAACAATGGCTATATCCATTATGGAAACAAATAATGACGATATAGAACATGGGGAATGAATTGTCCTTGGGAATATTGCCATACAGTAAAAAAGTATAATTTCACCACACTTTGTGTGTATTTAATAGTGTCAAGAAAAAATACACAAAAAGTTGAAGGGAGACGGATGTGTATACAGGGACTTCGCTAAGCATTAAAGCTGCGTAATAATGACGTAGTCTTAAAGATGAAATAACTTTATATTGCCTGACGCTTGCTCTCTTGTTGAGACCAAAAGTCTGAATGATCTGAGCTCCGCAAGTCGGCTCCTTTTATACTCTCCCCATGGTGGATCGGAAGTGGGGACTAGTATGGGCATACTTGTACCAGATATTGGCGGTGTGGCCTTTTTTGGCGGTGCTTGGTGTTGCCTTTTTCGCGGTTTGGCGGCGCAGTTTATTGGTGGTGCACCACTTTTTGGTGGTGCAGGAGTTTTTTTGGCGGTGCAACCTTTTTTGGCGGTGCTAGAACAATGTTAACATTTTTTTATTTTGATTTTTTCGCGGTGCTGATGCTTTTTGGCGGCGCAACCGTATTTATTTGGCGGTGTGCTTAAAAAAATCTTTTTGCATCATTTTTTATGTGGTGCAGGGACATTGTTCTATGACTCTCAGAGTTATTTCTTTGAGATAGAGATGTGTGGACATATGTTTTCTTGGTGTTTTATGCCCGTAGATCTGGGGGTGCCAGTAAGCAAATTTTTTTGGTACTAGTTATGTGTATAATGATCGCATAGTCACATCATACATCGGATATATATGATTCAGACTTCGTGGCATTTCGTTCCATCATGGAACTCATCAGAGGCACAGTCTTGTTGCCTACGGGGACCCTGGTTGTGGTGGGGCCCGGGTTTGGGGGCAGGCAGTTATGAAAGAAAACACATTTGTGTGTCAAATATGGGATGTGTGTCGCTAATATTATTTAACTCTGAATTGAGAAGGTGCATACATCATGATTAGCATGAAGGTAAGTAGCGGAACAACGTGATTGTAGATATAACATGAGGATGAAGTTAAAACGGTAAGAACATTTATGTATAATTTGATATCACACGTTCCTATAGTCCTGGTCCCGGTAGGTGGCGGCTCTGCTGATGCATTGTCGCCAAAACCCTGTCCCAGACGGGATCAGGGGCGTGGCTGTTTTGTGCCAAAATAGTCGAAAAACACTGTAGACAGTCTAGATTGAATTCATGTGTGACCGTTAATTCGGTGATGAGAGCTTCTGCCTTTGCCAGGTCCATACAAGTTATACCGTCTTGGTCTATGGAGTCAGGTAGAATCATGGAGGACGTGTCTGAGTTTATCTCTGAAATTGAGCCCAGGTTGCTTGTTACTGATGATTGTTTGTAACTACAGCTCGGGCCCCCGTCTTCAGGGCGGTGTGAAGGATTTACTGCCAAAAAGTGACAAAAAAGCTTCGCTGATATTTTTGTAAACAGACCTGCTTGGTGGTGTTTGCAGAGCCCTGGGTATTGTTGTTGCATGGCTGGGTGTAGGCGTAGGTGTCCTGATGACCGCGGATTGCCGTATTGCTGTTTCATTATTTGGCACTTCGTGGTGTGCTATTGTAAGGCTCCCTGGCGTGAAACACAGGTTGGATAGTATACTGTCCAGCTCGGTTCAGTTATCTAAAACTGCTGACTGCCCTGGCATCTGTTTTGGAATGGTGAATCATTTAGGGTATGTGGCCAGTACTGCACTGATGCTGCTGGGTAGTTTCCTGTTCTGCCCCACTCGTGACCATTTGCGCTTGGCTGGAAGGCAGTGTTTATCGTATATGTCTGTCCTCCTGGGTTTGGTCAATGGTTCCGTTGGATTCACTAACTTGCCGCCTTCAATGGTGATAGCTTTGGATAAAAGGCTGGTGATGGCGGCGTCTTGCATGCCATGGCGGCGGCTTTTTGACGTCTAAGTGGACAAAATAATCCAATCGGGTAACAACAAACTATCGTCAACTAAACAGCTCTCACCTGAGCATAGCAACTGTGCATGTTCAGTAAACCAGCAAACTGACTATAGTTGTTTTGAGAACTTGACCTATGATGATGACTAACCTACTCACAGTACCATTATAACGTCAGTACCTGCACTTTGAACTGTTCCTCCTCTTCACGCTCAGCATGCTGACGTAGTGCTTTATAATGCATTTGCTGTACATGTGTGTCCTGAAGCTCAATACGCTGTCGTAACTTAAGCTCTATCAACTCCTGAAACACAAAAGAGCACAAACATATGTACATGATAACAAGAATGGAGGATTCCAGTTTCTCAGTCAATCATATGATGTCATAATCAGCTACGTGACATGTAGGCTGACGTCATAATCAAGTTTGTCATGAATGACTCGATTTAATCCATCTTAAATGCTTAATAGTCTGTCAGGGTGTACGAATTGTATGTATTTACTATTTAATAAACATGCTGTTGAATATTTTGAAAATAATACAACAGCACCCAGTTAAATTAGTTTCAAAATATTCAATAGTTTCCTGTATAGTTTTCTGGAAATTGATAGTCAGGGAGTTCTGGGATCGATCTCAACACGGGTGAAGTGTGAGTGGAGCTTAGCTAAAGATGGATGGGGTATCATAAAAAGTGGATTCCACCATTAATAACATAATCAACAGCCATGCTTCAACGTCACTTAGTATATCTTATTCCGTTTTTATTCGAGGAAAGGACGCTAGCATGTATTGGACACAGGCTAAATTTTGGCCCAAATCCTCCCCAAAAATCCGTATACTCATAGAAAGGGCGCATAGAGAAATTGAAATCCATTCTCTAAAATGGTTAAAACTCATAGAACCTACCATGGAAATTGAACACAATTTCCATACGCATGCTTACCGCCATACCGCTATGTTTAATGTACGCCTAAAAAATATCATTGTGGAAGTGAAATTATTAATGGGACAGCCTAAATATCGCGTATCTTCAATAAAGATCGTTTATTACATTAAAATCAATGCTACTTTTGACATAAAACGTCACCTTGAAAATATGGAAATCATGTGATATTAGGAATGCGGTCAGATCAGCAGTTGTGTTTACTAGAATTCTTCTAATATCTGCCATTCTCTATTTTCATTGGCTTGTATGGGAGAATTTATCCAATCAGAACAGAGAAATAATATTTCTCTTATGTAAAAATTAATAATAGAACAGTGTTTACTCTCGTATTGTGCATTAATTTTGTAATGCCGACCAACATTAAATGAGCCAAAACGGAATCAGAATTAAAATGAGTTAAAGCGCTTCTTACATTGGCGAGCCGCTGACTTATTGTGATTGGAGGCTCCGTGTTCTCGCGAGATCTTATACGTTAACGGGAGTTTGTTATCAAATGGGTACAGATCAGACCTAAAGTACAATACATAGTTCCTATCGCGCAATGATAATATATATTATTCAGAGTTCCGAGTCCAGAATATTTTATCTGAGTACTTGTTCTAATTAAAAACAATCTTTTGCGTTTGGAGGCGAATCACATGATTTATATCTTTTCTGGACTCCATTTTATGTCAAATTCAGGATTAATTTTGATGTAATAAATATTTATTAATGGATACGCAATATTTAAGCGCTCCAATTTAATGATTTTACTTCCGCGATGATGTTTTGAGGTATACATTAAATATAGTCGTAAGGCGGCGAGAATTTGTACTGTTGAATTTCCGTGGTATCATTAATTTTTATTACGAAAGTTGACAAAAAAAATGTGCTCAAAGACTGTACTCTATTATAGGATGCACCCCTTTCCTAGAACATGTAATATGACTAAAAAACTGCATCCTTTAGTCAAATTTTAACGTTAAATACTTATGTGTCATCTCATATAAAATGCTCTGGTCAAGTTTTCTTTCTAGAGAGACCATTGACCATTTGACCCGAAACAGTCTTCGCCAGTGCCACATACGTTTAAGGGTTTATAATGATTTCCCACAAACAAGAGCTGCTTATACTAATGTGGTCATATTGACATTTGACCTCATTACCAAGAACAAACATCTGACAGAGCGCAATACGCTAATAGAATTGCGCAATGATTGAGTACAATAATCTTACACTATAGAGCAGACCAAGTTTCTTTATGAGTAGCGCTATGACTCTGACATTGTAACATGAATGACAGCTGACAAACAAAATTTATCACCGAGATACAAGTGACACTATATATATGCAAGTTGCAATAAATAGGTCGTCACACTCGCCAACCATATATATGCAAATTGCAATAAATAGACTGTTGAATGTACTGCCATGAATACATCCTACATGCTTAGGTTTCAAGAGCTGGGTAGCAAATGACCATTTGCACGTTCAGACATGGCCTCGTCCAATAGCTACAACAAATATGGAGACAGCGATCGTACACTGGGTAGCATTGCATGCTGGGTAAGTTGCACAGAAATCAACAGGTACTTTATATCTAGTGCAAAACATTCTCTATTTTATGAAACAAGAGAACTTTAATACGCTATCAGAGCAGTGATGATTTTCACAGTCATAAACCATAATGATTATAGCAGACAGTCTTGAAATTTAGCAATACATGCGGATATGAGTTTCATAAAAAATGTTTCAACTTCTCATTTCCCAGTCTCTTAATGATGTTATCCTCATCTTCTTTCCTCAACAGGCATGTGCTGTTATATACTGAACCAATAAAGTTTAGCAATTCTGATAAAAACACTAAATAAATATAATTTTGTAAAAAAACAATTTCATCCGAAAATATTATTTAATTGGTGGGGCAATTTCAAGTTTGAAAAACAGCTCATTGTCGCCCTAATGTCAGCATCGCACGTAGGATCCAGGCAGAAAATGTTCTAGAGGTGTTAATAGCGGGTGTGACCTCCGCGTGCATTGATGACTGCCATACACCAGCGGCAAGTCTTCCCATTGCTTCATGGCGCTGATTTTCGGATAACCCTGGGCGGTGGCCCATGTTAGCAAGTGTAAACGTTATTAACGTTTTCAGTTCACGCTGGTTACCTGTTTTGGAATGTGATGTCATTTGACCTACGTGACGCGCAAATTTTTACCAGTGCATGCAAAATGCATTTTCATACGCAGTAAGCTCACTGGCTTGAAAAACAAGAAACGATTTTGAGTTCATTGCAGACAGCGAGGCATTGTGTTGAAGAAAATTACCTGCAAATTTGATTACAATAGGGCGGATAGTATTTATACAGCAAGCAAAAATTTGAAATTGCGAAACTTTTTTGGCTCAGTATATTTCCTATGATATGTAGGTTGCCTTGTAGCCCTTTAAGGTTTTCATGTCTCATTAAAGAAACACTTTTCCAAACATCTTCCGGACCCCACGGACAAACATCAATCCCAGTTTGCAGGTCGCTCCATTAGAACCGGAATTATTGTAAAATATGCCAAACGCGTCCATTTTTAAACAGTTGCTGAAAGTTGTTGCTGTTGCGTTTAAACCTTTGACCCCAAAATTGGGATACGTTTGCGCAAGCTTCCACCCAAGTTTGGAGAAGATCCTTCCAGCAGAAACAGAAACAGACTTATAAAATAATGTAAGAAGCACAACAAGAAGCGCTCCATGCTCACATTATCCCTCGAGTCTAGCGACTAGGCTTGTGTGATTATTGTGTTGAGTGATCGTGATTGATTATTAAAAAATAATCGTAATTACTCGATTAATCAGCTTGGCGACAAAGTACCAAGACATAACAACAAAAGAATATCAATGACAAAAATTGCAATGTTGTTAAGAAAAGCCCATTTGCAGGGCAAGAGAAGACTATTTTTGAAAATATATCACTGGAATGCATTCCAGTAATACATTTTCAAGAATAGTCTTCTCTTGCCCTGCAAATGGACATACATTCACTAAGCAAAATGTAATTTTTCATGACCGATAGTATTTAAAAACAATTGAAAGTTAGGTTTTGAAATATTTTATGCAACAGAAAATATTCACGATTAATCGATTATTTAATATTTACTCATATAAATTCACGATTTAAAACATAATCACGATTTTCAATTTAAACACGTAATCGGACAAGCCTACTAGCAGGTAAAAAGATTCTCATAAAGCACATTTATCAGCAAAACCTGTCAAAACTCAACAAAGTCTTAAACATCAGCTTTGAATCCGGACTAAGAAACACCTGTCTCATGATATTTGTATAAAATTATTGACACCCGAGTGTTATCTTACACATACCTTCTCTCTCTGTCGCTCTTCCTCCTCCTGTTCTTCCAAGTAGAGTTCCATGCGAACACGTTCCATCTCCTCTCTCTCAGCCTGTTCTTTTGATATCTTCTCCACCAGCTACAAAGATACACACAGTAAATAAATCGTGTCACATGGTCAAGGAATATCATAATTATCATATTTCATGGAATATATCACAATTATTATCCCACAAGGAATATCACAATGGATGGACGATGGATGCACACTAAAAGATCATTTTTTTAATTGATCATTGTAATGACTAACTCCGTTATCGAGCCAGTTTTCCCATTTCTCAAGACCACTGTAGAAGCCATTTTTGGCTGATATGAGTGTTAAAATTGTGATATTGACATTTCAGGGTTGAAAGAATCCAAATTTTGTTTTCAGACCATTATTAGCTCACCTGGCCAGCTGGCCAAGTGCACTTGTGGCATGGCTATTCATTAACAGCTTGGCAGATTTCAGGCTAAATTGGCTGGAAGGACCCTATGGGGGTTCCAGAACTTGTATACAGAATTTTGATTCGTCAATTTTTTCGGTGGTCATCTTGAATTTTCCAAAAAGTGGCGGGAAATCATTTAAAATGTTATTCCTCATTAACTGCTTGGCCAATTTAAACCAGACTTAGCTGGGAGGATAGTATGCTGGTATGTTTCAGAACTTGTAGACAGAATTTTGATTGGTCAATTTTTCCGGTGGCCACCTTGGATTTTCTGAAAATTTCTTGAAATCACTTAAAAGCCTGTTACTCCTCGATAACCACTGTGCCGATTTCAATCAAATTTGGATGGAAGAACCCTAGCGTATGATGCTTCAGAACATGTATACAGAATTTTGATTGGTCAGTTATTTGGGTGGCCATCTTGGATTTTTCGAAAAATGGAGGGAAATTGTTTAAAACTCTACTCATTAACTGCTTAAGCAATTTCAACTAGACTTGGCTGGAAGGATATTAGGCTGGTAGATTTCAGAACTTGTATACAGAATTCTGATTGGTCTCTTTTTCCGGTGGCCATCTTGTTTTTTTCTGAATATTTTGGGAAATCACTCAAAAGCCTACTCCCTGATAAACACTGGGCTGATTTCAATCAAACTTGGATGAAAGAACGCTCGCTTGGTATGCTTCAGAACATGTATACATAATTTTGATCGGTAAATTTTTCCGGTAGCCATCCTGGATATTCTGAAGATTTCTAGAAATCAATTAAAAGCCTACTGATCCTCGATAACCAATGGGCCGATTTCAATCAAACTTGGATGGAAAAACCCTAGCGTAGTGTGCTTCAGAATATGCATACAGAATTTTGACTGTTCCATATTTCCGGCGGCCATCTTGAATTTTCCGAAAAATGGTGGATAATTGTTTTAAACGCTACTCATTAACTGCTTGAGCAATTTCAACCAGACTTGGCTGGCAGTATACTGGAAGTATTCAGTTTTCTGAAATTTTTTGGAAATCAGTTAAAAGGCTACTCCACATTAACCGCTTGAACAAGTTCAAGAAAACTTGGCTGGAAGGACCCTAAAGCAGTATGCTTCAGAGCTGGTATACAGAATTTTGATTGGTCAATTTGTTCGGTGGCCATCTTGAATTTCCGAAAAATGGCTGAAAATCATCTACTCATTAACTACTTGGGCGATTTCAACCAGACTGGCTGGAATGAGCCTAGGGTGGTAGGCTTTAGAACTTGCATATAGAATTTTGATTGGTCAATTTTTCTGGTGGCCATCTTGGATTTTCTGAAAATTTCAGGAAATCACTTAAAAGCCTACTCCTCGATAACTACTGGGCCGATTTCAATCAAACTTGGATGGAAGAACCCTAGCATAGGATGCTTCGGAACTCATATATAGAATTTTGATTGGTCAGTTATTTTGATGGCCATCTTGGATTTTCCGAAAAAATGGAGGGAAATCATTTACCGCCTTTCCACCATAATTTCAATGGAAATGGGTGAAATCTACAAGATTTTGCGCGCGCATAGATAATGAATTTGAGGCACATCGGTTTGTTTAACACCAGATATCCCTGCATGAGTGTATCAACCAGCAAGAACCAATTACACATACCACTAATACTAAAACACTGCTTTCAGCATCTGCCTTGTTTACTATCGATTCCTATGCATGGCTATGTTAATGGTAACTCGAGTGACGTAGATACAGGTGTCTTATCAATTGCTGAAATTGAATAGGTGAAATCAGAATTCCTGTTTTTATCAATTTCAGAATATAATTTCTCACTTATTTCTTAGTGTATGCGCGCACTGCTTACATGTGTGACATAGATTTTGCTTGTATTTCAGCTATATCATATCAATGACTAGTAAGATTTTGCTTGTATTTCAGCTATATCATATCAATGACTAGTAAGATTTTGCTTGTATTTCAGCTATATCATAATAATGACTAGTAAGATTTTGCTTGTATTTCAGCTATATCATGTCAATGACTAGTAAGATTTTGCTTGTATTTCAGCTATATCATATCAATGACTAGTAAGATTTTGTTTGTATTTCAGCTATATCATATCAATGACTAGTAGGATTTTGCTTGTATTTCAGCTATATCATATCAATGACTAGTAAGATTTTGCTTGTGTTTCAGCTATATCATATCAATGACTAGTAAGATTTTGCTTGTATTTCAGCTATATCATATCAATGACTAGTAAGATTTTGCTTGTGTTTCAGCTATATCATATCAATGACTAGTAAGATTTTGCTTGTATTTCAGCTATATCATATCAATGACTAGTAAGATTTTGCTTGTGTTTCAGCTATATCATATCAATGACTATTAAGATTTAGCTTGTATTTCAGCTATATCATATCAATGACTAGTAAGATTTTGATGGCTTAAGACGTTAATGGCATCACGCATACATGTAGGCGCATGCACCCACAACAAACATAGGCATACAGACATGCACGCACGCACACACAACCGTACCAATTGCTGGACTTTAGCTGCTACTACTTCTTTCTGTTGTTTTTCATCCATGAGTCGCCCCTCTCTCTCCTGTTGTAGCATGGCAAACTCCAATATCCGTCTATTCTCCTCCTCCATGCGTCTCTCCTCCTCCACTTTCCATTGTTCACGAGCGCGCTTGAACTCCTCAATGAAGTTTTGCGTCACTTTCTTACTGTGCAACTGAAGCTCTCGTTCTCTACAACAAGAATTCTACGGAATTAAATATCTCGCCTATCTGATTTTTGTCGCAGTGACCTTGTGGCTTCAATGTCATCATGCTGCATCATCACCTAACATTATAGCTAGGCTTGATGGATCAACGTTTAGTTTCAATATGACCTGAGAAGTATTGCTAAACGCAAACAATTTATGTTGAGAAAACCCCAGACCTTTGTCAGTGACCTTGAACACTGATCTTGTGACCTCAATATAATCATGCTGCTGCATAATAATATAGAAAACCACATAGCCAAGTTTAGTTCCAATACGGTTCACTTATCCTGAAATAGAAGCAGAGAAGTTTTGCTAAACGCAAAAACGTAACATTGTTGATGCCATTGCCGCCATCAGAAAAACAGAGGTTTCATTGTCTCAAGGAAAGCACAAATTAATGTAATTTTAACTGAATTTAAACACATATATATTACAAGAGATATAACTGCCACCAGCAACTTTCAGTCAAATTGTTTTCAAAACATTCATCCACTTCAGAGTTATTGCCTATGTATATTATTGTCCGGTGGCTAGCAGCAGTCCGAAGCCAAGGACCTTGTTCAACAGTTTTTATTTTGTACACGTTTTACCATTTTCGAAAGTCATTAAAATACTCGCCATTACAGAACTCTTGAGGAATGGTCATTTCTGGGCTAATGAGGAGACTATTTTTGAAAGTTTACCACTGAAATGACTGGCTAGATAACCGAACCAGTCATTCCAGTGGCAAATTTTCAAAAATAGTCTTCTCTTGGCCCAGAAATGGACATTCAATAACCAAACATTTAGATTTTCTCTACCAGACTTGATCATTAAAGGGTTAAGAAACACAATCTTTATCTATATTTTGGCCGGCTTTATTAAAGCTGATCTGCCATGCTAAAAATAGACTTGTACGATTATTGTTCTTAGATTATTTAAGAATAATCATGATTACTTGATTAATCAGCTTGGGTACATATTAGCCAGACATAACAGTAAAAGCATATCAATGACGACAGATGTAATAGCGTTTAGAAAAATCCACTTCCAGGCCCAGAGAAAACTCGCAGTCATTACAGCACTATATTTTCAAAAATAGTCTTCTCTTGGCCTGCACATGGACATAATTCACCGAGCAAAGTGTCAATTTTCATGACCGATATACAGGGTAGGGATTTAAGTATTTTATGCAGTAGAAATTATTCACGATTATTCGATTATATAATTTTTAATCATAAAAATTCATAATTTAAGAAATAATTGCTATTGTTACAATAGAACGAGAAATGAACGAATACAACCTGAATTGCAGGCTGTAAACTGATGCCAGTGGAGAACGTTAGGGCTGCGCGGTTTGGCTTACAGCCATATCGGTTTCGATATGACTTTTCATATCGGTTTTAACCGAATATCGGTTTTATGGACATGAAACAAAAAATTTAAATGATAAAAATTAGCACGAAAACAGAACGTATTTTCTCGCCCAGATACATTCGTAACGTTTTACGCCTTTAAAGCTTAATATACCTTATAATATCCATCATCGCGGGAGTGAAATTATTAATTAGACCGCCTAAATATTATGCACAGTTAAATAAACCTCGTTTATTTTGTCAAAATTAATCATAAATCGGCAAAACAGGTTGCGAAAAGACGTAAATCACGCGATTGTAATTAATTATGATGTAATTATCTCCATTTCTTCTTTCATTTCCAATTCGGCCCGAGGACGAAATCATGCCTTGAAGAAAATATTAACTGTAATATTGCGATCGTGAATTTCATAAGTTAATATGATATAAACGAAATCTAGGATTTCTTTTTTCACGAGAGAGTTGATACTTACCTCCCTAATACTTTTGATATTGCTAAATATTGGCTTTCACTCAATAAACACTCAGATTTAAAACAGTTAGGTGCCCCTACTGGGCAGGGAGTCAGAGCGTAGTCTGGCGGATGCCAGCCCCACCACCGCGCATGCGCAGACTAGCACTTCCTCTGACTAGATTATTGGCTGACACACATGCAACTATTAAGAGCCTGAAGACCGAGCCTCTGTGGGGTGGAGAGGCCGGGTCCGTATCTAGGGAGGTAAGTATCAACTCTCTCGTGAAAAAAGAAATCCTAGATTTCGTTTATTTCACTTCAAGAGTATACTTACCTCCCTAATACTTTTGATATTGCCAGAATTCGAAAGTGAATCTGGCGGGAGGGAGGCGAGGTCAAAAGACCAGCTCATCCCAATACGCTTTTCTGCGTTTAAGGCACTTAAACTTCTGAAACTGTAAGAAAAAACAGTCAGGATTTGACTAACCATCGGATAACACGACCGATGTATGAGAGATGACCGAATGTCATATGCGCTCCCCCCCCCCTCCTTCCTGGGAGGAAGAGTCGACTGACCTCAATGTCCTATACGCTCTCTACGTACAAGTGCCATGTACTACAGGACAGAGACGAAAAAGCTCCATTTTCGTAACTCTCAACAATGAACCACACAAATACACAAACCATCACCATATTAATAACGGGTAATCGTGACAATACAATCAACAACGGACAACACATGAACAAGACTGACCTTGTTGAAAATGGCTGCTGACATCATCTTCCCATCGGTAAAGACTGATGCAGGCCCAAAAAAGTGGGTGTTTCCATAAATTAATTGTGATATATATAAGTAATGAGGAAATCACCTCAAAAAATATAAACCGATTTATTTTTTCAAAACCGACAAGGCGAGAGGATTAGAGGTGTCACGGAGATAATGGTCTGTAAAACTTGACTCACAGTGCCACTGAGCCACCGACATAATATCATCCACAGGGACCCCATTAAATAGGGCCGTGGATGTCACTACGCCGCGGACACTGTGAGCCTTGGCCACGTCAACCTGCTTCCCGGTGGCGGATTTATGGCAAAACTGAATGCACTCCACAATCCACCTGGAAATGGTGTCCTTAGAAGCCCTCCCATGGGGTTCAATATATGACAACCATAACGCTGACTGGTCGGTGCGCCATGCCGCCGTACGTTGTTTGTACCGGCGCAGCGCCCGGACGGGACACCATGCTTTAGAATTAGGATCATATCTAGTTAAAGCAGGCAAAATAATAGGTTGACCTGGATATTTCAACGACTGATTTTTAGCCAAGAAATTAATCCTAGGTAGCAGCTTAAGGCCTTCCCCTGAAACCACAAAACGGTCATCCTCGGCTGATAAGGCATGAATCTCACTCCTACGCCTAGCCGAGGCCGCAGCAATTAAAAACACAGTCTTCAGTGTTAATAGTTTCATAGAAATGGAACTAAGTGGTTCAAAAGGCTTATCACCTAGTACTTGAAGCACTAGCGATAAACTCCAAGACGGAATCACAGGAGGATTCCTTGGTCTTAGATTGCCCATGCCTTTAATTAATACATTCAATGTATTTACTTCATCACTTCCCCTCTTAGCCAAGCAAGGAATAACAGACATTAATGCTGATTTATAACCAGCAATAGAGTTAGGCTTGAGGCTATAGGCATCATAGAGGTGACAGAGGAAATCAGCTACTACTTGAATAGATGAATCCATTGGATCAATACATCTTTTTGAGCACCATTCTGCAAATCTGTTGATTTTATAATTATATGCTCTGGAGGTTGACCCCCTCCTGGCTTTGGCCATAAACATGGCTGCTTGCTCAGAAAAGCCCTCCTTAATTCTAGATTCCTTGACAACATCCACGCAGTCAATCTGAACATTGACGGATTGTTGTGAAGGGCCTTGCCCTGGAAGATAATATCGTCCATCAGAGGCAGAGGAACCGGATTGCAGACCAGAAGGTCCAGCAGATCCGTATACCATGATCGGCTTGGCCAATCCGGGGCGATCAGAAGCACTTGGCATTCCTCTTGTCTGATTTTCTGAAGAATTTTTGGAATCAGGATTGCTGGAGGGAATGCGTATGCATACATTCTCCCCCAGCTGATAGCTAACGCATCTGTTGCGAAAGCGCTTGGATCCGGAATCGGAGAGACGTACGTCGTCATCTTCGCATTCTTGCTCGTTGCGAACAAATCGATGTTGGGTTTCCCCCAATGGTCGAACAGACGATCCGCCACACATTGATTTAGTTGCCATTCCGTGGGTAAAACACTCATCCTTCGGCTCAATGAGTCTGCAAGCAGGTTTAACCTTCCCGGAATATGAACTGCTTTCAAGGTAATCTGGTGATCCAGACACCAACATAGCAGTTTCCATGTCATCATACAGAGACTGGGCGACTTCGTTCCGCCCTGGCGGTTTATGTAAGTCACAACTGTTGAGTTGTCTGAACGAATAAGAACAATCTTGCCCTGAACTTTCTGTAAGAAATGTTCCAGGCCCAGGACTACTGCTCTTAGCTCCAGTAGATTTATATGTTCCTGTGACTGTTCCAGATTCCAAAGCCCTGATATCGTGGATTCTTCCAGGCAAGCTCCCCAGCCCTCCATCGATGCATCTGTATACACAGTCACCTGAGGGTGGGGAGGGGTTAGCAAAACCCCCGGTAAGAGATTCTCTGTATTCAACCACCATTGCAGGTGGTGAATCAGAGGCGCCAACACTGACACATTCGAGTCCAGCGAACCTGTACTCTGGGTCCATTGTGTCATGAGAAACAACTGGATCGGCCGCCTGCGTAAGGCGGCCTGAGGAATGACTGGTTCCAACGAAACCATCAACCCCAGCATTCTCAAATAAACCCGTGCCAGGACATGACGACTGTCGCACACTGACTGAATCAACGAGATGAGTATTTGAACCCTCTCCTGAGTAGGATAAACATATCCTGTCTCCAGATCGAAGAACATCCCCAGGTAAACAAACTTCTGGGATGGAGTCAGCTCTGATTTTGGGAAATTGATCATCCAGCCCAAGTCTGTGAGAATTTTCAAAACAATCTCCAGATTGGCGGACAAACTTTCCCGGGTGTGCGCTTTCAACAGCCAGTCGTCTATGTACGTGTGGACTGCTATGCTTCTCCTGCGGAGGTATGCTGTGATCGCAAGAACCACACGGGTGAAAACCCGAGGAGCCGTGGAAATTCCGAAGGGCAACACCCTGAATTCCCACTGTCTGCCCTGGAATGCAAATCTCAGGAAGCGACAGAAACTCCTGTGGATGGGGATGTGGAAATAAGCGTCCTTCAAATCTATCGACGCCGTCCACATCCCCCTCTCCAACCCCGCCAACACCGAGCGCACCGTTTCCATCTTGAAACTGGGCGTCTCGATGAACTTGTTCAATGGCTTGAGGTTGAGAATCGGTCTCCACCCACCGGTGCGTTTTGTTACCAAGAACAGGGTTGAATAGAAGCCCGGACACCTCTGTGCCGGCTGAATAGCTCCTTTTTGTACGAGGGAATTTATCTCCTCCTCGATACACAACCTTTGATCTGGATCTCTCGGAACGGGAGTCCAGATTGGCACCAGAGACAGTCGCGACGGCGGGCCTGTCATCCACTCTGGATGATACCCCACGGAAAGCCATCGCAAGACTAAACGGTCCTGAGTTAACCGTTCCCACTCTTGCATGTGGTCGGCAAGCCGGCCTCCCACCGGTCCACCTAGGGACCGCGGTGGACACAAGGCATGCAAGAGCGGCACTGTCTCCGTCGCCATACACACCGGCGTGGTCCTTACCGCGGTAAGCGCCCTGTCAGGAACGATAACCACGCCCAGATCCTCGCGCGACCCGCCCCGCGCGCACCTCGGTGCACGGGCGGCTGCCTGGCTGACGGCGGCTGAGGAGCCTGCGCCCCCCTCACTGCTGGCCGAATCGCACGCGGCCGAGGCCGGCGCTGCGACGGCGGCTGGCCTCTGACTTGGCCAGCACCACCTCGAGCCTGCAGGGGACGATACGCAGGGGCCGCGGCGCGAACGTTAGCACGACGCAGTACCTCAAACTGTTCGCGCAGCGCCCTCTGGTTATTCACCAGGGTGACCGTCTCCTGGAGGTGGCGACATCCCTCACCTCCAAAAAGACCAGGACCCGTCATAGGCGAACGGAGTAGCCTATTATACAGGTCCTGAGACGGGCACAAATTGTCCAGGGCAAATGTGCGTCTTGCCCTGACACTCCTGGTCACCGCCCGCGTCATACAGTCCAGCGCCAGGTTAATACCATCCTGGATGGTACGCTGAACCGCGAGCGGGCCTGGCTGGCGCGATGCGGATGCCGTTACTACCCCCTGTAACAGCTGGGAGACGTGGGACAGAGCGGCAATCGAAGCCCGCCCACTCTCCTCCGCATCACGCAACGCGGTATTCGCCGAACGCAACGCGTTCGCGCACAAGACCCCCGCGTCAGAACGGGATCCTGGCCGCGTATCCTCACCCAAAGCCGCGCGGTCATCCACGCTGGGCTTGGGTACCACACCGTACCGCTGGTAGTCCAGGGGCACGATGCGACAACGCTTGGCCACCTCGCGAGGGGCCTTCGCGAGACGTCCACTCGTGTTAATGGACGCCTCCGCCGCCTTGAACATGTCAACGACATGCTCCGCCAGCGGCAGAGAAGGCATAGCGTTAGCAGTTGGATTCCCAGCTAACCACGGCGTGTGAACACGGTGGCTAGCCGACTGCTCCACGGGCAGATCAGGCCTAACGCTCACCAACCACTGGCAAGCGTCATACCAATCCTCCTCCGTGGCTAACTGCGAGCGCTCTACAAGACGGGGTCCTTCGTCTTCCTCCTGAGCGCAAGCAGTACTTGACGGCGGGTACGCTGATACACCTGGCAAGCCAGGGAAAACATGCGGGCCTGTCAGCACCGACATGAGAATATCACTGGTTTGACCAGGAGCAGGCACCGCGGTAGAGCGCGGGGTATATATAGCTCTACCACGGGCCCGGCCAGCACCAGCTACACTCTCGGCAAGCCGAGGTATGCGGTACCGCTGGCCATCAGCAGCGCCCTGGGCCACCACCTGAACCGCGGACCTTACTCCAGGGTGAGTAATACCGTGGAAAAAAGCGCCTGTATTCCCCGCGAGGGGTGCACAAACGTCTTCATCCATGTCCACGTCGTCAGACGGCGACCCTAGCAGGTAATCCTCATCACCCTGGTCAGAAAGATTAGACCCCGGGTCAGCAAAGAGAGCTAACCCGGGCTGACCAGGAACGGTGCCATAGGAGGTACTGGCCACCGCGGCGTGCGGATACCCCTGGACTGATAAGCAGCCAGCGGGTTCCAGCGACAACCGTCCACGGTCCCCTATCGGCGCGGCAATAAGCCTGCTGCCAGGGCCGTGGAACGCCCCCTCTAATGGGGCCACCTCTGAATCGTCGGACAACGGAAGCGGACTAAGGAAAATCGATCCAGAGGCGGGGATTACCTGCTCCGAAGCCGATGATGAGGACAATAAAGGATCTGGTCCAGGAAGCATGCCACGAAGCAACCCTGGAACCAAATCTTTTATTGTCCTCCTCATCTCTCCCAACATCTCGGTCCGGAAGGTCTCCATATCCACCGCGGACGAGACCTTCCCCTTACCCTTCTCACTTACAACCTCTCGTTTCCGCTTCTTCTTCTTCTCCACCACTACCACCTTGTCCGTCGCCTGTAAGCAGCACAAGAATTCGGACATTAACACGCCCCCCCAGTGCTTACATATGTCACAATTAATCAATGGACCACAAGGGCTACATCGATAACACAGATGCGGCCAGAACTTCACATGCATAAAACGTCCACAGGACGCGCAACCCGGTCCCTGAAACAGGGCAAAGGACAAGGAGTATGAGCAACTAGTTAAGCTTAGAAACTCAATCCAACTCAAGGAGAAGGAAAAAACGATCATAAAGATCAATATACATCAAAAACCAGCCTAGCGCTTGAATTGCTAATAAATACATAGCCAGCTGATTATGACGTCATTAATCCCGTGACAGGAAAAATTCGATCCCAACAAAACATCCAAGTGCAAAGACGAATTGTATGCTGAATGGATAAGTTGACTACACAACCATCAGATACATATAGATAACTCTTTACTGGCAAAAATGTTAATTATCTCCCTTTGATTGTTTACAATAATTAACATCACCACATTATCAATGACTAGATACCTGACACTTTGTATAGACAAACCATCCAACGTGACGAACCGGAAACTCCACCATCTGCACGCCTCTTAACTCTCTCCACCTCATGGGGAAGGAATTGGAACAAGAGGGCAAAGTGAGAAGACCTTTATACCAGGCCTCCAACTCACTGGGCATAATTTTTCATTTGGTTAGATAACCTGACAGTGTTAGTAGGAAATGGAACCATGGTGGAGAGAATACTAATTCTCTGGTACTGTGACGTCACAACCTAGCGTCATACAGACCTGTGGACAGAAACAGAAAGAGAGATTAGTCCTAGGTAGCACCGAGTTGACCTAAACCAACTAACTAAGGCGCTTATCACGGTAAACGCGAGTCCCGGAAACACAATACACCGGGAAGAAAACTCGCTAATTTTACTAGAAGTCACCTGATTTAAAGGTCCAACGTCCTCCGGTGGCGAAGTGTATCCTCCCGCCATCCAAATCAGGTCTTATCACTTCCAAAATAACACCAATAACAACGTTAATGAGCAAGAAAAGCTTATGACTGAAAAACATGTGTGTTCTCTTTGCCAATAATCTAGCAAAGAGGAAGTGCTAGTCTGCGCATGCGCGGTGGTGGGGCTGGCATCCGCCAGACTACGCTCTGACTCCCTGCCCAGTAGGGGCACCTAACTGTTTTAAATCTGAGTGTTTATTGAGTGAAAGCCAATATTTAGCAATATCAAAAGTATTAGGGAGGTAAGTATACTCTTGAAGTGAAATTGTGTATAGAAGATAACGTTTTAAAAACGGTTTGAGTAATAATTTTATTTAAAATTATATACTAATCAGTAAAATGTATTCAGCATTATATTTATTAGCGAGATTTTGATGCATTCGGACGATTTAGTGTTGGGACGACTTTGCATTATGTTAATTAGCCGGTGACGTAAATAAAATGGATGCCGTTGTTTAGAAATGTTTTCCCCGATACAGATTTTAATGACAAATTCCCACATTAGTATTGTGTTTTATATTGCAAATTTATCTGAGACTACCAGAGAAAAGACGAGTGGATATTTATTTAATTACTTTGCTGCTTGATTTCTCTCGGCGTACAGCGAGTTACATGGAGTTACACAATATGCGCAATTGGGGCCACGTTCAATTATTAGTTGCCCCGAACTTAGCTTAATGGAAAGTATGGCCATTATTATTCGTTACGATTTTCATGCTCGTTAGTATCTTTTATTTTTAACAATCCTGATACGAAAAACCGAAAATATGTTCATATTCGGTTTTTCGATATTTATTTTTTATAATCGGTTAGGAAACCGTCAGTGCAGGATATCGGTTTTAAATATGGTATCAGTATATCGCGCAGCCCTAGAGAACGTAGCATTCCAATTGGACAGCCCCTTGTTCTGGACTAAATATGCCAGTTATTTCAGACAGATGGACAGACAGGCAGGTGCACAGACAGACAAACAGAGACCGGCAGGCATGCAGACAGACCAACGGACACAAACAGACAGACAGACAGACAGATGGATAGTGGTATAATCCCCACTTTTCTTCGAAAAATGTGGGAAAAATTATAAACATTCTGTTAAATATTTTGAAACTAAGTTAACTGGGAGCTAGCGCTGCAAGATCTTCCAGTAAAATCAGTTTCAAGATATCCAACACAACAGATTCCCTGCATGATTGTCTTGAAATAGACATATTTACACTATTAGGTCTAAACTCCGTAACTATAATGCTTAATTAATTTCCACGACTTGTCCATGGCATTATCTGAGAAAACATGCCGATAATTCCACGATCTCCAAGCCTTGACTCTAAATTCTCAAATCTCATGACGTGCCATAATATGTCATCGCCAATACAAACCCTATAAAACAACTACTGGCCCAAAAGTGGGCGGGCGGGTCTTTTATCACAAAATTTGATTCATAAACCTATAGAACTGATCCGTCGACCAATCAAAACAGACCAGTGATCTATTCGACCAATGAAGAGTCACAACTCACCTGTGATCTTCTTCATAAATCTTCCTGACAATCTCATCGATCATAAGCTTCTCTTTGAGGAACTCTTCATAAGCCATCTGCCTCTTCTTCTCCTTCTCCTCAAGTTGTGTCTCGAGCTCCTGTTGATATCGTACTTGTTCACGATACTTCTCCTTCTCTCGCTCGAGCTGAGCTTCAGCCGCTCTCTCATTCTCCTCTTTCATTTGTCTTGCTATCTCAGAATCACGGCTCTACAATAGACAAGTAACACAGGCATTGTTGAAGATTAGCAGGGGCCCAGTACTTAGCCCATGGCTACTAAATTTTAGACTGGGCTACCAAAATTTCAAACTCATTAGCACAGGTGGCAACCTAAATCGTTCCATTCATATTTTAAGATTGTGAACAGAAAATCATTTTATATATCTGACAACTCTATTGCAGGTTGAACCAGCTTCATTAACCTTTTCAACCCTTAAAACTAAATTTTTTACAATGCATAGTATATTCTGTTGAATATTTTGAAATTAATATGATTGGAAGCCATTCATGATATTAATTTCAAAATATTCAACTTATTTTCTATTTGTTTGCTGTGAAATTGAGATGCATGTAATTTATCGGTGAACAGGTCAAGCTTTAAAGCAAACACATTCTACATTAGTGAATCCTAAATTAATCTATCCTGTGTTTCTAAATGTGGGATCATAATTATAAGATTGGGCCCTTGAAAAATTTAGTGGGCCCCTTAAGTTTTGCATTTAGGGGCACAGGTGGCAACGTGGTTAAAAAGCTAAAGCTTTAATACTGAATGCAAGTACAAACAAAAGTAATTAGAGATTGCAGACCCTTGCCCTCCTGTTTTTGTCATTAGTTTTCATTTTTTTCGAATTTGTTTTTTTCCGTAGGTCATGATCAAAGTTGTGGAATTATCGTGTAGGGTCACACCCTTTCATGTGCTAAAATTGTGTCTCAATTTCAAGAAAAACTTTACAGGAAAACAGATATATATTTTGAAACTAATTCGACTGGAACCTATTGCTGCTACAGTTCCCAGTTGAATTAGTTTCAAATGAACAACAGACAATTCCTTACATCATAAACAACTTGTCATTTTTGGTTGGTAATATTTCATATCTTTGTTTGGTTTTAGCGTGTTTTTAAGTAAACTATTACTGAGATTTATCATATAAACACAACTTTCAGCCCATTTAATATTTCTCAATATGAACACGTGTAATATTAAATGAAAGATTTTCATTGAATAGATAAATATGTAAGTATTTTTATTGGTTAATACACGTAATAATCCAACATGCCCATGATGTCGACGCCGCAGATATTTCGTACCAACGACGATGGCAAAAATGGCAAGACACGTGATGTTGTTGCTTTAAATTTTGCAATATATATACTACCTAGTTATGGAATACGTTTGTAAATTACAATGGTAGATGCAGATGTATTAAAATTTTGATTAAAAGTAATTTCATGTCTGGAATCTTGTTCAAATAATGATACTTTGTTGTCATTATTTTTTGTGACACATTGGTCAACACTTTTAATAAGTGATGTGTCACAGCGACGAAAACAAATGGGCCAAAATGGTGCATTTCAAACAGATTTCAGGGATTGACTCTATTGGAAAATTTGTCAAAATATCAGTTTATATGATAAATAGAATCTCAGTCAGTCCCATTTAATATCACTATTTTCATCCACGTCGAAAATTATCAAATTTCACTCTCTAAAGTGTGTGCAATGTGATAATTTTTTGATAATAGTGATATTAAATGGGACCTCATTGCAGATCCTCTATCTATAATACATTCAATATGATGAGTGTTAAGAGCATACTACATACTACCTACCATATAATCATATTTCAGTGCTTCTTTCTCAGCGAGTTGTGCCGCTCTCTCCTTGTTCATGTAAGCTGCCTTTAATTTTGCTTCTAATTCACGTAATTCTAAACTGAAACAAACAAGCGTCAGTCAATGAGCTCACCACATACATATATCAACTTGCAAAAACTGAAAATATTTAGGTATGTATCAGGAAAAGGGTGACGGCTTCCGTGCCCCTTCTTGGGCAATGTTTACCCTTATTTCCTGCATATAAGACGCAATTTTACACACAGTGGTCGTAAGAAATTTCCATCTGCAGACCAAGAGAAGACTATTTTTGAATATTTACCACTGAAATGGCTGGCTCGATAACCGAGCCAGTCATTCCAGGGGTAAAATTTTCAAAAATATTCTTCTCTTTGTCAGCAAATCGACACTCAATTTACAAGTTCCGAGAGCATCCAACAGATGAGTATACAACTTTGATTGGATAATTCTGCTAGCATGGCAGCTGAGAGAGGAAAGCCGCAAAACACAGCTAATTTTTATCAGGAATTGTCAACTTTCATTATAATTCAATAATGTCACAAAGACGGCTATATATATGTATTTTTATGAAAGAATTGCGGAATCAATTGGATTATATACTGAAAATATGCAACAATATTCAAGGATATAGTGACGGTAGGTTAGCTATAGTCATATTATATTTATGCTTTCTAAATTATTTCACAGAGTCTTATAGAACGTACGTGAGTAGAGGACTTTTCTGGACAGATTCTGGTCAAATTTGGGCCTGCGTCCTACACACAGGAAATTACGGTAGTCATGATTCGCACCTAACCAAACACTTAACTTAGTAAAAGTTATTCTGTAAAACTTTTGACAAAGCTGCCTATGCCATAATAATACATGTAGCAAGTTACACCAGTGACCTTGCTTTTAACCATTTTTTTGTCAACTCGGCCAAAACCGGCCTTTGCAGTCGGCCAAAAAAAATTTCTATTTACAGGAACACTACTTTTGAAAATTTACCACTGGAATGCCCTGAGCTTGATAATAGAGACACTCATTACATTGGTAAATTTTCAAAAATTGTTTTCTCTTGGCTTGCAAATGGTAATTCGCTAAGCAGAAGCATCTATTTTCTTGACCAATTATTACGATTCAACGTTTAATGGAGGAATCCAGTTTTAGCTATTCCCCGCCAACTTTATGAATCAAAATTCCCAGAAAACTATAAAGGTAAGCTGTTGAATATTGTAAAATTAATTGGTCAAATTAGTTTCAAAATATTCAACAGAATATTTATTAAATAGTAATGACAAACAAATTGTTGCTCATTGAATGTCCATTTGCAGGCCATAGAAGAAAATCTTTGAAAATTTACCACTGGATTGACTGACTCGGTTATCAAGGCTTGGTTATCGAGCCAGTCATTCCAGTGATAAATTTTCAAAAAGAGTCTACTCTTGGCCTGCAAATGGGCATATCCTCAAAACAACTGCAGATGCTGGTTTTGGAAGGCATAACCATTAACCCTCAAATTTGTTGAACAAAATTTCAATTTTCTCATAGAAAATATCTATCAGCAGACCAAAAGATTATTTTTGAAAATTTACAACATTACTGGAATCATAGGCTCGGTAATTGAGCCAGTTAATCATGGTAAATTTTCAAAAATACACTTCTATTTTGGCCGGCATGACCATTAACGTGTTAAATAGTGAAAGCAGGTCTATTTCTAATTTTTAGCACCAGTTTTTTAAAACTAATTAAAGTTGTCGGTTCAGTATCCCTAGACTCTAATACTCACCTACTCTCCCTAATTTGTTGTCTCATTTTTTCATCTCGTAGTTGGTCCAGTTTGATCCGGTTTAACTCTAGCGCTAGCTTCTCTTCTTGTTCATGTTGAGCCTGTTTCACTTGTCTCAATGCCTCGGTCTAGACAAACACATACATTATAACAAAGGGCGTGTATATGCAATGCATGAAGAGTGTTTAACATACGCAGTTACACACCAGACTACAAATTTCCAAGGCCTAATTTCAACATATTCATGAAGCAGCAGTTATTCATCTAATTATATCATAGGCATTTTTTACCTATGCCATATTTAAGGGTTTTTTACCTATGCCATATTTAACGTTTTTTTACCTGTGCCATTTAACCTTTTTTTACCTATGCCCTATTTAGGCAGTTTTTACCTAATATTTAGGCTTTTTTTTTACCTATGCCCTATTTAGGCAGTTTTTACCTAATATTTAGGCTTTTTTTTATCTATGCCCTATTTAAGCTTTTTTTACCTATACCTTATTTAGGCTTTTTTTAGCTATGCCCTATTTAAGCTTTTTTACATATGCTCTATTTAGGCTGTTTTTTACCTATGCCCTATATAAGCTTTTTTACCTATGCCATATTTAAGCTTTTTTACATATGCCCTATTTAGGCTTTTTTACCTATGCCATATTTAGGCTTTTGTTACCTATGCCCTATTTAAGCTTTTTTTACATATGCCCTATTTAGGCTTTTTTACCTATGCCATATTTAGGCTTTTGTTACCTATGCCCTATTTAAGCTTTTTTTACCTATGCCCTATTTCGGATTTTTTTACCTATGCCCTATTTAGGCTGTTTTTACCCATGCCCTACTATTTAGCTTTTTTTACCTATGCCATATTTAGGCTGTTTTTACCTATGCCCTATTTAACCTGTTTTTACCTATGCCTTATTTAGGCTATTTTTACCTATGCCTTATTTAGGCTGTTTTTACCTATGCCCTATTTAGGCTGTTTTTACCTATGCCTTATTTAACCTGTTTTTACCTATGCCTTATTTAACCTGTTTTTACCTATGCCCTATTTAGGCCATTTTTACCTATGCCTTATTTAACCTGTTTTTACCTATGCCTTATTTAGGCTGTTTTTACCTATGCCCTATTTAACCTGTTTTTACCTATGCCTTATTTAACCTGTTTTTACCTATGCCTTATTTAACCTGTTTTTACCTATGCCCTATTTAGGCTTCTTTTTACCTATGTCCTATTTAGGCATTTTTACCCATGCCCTATTTAAGCTTTTTTTACCTATGCCCTATTTAGACCTTTCTTTACCTATGCCCAATTAGGCTTTTTTTTACCCATGTCCTATTTAGGCTTTTTTTTACCCATGTCCTATTTAGGCTGTTTTTACCTATACCCTACTTAGGCTGTTTTTACCCATGCCCTACTATTTAGCTTTTTTTACCTATGCCCTATTTAGGCTGTTTTTACCTATGCCCTATTTAGGCCGTTTTTACCTATGCCTTATTTAGGCTGTTTTACCTATACCCTATTTAGGCTGTTTTTACCTATGCCCTATTTAGGCTGTTTTTACCTATGCCCTATTTAGGCTGTTTTTACCTATGCCCTATTTAGGCTGTTTTTACCTATGCCCTATTTAGGCTGTTTTTACCTATACCCTATTTAGGCTGTTTTTACCTATACCCTATTTAGGCTGTTTTTACCTATGCCCTATTTAGGCTGTTTTTACCTATGCCCTATTTAGGCATTTTCTCGTCCTTATCTGTCTGACTGCTGCAAGCCACCAGACAATAACTTTAATGGCCAATAACTCTGGACCTATTAAATAAATTCGCCACCAACAATTTTCAGTAATATTCTTTTCAAAATATTCAGCATATCCAGAGATAAACCCCATGGGAAATGTAGTATGCAGACTTTCAGATATATAGATAAGCACCCTTCATAAATATGGTCCCTGGTTTACCCCTTTAAACCTCGAATGTATTCAAGAAAACTTAAATTTGCTCTTAGAAAATGTCCATTTGCAGATCAACAGAAGACTTTTTTTTGACAATTTACCACTGGAATGATTGGATCTGTTATCGAGCCAGTCATTCCAGTGGTAAATTAAAAAAAATAGTCTACTTTTGGTCAGCAAATGGACATTTCTCAAGGCCACTGCAGACTCTGTTTTTGGCTGATATAAGTGTTAATCAGTTACGGTCTCAAGCAAAGAGCAAATTCAAACACTTGACAAGAACTGTATTCAACTATTTTTAGGGGATTTTTACCATCTTTACAAACAATTTACTATTTTAACAGCCTTTTTCAACCATTCACTGGTCAACCAGACCGAACTGCCTTATACTGCACTAACAGTGGTCATTATGAACATCTATCTGCAGACCAATACAACAATTTTTGAAACTGTACTCTGAAATGACTGGCTTTGACCAAGCTATTTCAGTCTTAAATTTAAATAGTCTTCTCTTGGCCTGCAAATGGATACTGACCAAATGAAAGGTTTATGAAGTAAACAGGCAAGAGGCTTAAGGGGCCTGTATAACTCACCTGGAATTATGGGACACTGGCACAATCAAACAAAATGCTATGACTACTGGAAAAATTTAACAATATTAGTTTTAAAATGTTCAACAGTTTACATGTACATGTGTAATTACTGTGAAATTGGGATTAGATTTTGGTTATTCAGCATAAAAATCTATCCAACACACAAAGTTGCCGAAGCTTAACTAGAAATGGGCGGGGCATAGCTAGAAATGGGCGGGGAACAGCTGGAAACGGATCCCTGTATTGCCTTACCCTTTCAATAGCCTCTAGCATTTCTTCCTCCTTCTGCTCGATCTGCCGTCTACGCAGGTGACGTCTGTCTTCAATTTTAAAATCGCTGTTCATATTTGCTTCGAGCATGCGTTCGTGCGACAACTGCTTCACCGTGTCCTCTCGCACCTCCTCCTGTCGTCGCATCTGCTCCAGCATCTTCTCACGCTGAGGGTGCGTGAGTGCACGACGCACGCTCGCCTAGAAACAACAGCAAGAAGAGAATTATTTAATGTATCCTTTGAATTTGTAAGAAAATTTTAATTTCCTCATAGAAATTAATGTCCATTTGCAGACAAACAGAAGACTATTTTTCTTTAATTTACCACTGGAAATGACTGGCTCTGTTATCAAGCCAGTCATTCCAGTGGTAAATTAAAAAAAAAAAGTCTTTCCTTGGTCTGCAAATGGACATTTCTCATGACCACTGCAAAAGCCATTTTTGGCCAATATGAGGGCTACAGTTTGAGTTTAACCGCCTGGACCCTACCTTGAACTTACAAATAAGAGCCAGATAGACCTAGAGTCAAAGGCTAAAAACTTGCTCTGTGCGCTAGCCTAAGGCAGCGGTAACGCGATAGTACTGCAGCGAGTACATGTAATACCATGCCAACTATATTAACTATTTTTTGGTAAAGTAACAGACTACTATATATATATAAAACTAAACATGATTAGATATGGCTATAAAATTTGATTTGAGCTAAACACAAAATGAAAATGCTGAAAAAAACCCCAGACATACCAATAATTATATCACAATAATATTGCCAACAATTCTGTAGGCCCTTAGTTTAGTCATAAGTCATTGATGTCGAACCATGTCGAATGCTTTCATAAAGTAGAGATAGATTACCTCAATGTTTCCTCCGTTATCGAGTTGCTATGTCCAGGAGTCTAGCACATTTAGCCATTGCAAAGTGGTCGATCTTCCTGTTATAAATCCAAACTGCTTTTCACTGAAGAGTGAGACCCTTGTCATATGGCAATAACATAGTCTCTGATAATTGTCTCAAGAACTTTGCATAATATACAGGTGAGGCTGACTGACAGGTCTGTAATCGCGTGCTGCCTTTCTGCTACCTTTCTTGAATATAGCTGTGATATTGGCCATCTTCCAGTCTGCTGGTACTTTGCCACTGCCAAGGGATTGATTGATTTTTCTCTACTCGCAATGGCTATTCAAACAGGCCCTAGTTACCACATACGATATAAATTTCAATATTTTTTTTCTATTTTCCAGTAGGCAAAACACTTATGTTCATTTTCAGTCACTGTACCACATTTACCAATTTCCAAAAGAAAAAACGTAACGATTTTAACTTTTTAAATGTTTTGGCTGAAATTTGCTGCTACCTGGTTATCACGATGAGCGGAATAAAACCTGATTTGGATCTACAACTATAAACTATGGTTTGTACTAGAGCTGGGCGGTATTGATATTTACATGACGGTACCGGTACCATGAAAAAATACCGCGGTACCACGGTATACCGTCATCTGAGCTTGAGGCATGCCACGAAATTAGAACATTTTTTTCCATTTCCTTTTCACTTCCATCTCCAATCAACGGTAAATATAGGTAAAATAAATAAATCGGCTTCCTGATTTAGAGAAGAAAAACATGGCTATTGCGACTGTTTAGTTTCACGATTTTATTAGGTCACTATTTTTATTGACGTAAAATATCATTCACGGGAATATCGGTCAAAGGGTGTGGTCGACTCGCTAACTATAACCCGCTGTTTGAGACATTGGGGTGCACTATTTTCAATCTGGATTGTTCTTACTATCAATGCGTGCGACCAGCAAGCGGTAAATTTTATTTTGGCAGTCGAGCGCTTTGATAAACAGAGTCCAGACAAAATCCGCGAGTATTTAAACGGGGCGAGTGTTGTACGCTTTTATTTCTGTTGGAGTCATATATTCTGTTACTCGCGAAAACAGGCCTATACACATACATATAACACGACATTGAATATAGCCGTTTTCCAAAGCTTCTGATAATTACCGAGTAACCGATGTGCAGACTCGTTACTTGCCATGCTTCACGTGAACAATGCGTGTAAAAAGCTATTTCCGCGAACTTCCGACGTGTAGCCAGTTTAAAAATGAATTACAAAAACTAAAACGCTATAATTTTTAGGTGTCGTTACTTAAACTGGATTTAATCCATAAAGAAATTTCTTAAAACAAGCCAGAAAAATAAAAAATAATGACTTCAACGCTGCTCGTTGTTAATAAATTAGCACGTGATCAAAACGGCGCGAGCAAATACTACGTTTTAGTAAATTTTCATTGATAAATTCAGCATAGTAATGTATTTTCCCACGGTCTAGTTCATGAACAACCAATCAGACACGTCTTTGCGAGATCGCTGTTGTGTTTGAATAGCACGCAGTTTGTATGTTATTTTGTTATTCTAGCGTGTTTGGTCGGTGACAAAATGCTTGGAGTAATAAATTACAAATAATAGAAACGGGAATAGGGAATATATTATAGTGTAATTACTACCGGCGGACGGCCAGAGAATGAGTTTAGATGTTTTAAATAAAGCAATTTTACCGTGGGACTTTCAAGACATACGTTTGACATACAATTCTGCCTGTCATTATTTTGTAATTGACGTCTTGACGTTTGTTTTTACAACAACCCTTTCACCTGAACTCGGCTAATAGTTAGGGATGCCTGTATTTTTGGCACTATTAGCACTTATTTACCCTCGGTCAAGTCAGATTTTATGAATATATTTCTCAAATATTGCTCAAACATTATGGACGGTATTCACGGTATTTGGAAATGTCAACGGTCATGGTATCGGTTCACGGTATACCGCGGTCCTCACGATACTACCGTCAGACCGCCCAGCTCTAGTTTGTATTTGTATCAGACCCGTTTATGCTAGTATTGTCGGTGAGACTCTCCTTTGCTCAAATCATAAAAATTACATCAATTCACCCCTTCAGTAGTCGAAATTACGCGTCTAACCACCCTCGAAAACACATGACGCAATACTGAGATTGTATCTGTAGACCAGCTAGGCATGGTAGGGGATATTTATAAACAGTAAGTTTATTTTAGGATTTATTTTTATTTTCATGCATGATTTATTTCAGAGATGTTTGCTAGTTCCGAAAATTGACAAAATTTGTTGATAAAATTCCTACTATTATATTAAATAGGCGAAAATGTGCTTACACCGTCGAAAACACATTATCCGATTGTTCATGATGGCCACCTGAGGCACCCCACTTTTGTGGACCCGTGTTGCCCGATTTTTGTGTTAATTTATAGTGCGACTCTAGTCCATTTTAAAGTGATTTTAAGACATTTCTGCTATCTTTTCATTGTAAATATTCAAATTTGGATGAAGAAATCATTCAAAGTATGTAAGAGTGTGTAAGTTTTATTTGATTTATTGTGTCCTATGGTACCCACATATTGCGCATGTTTGGATTATCACCTCCTATCAAATAGTCAGAGCAAAAGTTGTAATTGTTGAATAAATATAAGAAACTAGTATGGGTTCTTATTCACCTGTATGAAACTTGCCATTTTAATTGTCAGTCTGCGTAAAATACAGCATAAAAGTGGAAGCTACCGAATCCAATGGTGTACCCACTCTTTGCGCGCGGGCAAAAGGTATGTGTTGTGCAGCATATGCTACCACATCTTTAACATATGTTTCACATAAATGCATTGTTGCTGAAGATTAACCAATGGTAACATATGTGTCATATTTGAAAGATCGGTTTGACAAATGGTGACCCTGACTGTGTAAAAACGTTTGTGCTATTCTTAAAGGGGAAGAAAATGTCATTTAGTATTATTTAATCACCAAATATAGGTACAGGCCTTCATATTTTATGTTCCTAAGAACAATTTTTGCGATAGATATAACAATTCAGAATTAATATTCCAGTGTCAGAAATCAACAGCACTGCTTTAAACCTATATTGACAAGTAGTTTCACAATTTCAAGCGGAGAAAGTCTTGTATGAGCAAAATGAATAACCATAGATTGCCATTTGACTCGATATGTGTGCGTGCCGATCGTGAGGGACTCTCACAAGTTTGAATACTTATGCGCAAAGAGAGGGACTGCGCAAATACAGGGAACACAATGATACGTTACTTACAAATATCGATCAGAGTCACCAGTTTTAGTTTTGTAACACGGTTTTAAGGTACCCCATCCTACCAGTTATTCCTCTGGACAGAATACATAATTAGTTCTGATAAGGTCAATTTCAGGATAAGATTTACGAAAACTGGTATCAAATGCAATATGATAAAATATGTGGCATAGCAATAAATTAAATGTAAGACAAATCATAGATTTCAAAACATACCATATTAAAGCAATGCTTTAGTACACAATAAATTTACAGACTTTTAATCAAGAAGTATAAGATGAAACTCTAAAATTCAAAGAGCTGTTTACAACAAATGGGCTAATGGATTTTTGTAACTAAGGGGTGTTATCTATCCAGATTAAGATCTAACTGGAAAGTAATCGAAGAAATGTGGTCGTCATAAATGTGCTATATATACGAACGCTTCAGCATATATCCATACCTACAGCATATTTAAATGGGAAGGTTTCCTGGCTAAATATTTAGACCTGAGATAAGATAACTTAAATTTCTTAACATCAATTATAATGGACTAGTCCAAAATGTGATAACAATAAAAGTCGGATTCCGCAGCTTTGGCGATAGGACAAATAACACAAAATCAAGACATTGGAATTGCAGAGACTAAAGGATTTGATATCCTAAAGGGTGAATCTGATTTGTTCTGTTTCACAAGATCAGTTACTCCTGGTTACTTGATATTTATAACTTAGGTTTGTGCCCCCTAGTCTGAGTATTGATGGAGGGTGTGAAGAAAGTATTTTTGTCAATATTGTATTGCATTTATAGATGCGTCGCACGCGGATATGGCGTACATTACGCTATCATACATTCGTGATAGACATCACACACCATCGTCGGATTATGAACGGGGACAATACCAAACTTCATGCCCTGTACGCCCACCCTGTGAATCCTCAGATTTACTAACAAATCATGAATGTGATGACAACATACAACTGAATCAGCCATCCAGTATATGCAGCCCAGAACTGACACCAGAGGCGATTACAAACTCAAACACGTAGGCCAGCGTCTCTTCTTTATGAACGTCATCACCTCTGCAGCACCAGCACCGCAATATAAGCAGTGGAATGCAGGGCTACCACAATAAAGTGTCACACACACTACCTATCGACCACGTTTTTCTCCTGGGACACCACCCTATGAAGGACAACCTGCTCAATGCTGCACCGATCCACCCAGTATATGAGTGATGCACCAGCACCAACAGAGCAAATTCACCGTGCAGCGTGAATCATCTTCACATCCTCAACAACCCACGTGGCATCCACAGGACATGCGGCATGATAGGCCATACACTCCACTGCACCAGCAACACTATCAGTATGGATGTAACTCGCCACCACCTTCAGAATTTGCTCAGATTCCTCCCACACCACCACCTGGATTTGTACCAATCATTCCCTACCATGGTATTGTCCGAGTCATCCTTCTGCCAGAATTCATCTTCCCGACAAAACTCAACACCAGGGACGGTCAACAGCACTAGGCCTCTTTCGGGTTGAAAACCAAATTTCGCTTTATATATTTAAAACATCAGCTATCTTATTATTATGAGTTTTATAAAGTCAGTTAAGTAGTGTTGATTCCGGCAAATTTACATAATGGCCTGATGTCACTGGCCAGCGACTTGGCATTGTCGGCAAGTTCCAACAAAACACCACCACTGCAAGTGAGCACTAAGAAGTATAAAGTTCTGCACTTGAGCACCAGATGGCAGAACAGCTTGTACAAAAGGGATCTCTAGAAAATCGGACTTGCGGCTCCACTATGACCGTGATCATCTGCGGAAATGAGCATATTGCCGCGAATGTAACTCTTTTTACCACGCTACGTTTTGGTATAACACATGCCTCAGCAACAGAACATTGTGTTACAGTCATAATATTAAACCCCAGTGAAGAACATGAGGACTGGAAAGCATTAGCCCCATGGATCACGATACGCCCTCCTGTGCGAACCATTAAAAAGACTATGAGAAAGTGGCAAACTACCACCATGGCCCAGATCAAAAGAACAACACATAAAATAGTCAGAAATTACAATCATCTGCAGCGGCAGTGACGTGGCCGGCAGTAGCACTGGACAATAATAATTCATCACTTTCTCCTAGTGAATTAATTATCATAACGGATCCGGAGGAAACAGCAGATGTTCCACTCACCACCAACACTTCACTCGGCGCAGACATTCCACACGCCACAGACATTCCACTCGCCACAAGTTGCACTTCATCACACAACAAGATCCGTTAGTCAGGAAATCAACTACACCGTCCAAGTCATATGCTGGCAAAGTGTGCCGCATAGCACACATGTTAGACATTTTACCTATACCACGGACATCCGCAAGCAAATGAGTACTTGCGGTGAAGAAATGAAAACCAGCATCAGCCACCACACCAAATCTGAACAGTATCACTAGCAGCACATCGTCAGTCACAGCAGGCAGTACATCATCCATTACAGCAACCATCACTCCTCGCATTACGGCAACCAACAACAGTTAGAATGGCAACAAGCACCAGCAGCACATTTGCCAGTACATCCACCATCCTGCCGCCAACAGCATCAGCACAAACGAGCACCACAGCAACCATTAGCGTGACATCCACCAGCAGAAGCTACAGTTCTGCCACATCCACCTGCAGCTTTGGAACTTCAACTCGGCGAGTGAACATCCACATCACACAGACTACACTCCAGCTTCAATACCAACGAACATTATCAGCCTCATCAAGTGATTTGGAATCGGATACCAATGTTGCAGCAACCAGCTCTAGTTACTCGCGCATCATGTTCGTGAACCGTTCAACACAAACTTACTGGGACTTTTTCGGACTTCACATATATATATATATATATATATATATAGTGGTCTGTTACTTTACCAAAAATAGTTAATATGGCTAGCATGGTATTACATGTACTATATTTAAAGTAGGAATTTTCTGATAGGCATGACCACACAGGTTGTATGATTATTATTATTATTATTATTATTATTATTATTATTATTATTATTATTATTATTATTATTAATTTTGTAAAACCGAAACCCCTCCCAAGAATGGCAAGAACCATTCTGCATAGCTATAATATTATATAGCTATGTCACAATATACTAATTGCGGCATATTAGACTATATACACCATATGCGGCGTATGACTATAGTATGCCGCAATATATACTCATTTTGGTCATGTCATCCCAGCAATTGGCTGGGGCTGCCTGACTCGGTTTTCTTATTATGCATACTCATTTAATTATTATTTTTTTCTTGCATAGCACGGCGAACTTAAGGAGTGGTGAGTCATTCATGCGGACCCTCACTAAAGGGCTGCACTATACGTAGTATATCACATATAGTTTATCATATATATATATATATATATATATATATATATATATATATATATATATATATATATATATATATATATATATATATATATATATACTATATTTTTCTTACTGTTTATGTAAATAAATGATTAGTGGTACATTGGAACCTAGGCATTCTCGGGCGGGGACTAATTACCCGCCACATGAGAGCATCCTCGCGAGCTATTGTTTTAGCCAAATCAGGTATTAAAGCGTGAATCAGCACGCACCACACAGAACACAAAAAAACCCAAAAAGGCCTGGACAAATAAAAGAACCAGGCCAAAAATCAAAATGAAAAGTATGCCTCCATCCCCACCTCTTTGCATGCCTATGTGCCTATCTCTTATCAATACACACCTCACGCGTTAATCTATCCTCTCAGCTACACACCTGCCTGATAAGTCTATAATTCTAAATTAGCATACGCCCTGCAGGAAGCGATCCGCATGTGCGGTATCATTTGATCCAGGTGCCAAACTAGGAGGGGTGGGGTGGGGGTGGGGTGTAGCGTGGATCGCCCTGTCGGGAACGAGCGACCCAGTCTGTCTGGGTATGGAACAGCCCGATCTGGGATGCTCCAAGCTCACCCCCTAGGTAGCATAGACAAGCGTGTATAGCTATATAGTATAGGCTCACACTAGCAGAGTCCGTGAGATTGCCCGTTGCACATTCGTGCCCATGGGAGATAGACTACATACACGCTATAGCACGTGGAGAATGGCATCTTATGTACATACTTTGCCTGCATTGTTATAATTACTTAGCACATGGGCAACCTCACCTTTTTTGGCATGAATCAATACCATAATTGAACGAGGAATTCAATACTTTTTACAGAACTGAAATCAGTTCAGAACTGAACTCCTTTTAAAACTTCTAACTCGAGAGACATCGCCATAGCGCATGCGCTGGTGAGGTGAAGGCCATCTATAACGTCTTAAGCATGTATACCTTCCCTGTAACCTGCACATTGATTGGTCGAGTCTCTATGGTGTGACGTCACCATTTAGTATAAAAGGGAGCTCGTTTCTTTAGAAAGACAGTTGAAATGTGGGTCCGGTCTGAGTGGGAACGAACATTCTTCTGCCTACTGCGTAGAGCTCGCATTCTGCAATCTACACCAACACAGCTTATATCAGTCTGGTTCCCCTCAGGACAACCACGTTCATGCTGCATTAAGTTTTTGTATACCCTTAGAAACTTAGCACCAGGGGTAATAGACTAAATTAATAAAAGGTTCCCCACTACCAACAACTTCAGAGGGACCTTCAGTGTGGCGTGGCCTTTTGGCCACAATGACCATCCAAACCAGTATGTGAAACGATTGGTGTGCTCTGATATCTCGCCAGATCTGCCGTACCACGTCGAATCAGTGGTGAACAAACAATGCACTTATCTAGTGCCGCAGTTTTAATGTTTGAACCTCAGTCTGGATGTAGGACATTGCTTTACATGCCGCAATGAGCTAAGCGGCATGGATCATCTTGTACTTCAATTCACAAATCTTGTGCTACAAACTTAGACTTTATATCAAGGAAGGCATCATAATTCAGCACCAATGTGTGCAATACGATTATGGTGAATTAGACATTATGTAAACACTTTTTACTTTTTGCTATTAACTATGATGCATCAAATGTAACAATTATTCTTCACTGTTCCTGAGTATGTGCTGCATCAGTTAGACAGCTTGCGGAAAATCGGCAAGCAGCTACTTCAGAATCGAGCCAGCTCACGCCACACTTATGCAGCGTATCAACAGCATGTGACATGTATGGACATTGCACTGATGACTAATAGGTACATTTTAATTATATATAATTATTTTCATTTACCAAGTGCCGATAACTAATAGGCACAATAGGGTCGGTTGTGGCCCTTCTATGTTTATTATAACTGTATATACTTATTTTTATTTATTAAGTGCCGATGACTAATGGGGTAGCACGGATCAACCGGTCAGGTACAAACTGTCCCAGCCCGCCTGGGTATTGAATGGCTGGACGGGGTACATTCCAAGCACGCCCCCTGGGTAGGACAGTACGCGTATATAGAGCCCTATAGGAGAGGTTTGTAAAAGTCTGTGATATCACCTAGCATGCATGCGTGGGCATCAGAGATTTCTTGCGAATGTGTGTTAGCGTTGGAGAGAAAAGCATCATATTTTGTACCGAGTTGGTACATGTAATTCCTTTAATTTCTTCTATCCTTGTCGTGCTTGACGTCGATCAGGACCAGAAAGAACCGAGGATTTCAAACCTTTTTACTATTTTAAAATCCGTCCAGAAATGGCTGAGTTATCCTTAATTGAACCAGCAAATCCCTTTCAAAATATACTTCTCTGTAGGCTTAGCGCATGCATGTACTTAGTACATGGGTATGATAGTGCGTCACGTGATCGCTTTCCTGCCTCTGTAGCTCGCTCGCTGATTGGCTGTGTCGCTCCAGCTGTGACGTCACGAGTAGTATAAATGGGGCTGGAAAATCAGAATCAAGAGCGCTAATGGTCTGGAGAGAAAAGGTGGTGGTGAGGTACCTGATCTGAGATAAGCGAGTCATTAGTAACTGCTTACTGTATAGCAGGCTCCCTATAGCCTACTGCGGTGCCTATCAGTTTTGAGCACTGGTCTCTGTGGTACGAGCCACCACATCCGCATTCCACCACATCCGCATTGCAAGTTTTTGTACTCTCCTGGAAAGATATCACCCGGGGGCTATAATGAAATTTAACGTGACTCAAGCGACCACCTGCAGAGGGACCTTCGTGCGGATGGGCCTGTTGACCCCGATGTAAGCTCGTCTAAGTATTAAGGGCGAGTGATGTGCTCGATGGATAACTCGCCAGATCTTCCATACCATGCTGACCAGTGGTAGTTTCCAAATCCGCACATGTTTTGTGTTCAACTTTAGACATTTCGACCGCAGTCAGGGGACATTGCCCAATGCATCGCATGAGCTATGTGATGTATCTCGTCTTGTGATCTGTCAGAATGCATCCGCATTTATTAACTTTGAACTATAGCCTCCAGGCGTGCGTGGTGGTCTGCCGGATGGGGCTGCTGGTTAGTTGCGGATATTGAGGTTGCAGATGTGGTGCTGCATGCTGCCGGATTATAAAAGACCGACTTCTAGAGCTGGTGGAACATTCACGTTCTCGTGAGGCCATGCGACCATCGCCAAGGAAGTTGAACCTCACTGTCTCATCCTCGCTGTTGGTGTCACCGGTGTGACGGTCCCACAGCCCCATTTATGGTGGGGACATAATTAAATACATACAATAATTAATATTTGTAGCAGTCAAACAACGGTACTCGTTTGCTGGTATTTGGGAGAGGACTTGTACATAGGGTCAAGTAGATGACTTGTCATCATGGTCCTCACCAGAGGTACCTCACAGAGCAAGATCTGTGAGGCATCACCGCAAATGAGGGTCCTAACGCGGCTACTTAGCAAGTTTAATATAAACCAAATTAACCCCTACAAACATTATTTGTTGCGAGAGGAAAGTGCCTTGCACAGGCCCCATTACAGGAAAATGCCTACAACGCCAAAGCGAAGGAAGAGAGATGGCAAAAAGGGCCACTCTCTTGTTCAAAGCAAATTATGTAAAAGAGTCAACCTAGTGAAATTATAAGTTTAATGTGATGCAAGCTGTATTACGTGAAGATGGAGGTGGATGATTTCTGCAGAATTCAACACAGTCACCGTACATAGGTCCAAAATACTGCATTAGTAGTAGCCGCTTTATTTATGTGGTTGTTCTGCTAGATCCTATCATAACATTTAGATTTTTGGTCCAGATCCAAGTTAAGCCGCAAATGGCAGAGTAAGCTAACTATCTTTACATTATAGGCCCGAAGGGCGAGAATGTTCGGTGACCATATGATCATCCTATTGAACACCCCCCTCAGTTTGGACAGCGTGCGGGAATACCATGAGGTGAAAGCATTGGAATCATATAACGATCCTGTAGCTCGCGGGGTAATGTCGAGTCATTCCGGTATGTACTGCTCGGTCGCCGCACCACAAATGCATGACGAACGAGAGGGCTGGCTAGCTCCTAGTCTCAGGATTCTGAACCCCATGCAACGCTGTTCCGTGTGATACAGAGACCGGCTCCTAAGGCCGGTGGAAATCAATCATTCCGGTGGGGCTGTGCGACCATCGCCGCTAACATTGAATTGAACGGTGTCCGCCCATGAGTTTGTGTCACTGGTATGCCTGTCCATAGTGATTTAGAACTATGGACTTACAAGGATTTGTGACAAAGTACTAAAGTAATAAAAATATAACCTAAACAAACCACAGAGTTTGGTGGATAACAGTGAGCATAAAATAATACATAACATAGAGACAGCTGATGCACTTTAAACGTGGTGACACCGGGGTTACCACACAGACTCGTAAGTCCACGAGGTATCCCCGCAAGGGAGGCTCCTGCATACAAGATCACTAATTACCTTAATATAAGTTATTATACCATTATGGTGTAAAGGAAAAAGAAACTCCTAGAGTGGTGAGAGGCACCGTGCCTCATGCAGGCATACTACTCGATGCTACTTATCATTGTGAGAAGTAGTAGCCTTGCGCGGGCCGCCGTCACTGGACATCTTGCGAGAGGCAAGTGCCTCGCGCAGGCCTCCGTCACAGGAAAATGCCCTCAATGCCGAAGCGGAGGAAAAGAGTTGGCAAAAAGGACCACTCTTTTATTCAACCAAAGTGCTGTGAAAAAGACCATCCTAGTGAAAAATATAACTAAAGTGTTGCGTGCTGGTTTATGTGAAGTCGGGACGAGTGATTCCTGAAGGATTCCCAAGTCACCGTCTTATGTAGTTCTATGATACTGTATTAGTAGGTACCACTTTTATTTGTGCGGGCCTTCCGCTATGACTAACCTACCAGTTCAGTGTTAGAAACAAAAACTAGTTTAGGCCGCAAATGGCGGGGATCCCACCTATCTTTTTATACAGCTGTCCAATGGGTGCGGACTCCCCAGAGTGTCTACCTCTAAGGACAGAGGGCGTACATGTTACTTTGCCAGACATCCGAGGGCGTGGCAGATTCCAAAATCTTGCCCAGACATTTCAATAAGTTGGGTGGAGATGCGCAACTCGTCCGTCACCAAGTCCTATGGAGCTAAGTATTGACCTGCCATTAGGTTTATATTCAAATTGCCCAATATGCACTGCGGTGCAGGAGAAATATACTTTTAACAATCTATCAAATAATAATGTGTTCGCAGTGCTTCCTTCATTGGCAAGGATAACTAACTACTAAGTAATCGAAGATACAGGGGAGGTGTATGTGACACCGCACCTTGGCCATCACCGCTCGGAAACCTCTGATAGTTTCCCAGAGTCGGATCAGTCCACAATGCGGATAGGGACATCCAAACAATTAAGAAGCCATAAGGCTTAGTGGAACATGAAAGAGACAGTGATTTTATAAATATGAGGCCCTATAGGTAAGGTGGCCAATTTTACATTACCGCAACGATCGGGAAAAGAGGTGTACACTGTGTCTCCTAATGAAGAAATTGTCTCTAATGATATTAAACTTATCCTATCGAGCTGAATAGTCAGGTTTAGTCGGTAGTGTGGTGCCGGGGTGGGATGAGTGCTTGTTGCATGAGATGGCCGAGGAGTCCCGAGTGCTTGAGACCCTGGGAGCAATCTCTACAACATGGGCAGATGTTCCTGGATCGGCTTACGTGACACACGCTCGGTTCGACTGTCCATCGGGCCGTGATGTCTCACCCACTGCACACAGGGAACATATATTACTTAGCACTACATTTGGTGTCAGGAATATTCTCGGTACACCCAGATTTAATTCTTTATCACTGTTGGGTTGCGGTCTGTTTGTTCTTTGATATCTATTTCTATTTTCAAACTTTGAGAATTCTCGATTTCTGAACAGAGTTATCTTACTTGCATTATGACCGCACACGTTTTGCTGCTTTCTATCTACGGCTGCTGTTCTTAGGTCAGTTTACAATGGGAAAAAAGTAAAATTGAGGAAATGTCATTGTGCTGTAAATATGTGATATTATTTCTTTAACCACGTGGCTTCAAAGAGAAGTAATTATTATCAAAGTCATTGATTTTCACATTATGTTTCTGTGCATCGCTTAGTTTGTATTATACCGCTGTATATTTCTGTGACATGGCTTATCATTGTAAAGTACCATTTTTCGTAATACATCATGTCTAAAACCTCATATCTAATACCTCATGTCCATGAAAAGTTTGCAGGATCTTTTGTTAAATCATGAAGAACCATCACTCATTATTTTCGAATTTGAAATTTAGACCTATTGTTGTAGGTACCAGTAAAGGGTTAAAGTTACAATCAGTGGATAGGAGTAACTTAATAGAGTATTGCTGGAAAGTGGGTGCAACTACCTCTGAGTCAGTAAAATTACTAGAGGAAGAATTAGCAAATGCGGTCTATAGATATCCAGGTCAAAGATTAGTAATTAGTAACACACACACACACACGCACCAGTGACTTGTCATATAAACAGGGCAAATTTATCTATCTAAGGGACAGGGAAGGGCACATTTTAGATGCTATTTGCAGCCAATTTCAGTGGGCGATATCCATTGTTGCTCGATATGGGTTCATCATCAAATTTGTAGATTTGCCATATTTCTCTATTCATGTTTGGAATAAGAATAAGCAGCACTCTGATTGGCACATCTGATGATGTAATTCTAGATGCCCAAATTCTTGAACTCAATGACACAATTTGTCAAATTAATTCAAACTTCAGTCAGAGCACTGTGCACTTTAACACAAATTTAATGTACCATCGTAAGAGTGGCAATAGGGTCAGGTACACCTACCATATTGCGCACCTTTATGACAGGGTGCATGTATGTGATCTTTTAAGTAAGGTGTGGCTGCTGAAGATAATGCTAGATTTTTCATCATACTTCACCAATTCGCACAGTTTTGATGACATCGTTCAGCTACGCGTGACTCAGAGTGAGTTAAGTTTCCTGGTTTAGTGATGCCGAGCCCACTCAATTTAAACCTAGCTTCCTATGAGGATTTGTTATCTCTCAAGGATATCGGGACTGCTAGAGCCAAGGAAATCATTAAAATCAGGACAGATCTTGGTATGATAACTTCGCTTGATTGCTTAAGAGAATCTGGGGACATGCAGCAGACCACAGCTGTATTGGAAAATCTGTTGGCAGAGGGGAAAATCACTTTTGGAGGGAGGGCTAATGACTCTGGTTCTGCGTCATCACCAAAGGGTGCTGAAGGCGGCCATAGCTCTGTCTGAGTGAGTCACTCCTATTGGATCCACCAGGTTCCCAGTATGAAGCAATGGTAGAGTCTGTTAAAATGAGAGTAGCATTAGAGCTGATTCATGCTCAGCTCAAAATGGAGCAGAGCAAAAGTCAGCAGCTCCGAGCTCAGCTCGACCATGGGGGTTTAATCAATACATTAGCCCCCAGTGGTGTTTATCCTGGTCAGTCTGATACTGACCAGAATGTGGCCAGGTTGGTAGGTATTATTTGTGGAATGAGGTTGAGGTCCGGTGGTGTTTACTCTGGCCGGTCTGATGCTGACCAGGATATAGCTACTTCAGTGGGTAATGGTGGTGGAAGTATGCCAAGAAATTTCAAGGGCCCACCCCAGCCCAAGATGGCCATGTTCGATGGAACCCAAGAATGGTTACCATTTTTCACCTTGTTTCACCGGATAGCCACCCATTACGCATGGCCAAAATTCTATCGCCTAGAGATGTTGATTGAGGCCCTATGTGGTAAGGCACTTACATTTTTCACTACCTGCTCTGGCCCATGTCAAAATAATTATGACCGACTAGTAGAGAGACTTAATGCCAGATTTGGTAAATCAGACCTCCCCCACACTTCTCGTCACAGATTACAGGAAATTCATCAAGAGGGTGGTTCCTTAGAAGAATTCGTGGAGCTGGTCCAGGAACTAACTCTTGAGGGATACCCTGATGTGTCTGAGGATGTCACAGAGTGGATTGGCTTCGATAATTTTCTGCATTGGGTGGACAACAAAAAAGCGACCTTAGCAACCATGGACAAAGACCCTCAAACTCTAGACAGACACTTCAGTTGGTTAAAGCGTCAATCTGTGGGGGGGGGGGGTGATGTCTGCCTTCAGATTGGAATGCAAACTTTCAGATGGACTGTTCTTGTTGCTGATATTTCAGATCCTGTTATTTTGGGTCCGGACTTTTTGGAAAAGCACAAGACAGTCATAGATCTGCTCAATCTTTCGATTATGATCAATGGGCAGATAATTCCTGCTTCCATGATGAAAACTGGTGATAATACTGCCCGGGTGGCATGAGTGGTTCTGAAAAGCAGGGTGGTAGTGGCCCCCTTTCAAACTGTATATACCATTGGGCGTGTGGAGCATCATTTCAGAGTGGGTAGTGAGATTGCCATCCAGCCTTCTAATGAGCTTAAAGGGTTGCTTTCCCCACACACTGTCATCAATTGTCACAAGAATCTTGTTTCAGTCCTTTTGAGGAATATTTCACCACACTTTATGACACTCAAGAAAAATCATGCTTTGAGTACAGCAATGGAAGTGGATGAAGTTATCAATCCTCAACCTGAGACAGCAGATCATCCTGAGGATAACCACAGTCTGGAGAAACCTCTGCCAGAACATCTATGTGAACTCTTTGAGAAGTTGGTTAAGATCTGTCAGAAGATCAGTCTCAGCAGATCAGGGACCTTCTCATAGAATACCAGGATGGTTTTGCAAGGAATGATTTAGACCTGGGACTGCTTCAAGGGGTCTACCATAGGGTTGATACTGGGGATGCCAAACCAGTTCGTGCAAAATTGCATTGAACGCCCATAGGATTCGAACAGGAAGAGGAGAGTCACTTGAGAGATATGTTGGAAAAAGGAGTGATTGTCCCTTCCCAGTCCGAATGGGCTTCAGCTCCAGTCCTGGTTCAGAAGAAGGACAACTCTGTTAGGTATTGCTTAGATTTTTGCACGGTAAATAATTTAACCTGCCGTGACCTCTTTCCGGTTCCGAACATAAATGCCTGTCTTCACACTTTCAGTGGTTGCACGTACATCAGCACGCTAGATATTGTGGCTGGTTATTGGCAGATTGAGGTCGACCCAAAAGATAAGCATAAGCTAGCATTCATTACAAGGTATGGCCTGTTTGAATTTGTGAGAATGCCATTTGGCACTTCTAATAGTCTGGCTACTTTTCAAAGGGCTATTCAGCTTGTACTGCAGGGGTTGAACTGGCAGGAATGCTTGGCTTATATCGACGATGTAATTGTGTTTGGACGGACCTTCTTGGAACACGTTGCTAACCTGCGAAATGTGCTACAGAGGTTCTGCTCATACAATCTTAAGTTGAAACCAAAGAAGTGCAATTTGCTACAGAGAGAGTTGTGCTTCTTGGGAAAACTTGTCAGTGAATGAGGGATTGGGGTTACAGGCAGTAATATAAGCTACATGGCTTCCTGGCCTACCCCTACTAGTAAGAAGGAGTTAGAAGCTTTCCGTGACTATGTAAACTATCACAATGAACATATCCAAGGGTTTTCCCGAATCTCCGCTCCACTCTATTCACTGACTAGCTCCAAAGCCGACTTCAATTGGAACTCGGAACACCAGCAAGCTTTCAGTAACCTAAAATAAGCCATGACTAGCCCACCAGTACTTGGATTCCCTCTACCTGAGGGAATGTTTATTCTCGACACCGATGCTTCGCATACCTCAATCGGAGCCGAGCTGTCTCAAGTGCAAGGAGACCGTGAAGTTGTGATTGGGTTTGCAAGCAAAGTCCTTTCTCCAGCACAGAGGAAGTACTGTGTCACCAAGAAGGAACTGCTGGCTATTGTTGCATTCACTCGCCAGTATAGAGTATTTGTACTCGGCAGACCCTTTGTGGTGCAGACTGACCATAACAGCCTGGCATGGCTAATGTGTTTCAAGAATATTGAAGGCCAATTAGCCAGGTGGTTATAGGAACTTTCCTATTATAATATGACTAAACAGCATCGGTCTGGTGGTAAACACAGCAATGCGGATGTGCTCTCTCATATCCCAGATAGAGTACCACCCTGTGATTGGTATTGTGCGGGGCAAGACCTCAAATCACTTCCCTGCCAGGGGTGCAATTATTGCACGAGACTCCACTCGCAGTGGGAGCGTTTTGAGGTTGATGTGGATGAGGTGGGTCCCTTATCACATAACACTTTGAGCACACAGGACAGTGATAGTGACTCTGATGACGAGGAGATTCCTGAGCAAAGTGGGGATTCGTCAAGCTGGGTACTTTCTTACTCATTGTTTAAACTGAGAGAGTTGCAGATTAATGACTCTAATTTAGGGCGACTAATTACATGGATAGTCTAATCATACTCCGTCAGAGTTAGAATTATACCTGTCCAGTTCTGCGGTCAAGTCGGTATGGTTAACCCGGGATCAATTAGTTATCGAGGATGGAGTCCTGTATTACAACTGGGAAACCAGCATCTCTAGGAAGAGGCTACTTGTGGTGCCCACAGCTTTACAGGAAGTTATTCTGGTAGGTTGTCATGATTCCAGGTTGTCAGGTCACATGGGTCAGAAGAAAACATTGGAGCGGGTACGCCAAAAGTACTTTTTGGTCGGTTGCTCAAAGGATTGCCTGAACTATGTTCGTTCTTGTGCCACATGCAACCGCAACAAAAGAGTGAGTGTGCATCCCAGAGCTCCACTAGGTCAATATCATGCGGGGTTACTGCTAGAATGGGTTCATCTTGATATCCTAGGCCTATTCATAGAATCACGGCACGGGAATGGTTATGTTCTGGTTCTGGTGGATCAATTCACCAAGTGGGTGGAGTGTTACTCATTACCTAGTCAAGAAGCAGGATTAATCGCGCAGACGCTAGTTGAGTGGTTCATCTCTGTTTTCGGGTGTCCTCTTCAGCTCCATACAGACCAGGGGAGGAACTCTGAAAGCAGGCTCTTTTCCAGTCTCTGTGACCACTTTGAGATTACGAAAACGCATACCACGGCCTACCGTCCGAGTTCCAATGGCCAGGTTGCGAGATATATGGCGGTGATTGCCAGGTTAATCTGGTGCTTCATCGGTGAGAATGATACCCAGAGAGACTGGGATAAATATAGTCCGTTCATCTCATCGGCTATTCGGTCAACAGTTCACTGACAAACTGGATTCATACCAAACATGATGATGTTAGGAAAAGAAACTCTACAACCCTAGACATCCTTGTTGGAGGTGGTGGATCATTATCTCAGCGGGAATCCGTGTTGGACTATGTCCAGGAACTAGAACAGATCATGTGATCCACCCATGCCATAGCGTGGTACAATATTGGGATGGCTCAGCAGCGCCAGATACATACCTTCGATCTGAAGTTGAAAACTTGTCTGTACAAGGTAGGAGATTTGGTGTATCTGATCTACTCGAATGGCAAAGCTGGTTCATCCAGGAAATTAAATCGACCTTGGAATGGCCCCTTTGCGGTTGTCAAGTGTTTATCACCCGTGCTCTACCACCTTAGGGGTCGATGTCGAGAAAGTGTGGTACACCATGATCGAATGAAACTTTGTACGGACAGAGATGTGCCGCTCTGGTTGCAAGGAGCTGGACGTTCTATCTTGTCAGCTGATATCATCTCATCCCCTGATGATGATTCCTCTGAACATCCAGAGATACAGGGTGAGTCTCCCTTGGAGCAGATGAAGACGAAATGCCCTCTATCCTATATGCAAGTGCATGACGAGTGATGACGCTGGTTAGTATCCTGTCTCGGGGTGATGGACCTTGTACGAGACTGCCCTGCAGGAAACAAAAACCAGCTCCTAAGGCCGGTGGAACTCAATCGTTCCGGTGGGGCTGTGCGAACATTACGACGAACAGTAAACACAACTGTCTCATCCCACGAATTTGTGTCACCAGTATGCCTCTCCATAGCAATTTCGTGATCTATGGACTTACAAGATTTGATTTGGTGACCTAAAAATATATGTCTATACAATGAGTTTACCTAAATAATTATGAATATGCTAGATAAAACTACAGTAAGAGCATACGAAAATACGAGACATAGAGACAGGTAGATGAACTTTTAAACATGGGGCTCCCGGAGGTACCACACAGACTCGTAGGTCTGCAGAGGTATCCCTGCAGGGGAGGCTCCCGTACACGAGACGTAACTATTTAACATAATATATGTTATTATACCTCTAAGCTGAAAGGAAGAAGGTTATCTCAGACGAAAAAGTGATGTGCCTCACACCACACTACTCCTAGTACAAGTTTTGGGTGAGGAGTATTATCCTGCCATGGACTGTCATCACTGAATACTTGCGAGATGCAAGTGCCTCGCTTGGGCCTCTGTCTCGGGAAGGTGAGTGTTCTTGCGGAAGTCTTGTTTGCGGACAACAGCTTGCGGGAACCAAACTGCGGGAACTTTCCATCTTCCGGGGAGCGCATCATCTCACGTTGACTACGGATTTACGTCTCAATTTCAGTAACACGATAGACTACCTTAGGAATGACTACCAAGTACTCAAGTAACTATACTTCTCAGTTTAATTATTTCTCTATATAGATTTTGTTAATTATATTGTATCCGTAAAAATGGTCCCGATGACTAAAAGGAACCGTAACGGTCTTAGGACCGCTAGTTATAATTTCTGTATTTGTTGATACTTATTCTCATTTTCCCCAATGTGTTGCTAACCGCACTATAGTAGGTTCATTAACCTGTATTAATATATATATATATATATATATATATATATATATATATATATATATATATATATATATATATATATATATATATATATATATATATATATATATGTCTTAATCATTTGATACTGTATTGTTTGTTCTGTTTAGATTATGTAAATATATGGCCAGTGGCCATCCGTTTATATGTTTTGCTTATTCATAGAAAATATAGGACTGCAGCGCATGTAGGAAACACTATACAGCAACACTTATATATGCAGCACTTTCTCCCACCACCAACAATTTCTCACTGAGGTCGCTGTCCATGCTATAACTCTGTTTAGCCTGGCATGCTAACGACTAACCTTTTCTATTCAACTCGATAGGATATGTTCAAGACGATTAGAGACACTGTCTTCATTACATACTGTGTAATATATTCTTCTTCTCTTCTGGTAGTGCGATAATCTAGGCCCACAATCCGGTAAGACTCATAAGTAAGATTTTGTCTCTCTTCGTGCTCCACTCAGCCTTGTGGCTTCTTAATGGTTTGGATGTCCCTATCCGCACCATGGGCTGATCCAACTCTGGGAAACTATTGGGGTTTCCGAGCGGTGATGGCCAGGGTGTGGTATCACACACATTCCCGTATATCGCCAGATACTTAGTAGATAGCACTTTAAGCCACTGTAGGAAAGCACTGCGAAAACACATGTATTAATTATTATTTTATTTACTGACAATCCTCCCGCACTGCAGTGCAAAACTGGCAACTTGTGTATAAACCTAATGACAGGTAAAACGGTTAGTTCCATAGGACCCGGTGACGGGCGAGATGCGTATTCCCACCAAATTCCATTAAAATGTCTGGGCATTATATTTTAGATCTGCCACGCCCTTGCGGGAAGGACATTTACGGTGGGTATTCGTCTCTCTCATCCCCACCATAACGATAAGAGAAACGGTCTAATAATGCTTTTGTCAAATGTTACCCACGTCTTGTAATGTTCTATGTGGTTACGGCGCGGGATGTCCGGATTCTTATCCAGTTTGGAGATCTTGCTATGTAACATGTATGAGCGCTGTCTTTAGTATTGATGTCTTAGGGCATTTGTTCTCCGTGACAGCCATGTCTAATAGCGCGGTAGATATCAGCCAGTTGCGGCCTAAAATAATTCTTGTTCTGGAAACAACTAAACGGAATTAAGCAAAGCAGAAGGCCCGCAGAAATAAAGCGGAATCTACTAATTCAGCATATTAAGAATCACACAAGACGGTGACGAGGGAATCAAGCGGGAATCCCTCGTCCCGTCTTCACGTAAAACAGTACGCACCCCTATAGTCATAATTTCACTAGGTATGGTCTTGTCTTTCTACAGCATTTTTGATTGATATACTAGAGTAGGCCCATTTTTGCCTACCATTCTACACCTGCTTTAAGCAGTGGCGACACCTTCCCAAGATGGAGGCCCATGCGAGGTACTTGCCTCTCACAAGGATTCAGTGACGACTGTCCACGCCAGGATAATACTCCTCACCCAAATCTTTGCACTAGGAGTAGTGCCCGCGTGAGGCACATCACTTTTTCGTCTGAGATAACCTTCTTCCTTTCAGCTTAGAGGTATAATAACTTATATTAAGTTAAATAGTTAAGTCTCCTGTATGGGAGCCTCCCTTGCAGGGATACCTCTGCGGACCTACGAGTCTGTGTGGTACCTCCGGGAGCCCCATGCTTAAAAGTTCATCTACCTGTCTCTATGTCTCGTATTTTCGTATGCTCTTACTGTAGTTTTTTCTAACATATTCATAATTGTTTAGGTAAACTCATTGTATAGACGTATATTTTTAGGTCACCAAATCAAATCTTGTAAGTCCATAGATCTCGAAATTGCTATGGACAGGCATACTGGTGACACAAACTAGTGGGAGGAGACAGTCGTGTTTACTGTTCGCGACAATGGTCGCACAGCCCTACCGGAACGATTGAGTTCCACCGGACTTAGGAGCCGTTTTTTGTTTCCCGCAGGGCAGTCTCGTACAAGGTCCGTCACCCCGAGATCGGATGCTAACCAGCATCATCACTTGCATCACGCCGAGTCGACAAGATACACCGAAATGGCACAACAATACCCGGCGAGCTATACAAGTGGTGCCCGATGTGGGGCTTGAAGAACATCAATAGTAACGCGCAGCGAACTCACGCCCACACCATATAGTGAGCTTAGTTTAATACCATCTCTGTTTAGCGAGGACTCCCTCGATCAAGAGGTAGACTCATATGACGGATTTTCAACACACATGCTCACCGACTATGCCACAAATTCAGCGGAATCAACAACTCCGCACTATAACCTGTTTTCGCCTGTTAGCGATGCCACCTTTGGAGATGCCTCACAGGCGGGAATGGAATTCAGAACCATATCGGACTTCTGCGACAGGCTAACACCAACAGGGCCGAATCGTGGACGACTCTGACAAAGACCTGATTACGGGCATATTTACAGCCCTTCAGACTACAATCGTTCACCCGTGTCATCTACGGAAACCGTATGGCCGGGTGATAATCCACAACATAGACAACCCCCGCACCGCCCCCTTCTAGCGAAACGCTATACTCAAGGGGACCACTGCAGAATTATCGTGAGGAATAAGCACCACCATTTTGCCGCTATATCAGTCAAGCAACTCATCACAAAAACGTCAGATGACTGCACCACCGCCATATGAGGAAGAACAGTCCTCACCTCGGGAGGAACGACCGCGCAATCTTCACTGTAATCCGCCTCCCGTCCATAGACCCATGCCGGTCTATGGCTCAACAACCGGGGCAGACTCATTAAATTGGAGTACGTGTGTCCTGGCTCCTCGGCATCGGCATCAATGGGAAACACCAACACCACCCCCACCTGCAACACGACCAACCTCAGAATATTCAACAACTTCTCAGATACCCGCACCACCCGGATTTCAACCACTGCATTCTTCCCGCGGTCTTGGCCGAGTCATCCTCCCTTCCGAATTTAGTGGCGGGAATGACTGGACCAATTATAAGATACAGTTCGAGATTATAAGTCGGACTAACCGCTGGGACGATCGACAAATGGGTGAATATCTCGCCGCAAAACCTTCCGGAAAAGCCCTCCAAGTTCTTACACACAGTTGGAGCGAGCACTGATGGAGCAATTTGCCGACACATCCCTCGGAGAAACCAGTCATCTTCAACTTAAAATTCTCCAACGACGCGTGGGAGAAACTCTTCCGGAGTTAGCTAGCCGAATCAGGAGGCTAGTTACCCGCGCATATCCGAGCACCCTCCATGCATGATTCATTTGCATCTCGATACTTTCATTGATGCATTAAGTGGTGAACCCGCCCTGAAAGAAAAACTATTTCTCAGCGACCACGGGAGTTTGGCCCAATTAACGGTAACCGCAGTTTGCATTGAGAACTTTCTAGAGCGGGAAAAGAATAACTGATGCCACCTCCATCCTATCAACGAGATAGAGGGTGCAGCTATCGCCCCGCCCGCTAGTGCTCACACACACCCCTCCCCAGCGACACCAATCACACATACAACACCAGCACCGGATATGCAGAATCCCAGTCAGAATCAAGCGCCTGGAGGAAGGGGCCATCCCCGCACAGGAGGGTACAACAGAGCCCGCGGGTGCGGGAACCAGCGAAACAACAACAACAACATGAGAGAGTGGATAGAAGAGATTAATAAGCAAATCGCCGCAATCACTAATTTAGTAACAACACTCAGCACCAACCTCGCCACCACACAGTTTAGGACAGCAAACACTACCAGCACCGCACCGCCACCGAACACCTGTTTCGGATGCGGTCAGCCAGGACATTGGAGGGAGCCGTGTGCTAACTGATCTCCCTCTACAATGCCTGCTCCAGACCAGAGCAAACCACAACCGGAGAAACAGTCAAACTCCTAAGGGTACCGAATCACAACGAGCCACTTCGGTGCCCGTATTCGTCTCTTGGCTCAACTACGGCTTTCACGCAACAACGTTCAGTGGCCACTCATCATCCACAGAAAGCAACAGACACACTGACACCAAAAAGCACGGCTTCACATATGTCCGTGCCTACGTTGCCTCCCCCATCCGCAGCATGGACATCCCCTTCTTTTTCCGCACATGACAAGCCTTCTTTCGTATGTAAAACGGCTGTAGTAGGTTGTAGTACCTCCGCTGAAACAACGTTTTTGAAAAGCACCAGGTCCCGCCACCAAGACACTAGATTCTCGGTGCCCTCTGGTGGTATGCAGAACACCACCCCAACCAGGAGCATCTTCCGCATCCACAGACAGTAGCGATTCAGATGAGACAATTCACTCTGCCTCATTGATTCGCAAGCACCGACATAGATGGAGAAACGCACGTCCTTGGCGACATCACTGTTTCTTCTGTGCTTCACCGAAACATCCTATGAAGCATTGCAGGAAATAGCTTGCACAGGTAGAGCTTATCCGTCATCCCGTATGCGCCACCGTCTACACCAATACTGCCCACTCAGAAACGGCAACAACACCACCACCATTGCTACCCCAAGCTCCGCCTTCACCACAACCTTCACCCCAGTGGAGATGGCGAACTGGCCCATTCCTCACTCAGCCATCTATAACATTACAAGAAGCAATACGGAAACAGTCAGAATATATACAGAGTGATGGTGCTTCAATGCCATTATCGCGGACGGCATCATTGGAAACTCTTCCGCAGGTACATCGCAAAGTAATATACAAATGTGCCTGTCTGTTTAGTGGCGTTTCCACCGGTGCCACCGTCGACACCAGTGCTTCTACTACAGTATTTAACCAGGGCCTATATGAGAGCATCCCACCTCATAAGAAGCTTCCCATTAAGCCTACAAATATATACCTACAGACGGCTACGTGAGCAGATGTACGCATAGCCGGTGTGGTTAATTTAGTTATTCAAATAGAGGAGATGCAATTCATTCAGAGAGTTGTCATCGCCTCCATTCATAACGACGCCCTACTTGGCTCTGATTTCCTCAGTGCCAGCGAAGCCATCATACACTGCAGACAACAGGAACTCGACATACACGGCCGATGAATACCTCTCGGACCAGCATCGTCATTGTACGATACGTGTGTGGTAATATTATCAAGTACTGCCACAGTTGAGCTGGGACAGGAACAGATCTTATGGGTCACCGCACCACAGTTAGGAAGCAACACACACATCGCCATGCTGGAACCCGACCCTGATTATATGATCGCCTCACAATGCGCAAGTCCCCATATAATAGTGGACACTGCTAATAAGGGAAGGATACCTTTTAGAGTGTTCAATGGTACCGCAGATCCCATCACTCTGGAACAAGGAGTACACTGTGGCCATTTAGTGGACATAATCTCATTGGAAACACCTGCACTTTCTGACACAAAACCGCAAATGACTGATGATTTACCCGGACATTTACACGATTTGTATCTACGTGCCACCGTTGGATTATTGCAATCACAAAAACGAGAAATTCGGAAACTACTACATAAATATTGCGATAGTTTTTCCTCCGGAGATATGGATCTCGGAGAGACTCATTTCGTACGACACTCGATCAATACAGGCAATAATCACCCCATACGACAACCGGTACGATATCTTCCTGTTCACAAAGAAGCGGAAGCACACCAACAAGTAAATGACATGTTATGAACGGGTATTATTGAACCCTCAGCTTCTCCATGGGCTAGCCCTATAGTGCTAGCAGGCAAAAAAGGATGGAACCTTGCTGTTTTGTATTGACTACCGCCACCTTAATGATTTTAGCATTAAGGACGCCAATCCATTACCACGGATAGATCAGGCCTTGGATTCCTTGTCCGGAGCCAAGTGGTTTTGAACCCTTGATTTAGCTAGCGGTTACTGGCAAGTAGCCATGGATGAAGCTGATATGGAGAAGATGGCATTCATTTGTAGGGACGGCCTTTTCCAATTCCGCAAGATGGCCTACGGGTTGTGCAACGCTCCTGAAACTTGTGAACGACTCATTGAGCAGGTATTAACTACCCTGCAATGGGAGATCTGTCTCTGTTACATCGATGACGTAATAGTCTTTGGACCCACGTTTGAGCAAACCTTAATTAATTTGCACACCGTGCTTTCACGTTTCCGCACGGCCAATTTAAATCCCAAACCGAAGAAATGTCATCTCTTCAGACAGAGCGTCGAGTTCCTTGGACACGTCATATCCGGTGATGGAGTGGCTACACAGCCATAAAAAACTAAGGCTGTAGCAGAGTGGCCTCGGCCCTCTTCAGTTACGGAGACACGGAGTCTACCGAAAAGTTGACTTCGACAATGGATTGAACAAAGTTACGACAGCATCCGACAGGTCATCTACGCTCTTAAGTAACTCTGCCCACCCCCCACCCCCATGGGCTCGGCCATTACAGAGTCAAATACCCTCAGGGTTCGATAAAGTTGACATTCACGCCGCCACTTCCTTCTCCTGCCGGCACCTAGCGGCCATAAACACGTCACCTTCACCACAGCGCAAGTACCATCCACAGAGAACCAGTCACGCAGATTCAAATCACCAACATGACAGAAACACAGACACTCAGGCTGACTGTATTCACAATCTCCGAATGACGGCATTGTAAATTAAAAAAATTGTGGCACACATGTTTGCGAGTTGTACTGTAATTTAGCCATTATTAAAATGGTACTAATGTGTTTGGTCTAGGCCCGGACGGAGCTAGTTCTACCCATCAAGGAAAATGCTTGGCCAGCCCTCCCACTCGGAAAACACAGCTATCTTGACGGGATCAGTAACGTTGATCTACCGCATGAATAGATCTGTTTAAACCACGCATAAAAATTACTTACAACTTTACTGTTAAATTTTTGATTAAGAACACAACTGCTCTACTGTGCTACAAATCATTAGAGCATGGTCAGGTAAAGCGGCATCAAAAATCTTACAGTAAAAATACAGAGAGAATTTCAAAAATTCTCTCCAGTGCGTTTCAGTCTATAATCAACACGGGCTGAGAACTACCTATTACAGACACCTACCAAGACGCAGGTTAAAGAACTCGCGCAAATACGGGACATTATACAGATCTTGATGTAACATATATATTTCCATCTCTCGCGTCTGCAACAGACTACACCTCAGCAACATCATTTTTACCGTCGCCATAAACCGCATATACGTTTCCGATCATCCAGGTGCTTTTTAGAGCTACGTGACATTTACTGCTATTTTCAGTGGGTGGATCAAACGCTTTAAACAAAAGAGCCACCCAAAGACGCGACTACCACAGTGTGATGGAGGAGTGGCGAGGGTGAGTCCGGGGGGATTACCGCTGACGTCACCTGGCTCCCACACACCCCATCGGGCGCTCCAGCCTAAAATTCAAATAGGCAAGTTTATAAGTATCTAACCTGGAAAACCGCCTCACGCTAATTAAAAGGTGAGGCTCCGCAAAGAAAAAGTAGTACCACGTTTCTATGTTGATCGGAGGCTGTTAAATGTGAGAAATAAAGACTAGTTTAACGAGCCATTCTTCCAATAGTTACAAGTACTCCCTTTATATGGGAGGAATTAATCCTATGACGTCCAGGCCGGAAAACAAGGAAACATTCACATAAGAATGACCGAATCACCTATTAAAACTTTTAGGTGTGGTCATCCGCTGCCACTGACATCACCAAATAGTATAAAATGAGGAAGCGCGCTCTGAAACTTTGTCTTCCCGTCAAAACTCGACACCAGGGAAGAACATAGCATTAGGCTTCTTTTGTGTCGCAAACTAAATTCTGCTGTTTTTCTTATTATTTCGTTATTATATTTGGCCTGGAAAGTCATAAAACATGAAGCGATAGGGCATTAGGTTTTGAATAAAAGTTCCCGCAACTAATTACCATGCGGGAACAAGATGTCACTCCTTGAAGATTTAGCGTTGTCGGATTCCTCCGAAGAAGAATCGGTACCAGTTCCAAAACGGTTCCCGTGTAACTCGTTGTTAGCTAGCGGAGAGCTTTGTACCAGAACTTTCACTAGAAAAATCCGACCGCACCCTTCATATTAATAAGGATCATCTCTTTCAGACAGCCTTTTGTGTGACGTGCCAGTATCTCTATACCGCTACTTGCTACGAGGTGACTCACATGCTCCGTTATCATCACGGTGTGTAGGAAGTAACGTTAGTTCCTGGGGAAGAGAACGAGGATCGTGCCATTCTAGCCATCCGCTTTGAATCTCGGCTCCCGGTCAAGGTTCTCCCGACCGAAAAAATGGTCCGCACGAAGAACACTACTCGTAGATATCCGATTGGCTATCGTCTTCCCGCAGCTACAGTAAGCAATGTACCGACAGCCAGACGTGAAATCCTGCCCGCATCCACGTCTGGAAGTGTTACGCCAGTACCAATCACTTCATCCACACCGGTCCTGAAGCAGAGTAGGAAGATAAAATCTCCCGTAGAATCCAGTTCGGCAGCACCAGCATCGGTTATTAGCCATCCAGCTACGGTCACCACACCCACCACCGTAGTATCTCAGATAGTGTTAGCCAGTCAACCGATTTCAGTGGTAATTACGACACCTGCGGAAATAGACATTCCAAGTTACCCGCAGTCTCACCCGAACTTACCATAGACGAAGGACCGGGACCGTCGCAGCCTGTGACCATTAGTGTAACTCTGACCCATGTTATTCAGCATCCGCCTCCTCGCCTTTCTGACCCCGCAATCAGAAAGGGAACCACGCTGGAACGTCCATACGTGGGAAAGAGATGGATCGCCCACACACAGGAAATTCAGGCCGTACCTAACATTACTGCCAGTCGTCTACTAAAGCATGCTAAGTTTCGGAAGATGTCGTCTCCTGCCGTATCCGCTCCCAGACCATGACTTCAGCCTACAGTACAGCTCACCGCCATCACCACGACAGCTACAGCGACCACCACGACAGCTACAACTGCCATCACCATGACAGCTACCGTCACCACAGCATCAGCGACATTGGCAACCATTAGTACCGCCGCTGCTATATGGACCGATATATTGGAACCAGCGGTAACTGCGAGAGACATTATGGAGGCCATATTTCCGCCACCATCACTTCGGATGTTTCACAGTGGCAATAATAATGAAAGCATTTCAGCAATGACAGTGCATCCACCGCGACCCACTGCCATCAGTCGCGGAACCCAGACTCAATGGGGGGAAATTTCGCTGCAGAGGTGTGATGATATGTAATTGAGCAGAAATATCAATAGGCGATTTCTGGAAATGCATTAATTATTACTTTATTTTTTAAATACTTTTCATCTTATTATATATGTTAGATCAATTGAATCCCATCCTTAGGATGACTACGGTTATCCGATACAGCTCCACACTTTAAGTGCCCGGTTGTGTCTCACACGAAATGAGCACTACGGACTCTGATGTTGTAAGAACATCATGTGCGACATAAAGAATACAACATCGCGCAGTGCAATAATGTCACAATCCCATCATGCAGTCTCAGCTACGCTGATGCTGCCTGATAAACCAGTTTTTAAGTTATTATTATTATATCTTATTTTTCTTATTATTTTTCTTCCTGTCTAAGGACGTCAGGACGGATATGGGGCCAGCGCGAGCTGGCCGTTGCGGACCCGCAATAATGGGCCGCAAAATAGATATTTTATATATAATGATAATACTAAATGATACATGTTGCGTACCCCTTTATTTACCCGGGGTACGCAAGTAATTCGGTGTGATTAATAGATAAATACCTCATAAGGGTATGTTACATGGTCTATATATATATATATATATATATATATATACCTTGTCCTTTATTTATTATATTTTTATATATATTTACAAACTTAAATTGTGGTACATTGGAGCTTGGCTGTTCTCTGCGGAGATCATGATTATCCGCACTCAACGGGAACACCCATGCGAGCCATTGTTGAGAATCATATACTAAATAAAGTTATAGCACGCACCATAATAATAGTAATAAAAACAAAAAAAAGAAAGGTCTGGAAAAATAATTCCAGGTCAAAATTGAAAACTAAAAGTATGCCTCCCCCTCCTCTTGGCACCCCTATGTGCTCTGTCTCTTGAATACGCGTCTAATGCGTCACTACTCCTCTCCGGCCATGAGCCTACCCGGGAAGTCTATAATTCCCGCTTAGCGTACGTCCGTGCATCGATACACCCTGCGCAATCGTTTGCCACGGATGTCAAACTAGGAGGGGGTGATGTAGTTCGGATCGACCGGTCGGATACCGGCCATACTAGCTAAAAAGCTATAAGCGTATAGAGGCCTATGGGAGAGAGCGTGTCGAAAAACGATTAAGTTCGTTAAAGCGCATGATGCGCATGCGCGCACCAGGACGCTGTTTATATGGAGCACGTAGTTACGACCTAGTTAGGATGGCGCTTTCAGTGTGCTGAGATGGTACCCTGTAATCCTTATTGATTGCCTGTTCCCATTAAATCTGGCATTAATCAAGACTAGAATTCAACGGGCTTTCCAAAACTGTAAACCATTTCAAAATCGGTTTAGAAATGGCTGAGTTATCAAGGGAAACTCTTCTTGATTATCTTCCAAATATTGCCATGGTGTCATAACCACGTGGACGCAAAACTTCTAGAATGTTCTAGAACGTTCGACTGCGCTATTATTAGCTGCTCGCTGATTGGCTGTTGCTCGAACGATAATTGGATGGAGCCTGCGCCTGTGACGTCACAGGGAGTATAAAAGGAGAAGCGATCCAGTGACCGAGAGCATCCTCGGCCAGGGGCCGAACAGGTTGGATCTGTACCAGCTACTAATAAGCGCGACAGACAATACGCGTCTTCCTTCGCTATGTGTTGGGTTTTTATCACGTAGCGTGCAGTTCTCCAACCCACCACGCTAAAACAATTTTGTAACTCCCTATTTACTGGAGTAATTTGGAACTTCTGATAATCGTTCACGAATACCAACATCCACATTCGGAACACAAACTTGTGGTGTGGCCTTTACGGCCTGAATATGTAAGTCTACAGATGTAGAGGCAGGATGTTCTTTGATGGATGACTCGCCGGATCTGCCGGCCATGCCTAAAAGTGGTATATCAATCGCCGCCGCACTAATCATGTAGGTTCTTTCGACTTTCGACCGCAGCAAGTAAACTCTGCCAGGTGCGTCTTCAGAGCTGGTTGACGTACCCAGCACCGTGAAGCTTTGTTTTGTATCTTCGTTTGCCTCTGACAACCCCCGCTTGTGATCGGGTTGTTTACACCTTCCATCCATGCCATCAGTGTATGGGGACTTTCTTCACCGCGTAGTACTATCGTATCTTTTGCTGACTGCTCGATAGACATTCTATTAGGCTTACAGTGCTGAGCGACGTTCCCCTCCCACCATGAGTGTTCTTGCGGAAGTTTTGTTTGCGGACAACAGCTTGGGGGAACCAACTTGTGGGAACTTTCCAGCTTCCGGAGAGCGCATCATCTCATGTCGACTATGGATTTACGTCTCAATTTCAGTAACACGGTAGCCTACCTTAGGAATGACTACCAAGTATTCAAGTAACTATACTTCTCAGTTTACTTATTTCTCTATATAGGTTTTGTTAATTATGTATCCGCAAGAATGGTCCCGATGACTAAAAGGAACTGTAACGGTCTTAGGACCGCTAGTTATAATTTCTGTATTTGTTGATAATTATTCTCATTTTCCTCAATGTGTTGCTAACCGCACTATAGTAGGTTCGTTAACCTGTATTAATATATATTTCTTAATCATTTGACACCGTATTGTTTGTTCTGATTAGATTATGTATATATATATATATATGGCCAGTGGCCATCCGTTCATATGTTTTGCTTATTCATAGAAAATATAGGACTGCAGTGCACTTAGGAAACAGTATACAGCAACATTTATATATGCAGCACTTTCTCCCGCCACCAACAATTTCTCACTGAGGTCACTGTCCGTGCTATAACTCTGTTTAACCCGTCATGCTACCGACTAACCTTTTCTATTCAGCTCGATAGGATAGGTTCAGAACGATTAGAGACACTGTCTTCATTACATACTGTGTAATATATTCTTCTTCTCTTTCGGTAGTGCAATAATCTAGCCGCGCACTCCGGTAAGACTCATAAGTAAGATTTTGTCTCTCTTCGTGCTCCACTCAGCCTTGTGGCTTCTTAATTGTTTGGATGTCCCTATCTGCACCATGGGCTGAGCCGACTTTGGGAAACTATTAGGGTTTCCGAGCGGTGATGGCCAGGGTGTGGTATCACACACATTCCCGTGTATCTCCGGACACTTAGTAGATAGCACTTTAAGCCAATGTAGGAAAGCACTGCGAAAACACATGTATTAATTATTATTTTATTTACTGACAATCCTCCCGCACTGCAGTGCAAAACTGGCACCTTGTATATAAACCTAATGACAGGTAAAACGGTTAGTTCCATAGGACCCGGTGACGGGCGAGATGCGTATTCCCACCGAATTCTGTTAAAATGTCTGGGCATGATATTTTAGATCTGCCACACCCTTTCGGGAAGGACATTTACAGTGGGTATTCGTCTCTCTCACTCCCACCATAACGATAAGAGAAATGATCTAATAATGCTTTTGTGAAATGTAACCCATGTCTTGTAATGTTCTATGTGGTTACGGGGCGGGATATCCAGATTCTTATCCAGTTCAGAGATCTTGCTACGTAACATGTATGAGCGCTGTCTTTAGTATTGATGTCTTAGGGCATCTGCTCTCCGTGACAGCCATGTCTAATAGCTAGGTAGATATCAGCCAGTTGCGGCCTAAAATAATTCTTGTTCTGGAAACAACTAAACAGAATTAAGCAAAGCAGAAGGCCCACAGAAATCAAGCGGCAACTACTAATTCAGCATATTAAGAATCACATAAGACGGTGACGAGAGAATCCAGCGGGAATCCCTCATCCTGTCTTCACGTAAAATAGTATGCACCCCTATAGTCATAATTTCACTGGGTATGGTCTTGTCTTTCTACAGCATTTTTGATTGAAATACTAGAGTAGGCCCATTTTGGCCTACCATTCTACACCCGCTTTACGCAGAGGCGACACCTTCCCATAACGGAGGCCCACGTGAGGCACTTGCCTCTCGCAAGGATTCAGCGACGACGGTCCACGCCAGGATAATACTCCTCACCCAAAACTTGCACTAGGAGTAGAGCCCGCGTCAGGCACATCACTTTTTCGTCTGAGATAACCATCTTCCTTTCAGCTTAGAGGTATAATAACTAATATTAAGTTAAATAGTTAAGTCTCGTGTACGGGAGCCTCCCTTGCGGAGATACGTCTGCGGACCTACGAGTCTGTGTGGTACTCCCGGGAGCCCCATGTTTAAAAGTTCATCTACCTGTCTCTGTGTCTCGTAATTTTGTATGCTCTTACTGTAGTTTTATCTAGGATATTCATAATTGTTTAGGTAAACTCATTGTATAGACTTATATTTTTAGGTCACCACATCAAATCTTGTAAGTCCATAGATCACGAAATTGCTATGGACAGACATACTGGCGACACAAACTCGTGGGATGAGACAGTTGTGTTTACTGTTCGCTACAATGGTCGCACGGCCCCACCGGAACGATTGAGTTCCTCCAGCCTTAGGAGCCGGTTTTTGTTTCCTGCAGGGCAGTCTCGTACAAGGTCCGTCACCCCGAGACCGGATGCTAACCAGCGTCATCACTCATCGTGCACTTGCGGTGCGGCGAGTCGATAAGATACACCGGAATGTGCCGACACTACCCGGCAAGCTACATCTGGGTAGTTCGTCAAGGTCCCACACTGTGGACAGCTCTCGACTGTTCGCCCCCCTGCGACGATGCTCTTGGTCTACTGAAATCATCCCTTTTTATACTCATTTGAACGTCAGAACTGGCTGCCCCAACCAATCAGAATTTGCTGAACCAGCCAATCAGCATGCCAGAATCTCGTGACGTGTACACAATTGTCTAAATATTACTATAGATATGGATGTGTAGATGATGTGGTAAGTCACGTGTACACAAATCACTGATTATCTAGCTATATATTTATACATACGCGATTACGACGTTATTTCTATATTTTGAGCATAACTTGAAGGGGAGAATCGACGATGACTCAGCCATTTCTGAACTGATTTTAAAATGGTTTACAGTTTTGGATAACTCGTCAGATTCTGGTCTTGATTCAATACCAGAAGTGACGAGAACAAGTAATTTTAAAGAATTAAATGGTACCAACTCGATACACTAAAGTACATACTCGCTCATGGTCATAATGCACACGTGTCATCCAAACAGCAACAGGTGCGCGCATGCGCACCACACGTTCTAATGAACTAAGTAATTTTCATGACGAAATTCCTCTCGTATAGGCTTATTCATGCTTATTACTCTACCCAGAGGTGTGTGCTTATAGGAACGAATCTCAGACGGGTGGCCCGTACCCAGCTTAGCTGGTACGGTCAGTACCCGACTGGTCGATCCGTGCTACACCACCCCCTCCTAGTTTGACATCTGTGGCAAATGATCACACATTGCGGATCACCACACGGATGCAATCTAGGTGGGAATTATAGACTTCCCGGGTAGGCACGTGGCCGGAGAGGAGTAGTGACGCAACAGGCACATGTTATGAGAGACAGAGCACATAGAGGTGCCATAGAGGACAAGGGAGGCATACTTTTAGTTTTAATTTTTGACTTGAAATTATTTTTCCAGGTCATTTCTTTTCTTTTTTCATCTCTTGGTGCGTGCTGACTTTTATTTTAGTTCTATTCATTGCTAAAACAATAGCTCGCATGGGTGTTCTCTTTGGGTGCGGATAATTATTTTCTCCGCAGAGAACACCCAAGCTCCAACACACCATAAATTAATCTTTATAAATATAATATAATAATATGAAAAGATATTTAGTAATTATCTAAAGAATACCCGTCTCTGAGTATTAAATTTATTAGTTAATCACCTGTGCATCCCGGGTAAATAAAGGGATACGCAATATGTATAATGATTAATATATATATACAAATGCGACCCGTTATAGCGGGTCCACATGCGCAGCTCTTGCTGGCCCACAAGCTCCCGTCATCCTAAGGCGGGAAGAATAATAATAAGAAAAATAAAACATATAATAATAATATTGAAAGGCTAGTTTATCAGGTAGCCCAGCATAGCTGAGACTGCATGTCAGGATTATGACGTTATTGCACTGCGGTGCGTTGTATACTATAAGTCGCAAACGATGTTCTTACAATGCAGGGAACCACAGTGCTCATTCTAATAGAGACACAGCTGGGCAAGGTTATTGCGCAGCTGTGTAGGATAACCGTAGTTATCCTGGGGACTGGGTTTCAATTGATAGAACATATATAATAATAAGAAAAGTATTTAAAAAATAATAGAAATAACATTTTAAGAATGTTCCATTCCTCACATCACTACTGGAAAATTCTGCTACATCCGTGGCAGAAATTCCGGAACATCTCTGCTGCGAAGTTACCCCAATGAGTCTGGATTCTGCGGTTGGTGGTGGATGGACGTGGCGGGTTCTTCTGAATGGCCAAAATTTCTCCACTATATATGGCCCTATCTGGAATGTTACTGTCTAATATAGATGCACAGGGGGTAGTGGCGGTATCACAAATGTTCACACAGATGGAGGCTGTAGGAGGCGGTGTCGTCATGATGCTGTGGTGACGGTGATGCCGGTAGTTGGTGTTGTTGGGGCAGGTGCTGTCATTGCCGTCACTGAAGTTTCCAAGGTGGTCATGTGGAGGGCAGGTTGCGGGAGAGAAGCGGCTGCGACGACTGCTTGATACGACATCTTTCTGATTTTTGCGGCCTTGAGCAACTGGCAGGCTGTGACGCGCGGAACGGGCAGTATTTCCTGCGTATGAGCTATGCGTCTCTTTCCTGAATACAGGCGACCGGGAGTGGTGGTTTTGCGGATGGCTGGATCCGTGAGGCTGGAAGGCAGTGGTGACGTTGGAATGATGACTGTGGTGCTGCTGGTGACTGATGGCGTGCGTGTCGGTTTTCCTCGTCAATGACTAGGTTATCCGGAGATGGCGATCGTGGATAATCTTCGCCTGGTGGCGACGTGATTATGGGTATTGGTCGGCCGACAGTGACTGTTGATGATGCTGCGGATGCGGATGTGGTGGCGGTGGCAGCTGGTGACTTGTCGTGCGGCTGGTGGCTATGAACTGCGGATGCTGCCAGACTGGATCGTGCGGGTGATGTGTGTACCTTTTTTGCACTGGGTGCCGGATGGGATAAAGTGGCTGGTGGTGATGTGGCGATTGCTGAACGTGTGACATGCAGTGGATACTGTTGCAGTGGTGATGGAATGGTGACGGGTACTAACTGCTTGATGCCATGTAGTGTTCTTGGTCCTAGCCATTTTTGTCTATTAGGAGCACAACTACAGGAAGTCTGGTTTCGAACCGAGTGGCCAACACCTCCATATTTTCGCATTCTTCTCTTGGTACTAATGTCACTTCCAAAACATGGTGCTTATATTTTAATGCATGCATCACTCTGTAGCGCGTTGCGGTGAACAGGTACCGACAATTGGTACAAAAAGCTCATTGTAATAAATGGTCTCTGTTAATGTGAAGCGTCAGATCAGAATTCTGCGTGAAGGCACTGTTGCATTGCTGTCCGTCTGATAGAAGCGTGGTACAGGAAAACTTCTTGACAGGTGCTCGTGACGTCGACTCTTTGGACTCCTCTTCAAGAGACGTATTGTTCCTGGATAATAACGGTACTGCGGGTAGCCTACCTTAAGCTAATTGTCCTAACTATTCATTAAATTTTCCAGGCCTAATATAGTAATAAAAGAAATAATAATTAAATGAGCAGAATTTTGTTTACGACATGAAAATAGCCTAGAGCTGTGTTCTTCCTTAGTGTCGAATTTTAGACAATTTAGTGATGTCACAGGAGGGCGGCTGATCACACCCATAAGTTTCCTACATGGAAAGTTTTAAATTATTAATTCCTGCCATCACATAAAGTATTCCTCCCGTATACAGCGAGTATTTTTAATTATAAGAAAATTGGCCGATCAACTTCATCTCCATTCTGCGAAAATATAAGTTTCTGATCGACACAAAACTAGGAACTACTTATTCCCGTGGAAGCTCACCTTTTAATTATGGTGATGCGGTTTTTCAGATTGGATGTTTATAAACTCGCGTCTTTTAATTTTAGGCTGGAGCGCCCGATGGGGTGTGTGAGAGCGTGGCGACGTCAGCGGCAATTGCCCTGACTCACCCCTCTCCACTCCTCCATCACACTGTGGTAGTCGCAAATTTGGGTGGCTCATTGCGTGCCTGCTCCAGTGGGCACGCTTCTATTTATTGATGTCTAGAATTGCCTATAGGCATGGCCATTTCGCACAGGGAATTGTGGGGCTGTCTCGCGAGATCTCCATCGATACGAGATCTAATAATTCTGGGCGCGAAGACACGGCTCTATTTTTAGATTGCTGAATATCTCATAATTATTATCTTCATGCGCGTGATTCATGGCGAATTCTCTTATTTGTTCTGGTCCGACTATAATAGAGTTTGCGCTGTGATGACCGCTTAATTATTTTAATAAACAGCCAACGGAACTCCAAATAACTACTCTAAATAAATACTCTTCTTTTGCTGGAGGACTGTGTACAAAACATGTTTATCATTCCTTCTGCAGATGAAAGTACTCAAGCTCACGCCCACTCGCGGCGTCTCTTATATGATCACTTTAACACTCTATCAAACTGACCACAAATGGCTTCTTACGGTGATCGTGAGAAATGTCCATTTGCATTAGCTACTCGCCGGAGAACTTGTTTAGAAAGTTTACCACTGGAATGACTGGTTGGATAACTGATCCTTTAATTCCAGTAGTAAATTGCAAAAGAAAAACAACAATGGTCTCTTGAACATCAATTAGACATAGGACATTTTCTATGATAATGGATTTTTCTGTATATGACGTCATAATTATTTAGATCAGATGTAGCTGGACATCACAAGCAAAATGTGTAATGAATGACGTATCTAGCTCCACCAGGAACATTGAATAGCCAGTCAAGTATGCGAATTGCACGTTTTTACTATTTAATCAATATGCTGTTGAATATTTTGAAACTAATTTGACTAGATGCTGTTCGAATTGTATGGTTTTGCTATTTATTCAACAGTCATTTTCTATGATAATGGCTGGGTAGATCTGTAACTGAAGGATATGACGTCATAATCAATTACTTCATATACAGGCTGATGCCACAATCCAAAATGTGTAAATGAATGGCGTATCGAGCTCAGTCCTGAACAGTGAAAAGTCCGGCAAGTGTACGAATTGTATGTCTTTACTGTTTAATCAACATCGTGCTGAATATTTTGAAACTAATTTGACCTGGCGTTGTTGCGGCCAGAGGCAGCAAACCTTTAAAAGTACCCAGTCAAATTAGTTTCAAAATAGTCATCAGCTTACCTGTATAGTTACCTTGATATTGGAAGTCTGGGAATTCAGTATTCAGCGTGTGTATATATATATATATATATATATATATATATATATATATATATATATATATATATATATATATATATATATATATATATATATATATATCAATTCCAACGCACACAAAGGGGAGGAGCTTAGCTAGAAATATGATGTCATAATCAATGACGTGACGTATAGGATGACATCATAATCATGACGTCATGACTGACTCAATTTAGTCCGTCTTAAATGCTTAATAGTCCGACACATTGTACGAATTGTATGTCTTTGCTATTTACAAAACATGCTGGTGAATATTTTGAAACTAATTTGACTGGGCGATGTTACTGCCACAAGCAGCAACAGCACACAGTCAAATTGGTTTCAAAATAGTCAACACCTTACTTGTATAGTTTTCTGGCAATTGATCGTCAAGAAGCTCAGAGATCCATCGATACCAACACGAGCGCGGTATTAATGTATTACCATCCGGATTCGGTGACCGACTGACTAACGTTAGGCCTATGGAAGTCATTTCAAGCAACCGCCACCAAGATGTGACTTACCTGGGCACAATTGTGTGTTTTTCTAACAAAGTCCTTTAGAATGTTTAACACCAAAATATAAATATCTCAGGTAAAGACAACTATACGAATAACTTTTTAATACTTTGACTGGTAGCCCACCCCACCATACCCACCCACTTGTTGCTTTCATAGACTTGTATTTAGTATTGCAACGAAAACGACTGCCCATGTAAGCCTATCATCTTCTCTTAATGTATTTTAACCCTTTCATGAGGAGGCCGCCAAAACCGGCCTCTACAGTGATCTCGAGGATGTTAATTTGCAGGTCAAGAGAAGATCGTTTTTGAAAATTCACCACTGAAATGACTGGTTCGATAATTGAGCCAGTCATTCCAATAGTAACTCTTCAAAGCAGTCGTCTATTGGCATGCGAATAGGCACTCAATAACCAAATATTTTTTTATATTCTTGACTCAATTTAGGTAATACAAGGTTAATAAATTATGAGGACGACGATGATGTACCATGTCTGTTTAACCTTTCCTGTATTGTATTATAGTATGATTCACATTTGTTGCATTCGAGATAGGGTAAAAATTACAGACTTGTTACAGACAGTCTTGAGGTGTACTATGTGTGTGGTAAATTTCAAAAGAAAAACATGCATAATAATATTGTAGAGGGCGAAAAAGTAGACAGAGTTCGCTAACAATAATGGATCCATCTAAAAATAAAGGCTTAGCTTCTTCGAAACTACACCTCTAATGTAATGACCGGTCATCTTCTTACGTTATCACAACGACTAGACTGTTACACAGACTCAACTTTGGATACCAGACAGACCGGGACCCAGTCTTTCTCCGTAGCAGACTGTAAAAGCAAAACTGTGGAACGTGAAATCGCTACGTCAATGGCTACTCAATAGGCCCCTACATACGAGAAACATTTCTCAATCTCGTATCGAAAGAGAACTCGAGGGATACGAATGAATAATGGATGTGTGATTATCAGTAGTATCATTTTGTCTTTACTCCATCCGTGGGAATAAATCCATGCAGGGCCAATGCAATTATGTAGCAGGATTGATAGACTACCAATGTTCCAAATTTCCAGTCAAAACTGCTGTCAACAATATTGTAGCAGATTGTTCAATACAGAAATCAACCGAAAGTGTAGGCCTATGCATGTGCTAAGTTAAGAACGACTACAAGAAATTCGGCCACAGAATTTCAACCATATAGTTAGATAGGTATATCAATATGCTAGTGAAGTAATGGATTGAGGTTAAAAATTGTTTTACCATGAAGTAATTTCGTAGTACACAATTTCATACCGAAAATTTGCTAAATCTCCGGTGATTCACAGTTTCAGTGCCCTATTGTCTGTAGTATGTTTAGCCCCATCATTTCACCTACATAAACTTGAGCCTTAATATACTAGGTATATTCCGATTCTAACAAATTCTAGATGAAATAATTTTATTAGGCAAAAATTGGCTTAAATGTTGGATTCTTCATACATTTCGGTCCCCTACTGTCTGTATGTAATATGGTCGACTCCAGAACTTCGCTCACATAGACGTAGAGGGATTTGAATACGATAGTTATATTGGGAATTTAAAAAATTTGACCGTGAAGTAATTTCGTAGTATACGATTTCATCGCGTACATTCTGCGGGTTTTCAATGCCCTACTATTACCTGTCTGCAATAGGTTTGGCCACATAATTTCATCGATATGGTTAGATAGCGATATGAACACGCTAATGAATCTTGAGATTTCTACCACGTAGTAATTTCGTAATATTCAACTTAGTAGCCACGAACAGTTGTCAAATGCCAACAATTTACTATATTCAGTATTAGAATATCAGTTCTCGGTTTGTAATCGTTTTTTTACATATAGCTGTATATAACTGAATATATACTACTGAGTTTGCACGATTCTACCATCAAGTAATTTGGTAATATGTAGTTACATATTCGCCATATGGCCCCATTGTAATATGGTTGGTTCACATTCACCACATTCAGATAGGTGTCGATATGTCCTGACATATCGCTCACTATGGGTTCGGCCCAGCATATCACCCATATGTTTAGATAGGCTTACGACGTAGTGAGATTACAAAACTTCATAACGTAAATAAGCTCAAACTTAGGATAATTCATGATTTTCATTGCAATACGTTCACCCCCAGAATTTCACCCACAAATACTTATAGGAAATATGCTAGTTGTATTCCGAATTTAAACAAATTCTACAGGAACGTAATTTCATAGTACACAATTCTATACCGAAAATTGGCGCAAATTCTGTCAGATCAACGATTTTCTGTATCACACTGTTTGCAATAGGTTCGACCCCAGAAGTTAACCCATATGGTTAGATACTTATATGAATACGCTAATAAAGTATCAAAGGTTTAAAAAATGTTTACTATACTGTAATTTCATCATATGCAATTTAGTAGTGGCACACCATTGTCAAATTCCAATAATGTACTATATTCAGTACCAGAATATTTCTACATGCCTTGTAGCCAGTTTTCGAACATAAGGCCATGTACAACTCACTATGTTCTCGTGCTGTGCGAAATATTGTATAATTCTACCTCCAAATATTTATTATAGTAATATGAAAATATTTCTATATATCACATATTATTAGCCGCGTGTACTGGTAGAACCTGACTTATCAGGCTAATACCCTAACACTTGCACATATGGTCAACACGATCGTTATCATTACAACGGTTGAGGCCGATTTTGGCCTTTTTGGCGAGCAGAAATTTGATTTAATAGTTTGTCACTGTTTCCAGTAAAGATATCGTTTAATAGATATGATAACTAAATGAAACAGATCACGATTGTGGCTGTTTCCCACTGGGTCTTAAGTCAGAATGTTTTCTAGTATATCATTTTCATTGGAGAAAACTAGGTTCACAGTATTGGTTCTATCCTGGCCACTTAACTTTGTTGAAAAGGTTATCTGTCGGTACCGATCGGGGTCCTGTATTGCATAAAAAATATACTTGCTTTGTGCATTTCACCAGCATTGCAGTGTAAATGTCACCAATATATTTCCGGGTATTAAGCTCTTCACGTCTGTTTAGGAAGGTATCAAGATTTAGGTTTAAAATATTATTTACAGTTTTTCTTTAATATGTTTGAATGGGTGTCAGGTCTGTACTGCTTCTTGCGCTGATTTTCTACTGACTGGGTTGCCAGTTCTGTTGATTTCTTTATCTTTACAAGTTGTTGATACCTAATGAGCCAAATTTGACCTGTTACGCGCTGTTGATGCAGTAGTGCAATTTTCTCATCACTGGCTGCGCTTAATTTTGTCTGTTCCTCTCTCTGTTAAGGAGTTTGGCCAGGAGAAAAAGGATGGATGGAAAAATTGTTGGACTGATAAAAAATATAAGCTGCTTTTCCTAGCCCGTAGCTAATACTGCCCATATCTTTTTGCAAGAAATATTCCTTCTTTTGTGTTTATTGTCCGCGTATATTTTTGTCATAAGTGGCTTGTATGCCTTTATATAACTTCATTTTTTCATGAAAGAGTTGAGTTTATTCTCAGAATTATAATAACCTCCGGACACGCTATTTACCATTGATGCCTTGCATCAATATGTGTACTTGTTTGTTTAAAGTGTTTAATCCAATTTACTGGATATAGAATTGAAAGTCACGTGACTTTGGAAAACACGTGGCTGATCGAAAACTTAGATAGTATTTATATTAATGGCCGAGCGATGCTGCTGATGTATATTCATTGTTGATGCTGGAAATGAACATATATGTTCTACTGTTGGTCTGTTCTAGAATAGCGTCTCTATAGTGCGCGGGTTCTTATACACGCGACTTGATTGTCTGTAAATAGGTAGTTCTCAGCCTGTGTAGATTATAGGCTAGAACGCAGGTAAGTGAATTTTTGAAACTCTCCTTGTAACTATAATGTCAAAGTTTTGATGCCGCTTCACCGGCCCGTGCGCTAATGATTTGTATACACGGTAGAACAGTTGTGTTCTTAATCAAAAATGCGACAGTAAATCTGTAGGTAATTTATTGTGTGGTTTAAACACTTCTATTCTTACGGTGAATCAAAGTTACTGATCCCGCCAAGATAGCTGTGTTTCCAGAGTGGATGGACTACCAAGCATCCTCCTCTATGGGTAGGACTAGTCTCATCCCTACCCTGACCAGACCTATTAATATAATTACACTACAGCTCGGAAGTATGGATGTACACAGTTTTACAATTACAGTACTGTCGTATGGAGATTGTGAATACAGTCAACCTGAGTGCCTGTGTTTCTGACATGTTGGTGAATTTGATTGATATGCGTGGCTGTTTATTTGTGGATGATTATTGTGCTGTGGTGAAAATGTGACATCTTTATTGCTGCTGGGTGCGGGAGGGGTGCGGCGGTGTGGTGTCAACTTTATCGAACCTGCTGGTATTTCGCTCTGTAATGGCCGAGCATGTGGGTGAGACAGAGTTATTTTAGAGCGAGAATGACCTAAGGATGCTGTAATAACTTTGATCAATCCATTATCGAATTAATTTTTTCGGTAGCAAAATCCTACTCATGACTGACGACATTGCGGGCATCTTGCTCTCTTAATAATATTGACTGCTATTACGTGTGAATGAGGTGTAGTATTATTAGCTGTTTCTGTACGACGTTTCCGGGAGGGACAGCGGGGTTTGTGGGCGTTTCCCCCATAACACACACTGTAGATGGCTGCAGTGCATCCCTTCTATCCGCATGATCAGTTCTCCCGTAACTGGATAAGAACGTGTGTGCAGGAGAAATGTTGGCTGGTGTTGATGGCGATAGTGTATTATTGTAGGGAAATCCTGGCTGCTGTATGATGCTAATGTTATGCGAGGTGGGCGTACTCCAGTTCTCCATGCTGGTGAATGCCGAGTCTGTTGTTATTGCCGAGAGTCGGGGTTGAGGGAGATAATAATTCTCCAGCATCTTGGGCGGATGGATTTGGTGCGGAATTTTTATGTCTCTAACTGTTCTTAAGTAAAACCGTTAGGTGCTTGCTAAGCGATGTTGTTGCTGATGATGGATATTTCCGTTATACTGGGTATAGCCGAGCAGATGTGTAATATGCACGCAACGATGACTTGACGTATCCAGCCCTGAAGGCAAGTGTGTCCTGTATGTGACTGACGTTCTGTCCGCGGTGTGATGTCCGGACTGTTCACGGGAGGTTTGGTGGGCATTTGTGGTGAGGGTTGCCCTTGGGCGGGGGTGGGGGTTGGGGGTGGTGGATGTGGTCATCTCCCATTACACGACGGTTGGTACCGTGTCATAGTTTTTAGGCACCAGGGGTATTCGAGCCGAGAGTCTGCTGAACAGGCTGCTTCCCTGGCCACCGCGAGGATATTGTTGGTTGATGCGGTGCAGGATGCCATCTCCGCTGTAGCAGCAGTCTCTCCCATATCTGAAGATTGACGGTCAACAGACGTTGAGTGGAGTGTGAAATGGACTGGACCGGTGATGTCCGAACTTAGTACATAGATGAGGGATGCGAGTTGGAGTTGTGGCATTGGTATGACGACGGGAAATGGTGTCACTTGGGAGGGGCGTGGTTTCGCGATTTTGGGGCGTGGTCGGGTACACCAAGTTGTACGGTTCTGCTGTTCTAGACATGCCAAGGCCTCATCCGGCCTCTTCACTTCCATGCTATTCATTACATGTTCCACCCCACAGGAAGCATGGCTTGGGTCAGCCTCAGGTTACGCTTGTGGTAACTATAATGGGGGTATAGCATGAAGTGGGTGGGAGTGGGAAGAGGTGGGTGAAACAATTTTTCATCCACCCCCTTGGACAATACAAATTAGTTCTTCAAATACTACTTCCCAGATTGAGTAGACCCATGCTGACGAGGGAGAGGGTGAGTACGTAGCTTGTCATCGTCTTCAGCATTAGCCGCTCGTTCCCCGGACTCATGGCTTGGTAGAAGACGGGCCGAACTACACTAACTGTGGGAATACTAGTTTCCGTAGAAATTTCTGTCTGGGTACCGGTGTCACGGGGAACGCCCAGTCCTAGCTCTGGTGCTGAATCATCGCTGACACATGGTTTAAGCTGATTGAAGTGGATGACTCAGGTCATGCCATCCGAAGCACATAGGGGCCTTTCCACTGGTAACTCAGTTTACTTGGCACGTTTGCAGATCGTCGCCAATCGTGTACCCATACCATCCTTCCTGCTTCATACAGATCTCCATGCACTCTCCGGTCATGCCATGTCTTTTTCCGCCAGTGTGCAGTGGATAAAGTTGCTCTCACTAACTCATCGGCCTGTTATATCCGCTGCCACAAGAGTTCAACGTAAAGAGAAGGTGAATCTTTCTCTCATGGTATCCGGGGCATAGCCAGATCCAGGGGCAAGGATAATTCATGGCCTAACATTAACCGAGCAGGTGTGTAACCCGTGCTGGAATGTACTGAAGTGCGGTAAGCCATGAGTACATAGGAGTCGTAGATCCCAATCTCTACAATCAAGGAATGTTTCCTTTGTCAACATTTCCGCCAGTGTGCGGTTGAATTGTTCTACCATAACGTCGCTTCACGGATGATAGGGTGTTGTTCTTGTTTTGACAATATGAAAGAATTTGCAGAGCTTTGATTTGAGCCGGCTCTCAAAATTACTTCCTTGATCAGAGTGTAGCTTATAGGGCATACCGAAACGACAGAATACATTGCCTGCGAGGACCTCTGCTACTGTGGATGCCTCTTGGTCCGGCAAAGCAAATGCTTCTACCCACTTCTTAAAGTAATCTTGTAATACGAGGATGCACTTATTTCCGTCATCCGTCATATTCAAGGGTCTGAGCACATCAATAACCACTTGCTCCCACGGTGCACCAACTATCTTAATTTGAAGAGGTGCGGAGTGGTGCTGGCCAACAGCACGTCTTTGGCATGGTATACATTTGGCAACCCATGCCTTCATACTATCGCGAATTCCAATCCTGTGGAATCTCTGTTTCACCCGTATGACCATTCTTTCAATGGCTAGATGCCCGGCGTTATCGTGGAGTTGTTGTAATATGACGTTTCGATAACTTTCCAGGGTTTACCAGACGGTTGTTGAAGTAGAGAACGTTGTTGTTTATGTGACATTCTTCAACCCACTGGTAGTAGTATTTTGCCATTGTGGATTGTGGTGTAACAGATTCCCGGGGAGGGCGTACCCCCTCCTGGATTCACTCATATATATGTTGTGTTTGCGCATCTGTTGCTTGTTCGTGTGCGACTTTCTCTGGATTCCACTCTGTGCACCACAATTTGGGGAACTCCTGAGATGGCTGTGTAGACTGTGTCATGGTTGCTGCCTCTTCGTGTTCATCTTCCTGCCGGATTCTGCTGAGGGCATCAGCATTTCCATGCAATTTGCTGGGACGGTGAACAACGGTAAAGTTATAGGCCTGCAGGGATTCCTGCCATCTCCCTACATGATCCTTCGGATTTTTAAGGTTTCTGAGCCAGCGTAGTGAGGCATGGTCTGTATGGAGAGTAAATGGGTGACCGTACAGAGTGTTTATAATACGTGATGAAATGTACTGCCGCAAGTAGTTCTCGCTTCGTGGTTGCGTATCTTTTTTGTGTTTTATTTAATGTACGTGAACCATAACCCAACACCTGCTCTGTTCCATCCTCTGTGACCTGAGATAGAACCGCGCCAATAGCATAAGCTGATGCGTCAGTGTCCAAGATGAAATCGAGGTTTGGATTAGGATGAGCGAGAATTGGGGCGGTAGTCTAGAGTTCCTTTAATGCCCTGAAGGAACCTTCACACTCACTCGTCCACTTGAATGGTCGATCTTTTCGGTGATCTTGTAAAGAGGTGAAGCACTCTCACTGAAATGACGGATGTATCGGCGATAGTACTGGCAAATGCCGAGAAAACTCCGAGTCTCTGTGATTGAAGAGGGTGCTGGCCACTCTGCTACTGCCTTTGTTTTTGACAGCTGAGAAGGCACTCCATCACCGGATATGACGTGTCCCAGGAACTCGACGCTCTGTCTGAAGAGATGACACTTCTTTGGTTTGAGCTTTAAGTTTACCGCATGGAATCTTGACAGCACAGTGTCCAAATTTGTTAATGTTTGCTCAAACGAAGACCCAAAGACGATTACATCGTCGATGTAACACAGACAAATTTCCCATTGCAGGGTAGTTAATACCTGCTCAATGAGATGCTCGAAAGTTCCCTGAGCGTTGCATAAGCCGTAGGGCATCTTGCAGAATTGAAAAAGACCATCCCTACATACGAATGCGGTCTTTTCTATGTCAGCTTCATCCATGGCCACTTGCCAGTAGCCACTAGCTAAATCAAGGGTACAAAACCACTTGGTTCCTGACAAGGAATCCAAGGCCTGATCTATTCTGGTCAATGGATATGCATCTTTAACGCTGAGATGATTAAGGCGGCGGTAGTCAATGCAAAACCGCAAGGATCCATCCTTTTTGCCTGCTAGTACTATGGGGCTGACCCATGGGGATGCTGATGGTTTGATAATACTGGTCCGCAACATGTCGTTTACTTGTTGATGAGCTTCTGCTTACTTATGGATGGGAGGATGTCATACTGGTTGTCCTACTGGGCGATTATTTCCCGTATCGATGGAGTGTCGTACAAGATGAGTTTCTCCGAGATTCATGTCTCCTGTGGAGAAACTATCGTGATCTTTATAAAGTAAAGTCTGTACTTGTTGTTTTTGAGACTGCATTAAACCTACTGTGGCACCTAAGTACCATTCGTGTAAATGTTCTGATAAATCATCAGTAATTTCTGTGGGTGCTGTGGTGTGTGTTGCTGTTTCCAAAGAGATCACATCCACCAAGTGGCCACAACCGACTCATGGTTCAAGAGTTATTGGGTCCGCTGTGCCATTGAACACTCTGAATGGAATGTGTTCTTTATTGGTGGTGTCCACGATCATACGGGGACTGGCGCATTGTGAGGCTATCTTGTAATCGGGGTCGGGTTCCAGCATGGTGATGTGTGTGTTGTCTCCTAACTGTGGTGCAGTGGCCCATAGGATCTGTTCTTGTCCCGGCTCAACTGTGCAGTATTACTGCACACGCATCATCTAACGATTCCGGTCCCAGAGGTATCCGTCGGCCGTGTATGTCAAGTTCCTGTTGCTTGCAGTGTATAATGGCTTCACTGGCACTAAGGAAATCAGAGCCAAGAGGGGGATCCTTTTGAATAGAGGCGATGACAACTCGCTGTATGAATTGCAATGGATGACAATTTGTATGACAAGATTAGCTACTCCAGCCACGGGCACATCGGCTCCCATAGCTGTCTGCAAAAATATGTTTGTTGGACTAAGGGGTGGCTTCTTAAGAGGTGGGATGCTCTCAACAAGCCCTTGTTAAAAACAGTGATGGAAGCCCCAGTGTCAATGGTGGCACTGGTGGAAATACCGCTAAACAGACAGTCACATTTGTAAATAACTTTTCTGTGACTGCGGAAGTGTTTCCAATGATGCCATCTCTGAAAGAGGTTGTGGAGCGGAATCATTCTGTATGTATTCGGTTTGTTTCCGGATGGCTTCCCGTAGGGTTGCTGATGGCTGAGTGAGAAAGGGACCAGTCTGTCGTCGCCACTGCTCTGAGTGCGTTGGTGACGGCGGGGCTGGTGGTATCAGTGGTAGTGGAATTGTCACCGTTTCTGTATGTGCGGTGTTCATGTAGACAGCGATGCGGATGGGATTCTTGCGATTACGGATAAGCTCGACCTGAGTGAGCCACTTCTTGCAGTGCATCATTGGATGTTTTGTTGATGCACAAAAGAAACAATGACGTCGTGGAATCCTTTCATACCGACGGCAGCGTCTACGTTTACGGATCCATGATGCAGATTTGATGGCTTCTCCTGTACCGGTGCTGTCTGGATGCAGGAGATGATGCTTTGCCGGGTGGTGTATTGCATACCACCAAGAGACACCGAGAATCCAGTGTCTTGGTGGCAGGACATGGTGCTTGCAAACACGTGGTTTCAGCGGAGGTGCTACAACCCACCACTGTCGTTTTACAAAGGAAAGAAGGTCGGTTAGATGCGGACATTGTGGGATTACTTCGTCCGTAAGAGGGGGATGGCTGTGCTGCTGATGTGGGAGGCATCATAGGCACCGACATATATGAAGCCAGGTGCAATGGTGTGTGGGTGTATGCTGACGCTTGATGATGATAGTTGGCCACCGGACGTTTTTGTGCGGAACCCGTAGTTGAGCCGGGTTGTTAGAAGGGGCACTGAGGTGACTCTTCACTCGGTGCCCTTAGGAGTTTGATGGCCTATCGGGCTGTGGTGTTCTGCGGTCAGCGGTCAGTGTGGTAGACAGAGGTCGGTTAGGACACCGCTCCCTCCAGTGGCCCGGCTGACCACATCCAAAACATGTGTTAGGTGTGGTGTGGTGGTGCTAGTGGTTGTGGTCCTATTGTGTGTGGTTGTGATGCTAGTGCTCAGTGTAGTAACGAAATTGGTGAGTGCGAAGATTTGCTTGTTGATCTCATCTATTCTATCGTGCATGTTTGGTCGATTGTTGTTGTTGTGCTGGTTGCCACATCCCGCGGCTCGGTTGTGGCCTCCTCGGTAGCCACGACCCCTTCCTCTAGGCACGTGATTCTGGTTAGTGTGTTGTGTTTGCGGTGCCTGTTGTTGTACTGAGGTTTCTGTAGCTGATGGTGTGGTAGGTGTGATGTGGTTGTCGGCTGATGTGGCGAAGTTGGTACCATCCAGCTCATTGATTGGAGGCGATTGTTCTTTTCTCGTTCCAAGAAGTTCTCGATCCATACCGCGGTTGCCGTGAGTTGGGAGAGGCTACCATGGTCTGTGAGAAATAATTTCTCCTTGAGAGCGGGTTCACCGCTCACGGCGTCAATAAAGGTATCTAGGTGGAGGTGTGTGACGCCTTCGATGTTGGTGCTGGAGTATGCGTGGGTGACAAGTCTCCGGATGTGGCAAGCTAACTCTGGTAATGTCTCTCCCATACATCGTCATAAATTCTTTAATTGGAGGCGACTGGTTATCCCCTAGGGCAGTGTCGCCGAATCGTTCTGACAACGCGCTTTCTAGTTGTGTGTAGGTGGGTGTGTAGTCTGTCCCGAGGTCTGCGAGAACTTGTAATGCTTTTCCAGATAGTTTCGCGGCAAGATATTCACCCACTTGCTGATCATTCCACCAGTTTGTTCAACTGATGATCTCGGACTGGACTTTATAATTGGCCCAGTCATTCTCCCCGCTAAATTCTGGGGGGAGAATGACTCGGTCAGGTCCACATGATGAACTGAGTGGTGCAAATCTGGGTGGTGGTGGTAATCGGGAGACTGATGAAAATGCTGATGCTGGTCGACGTGTAGGTGGCGGTGGTGGTGTTGGTGTTTCCCATCGGCACAGTTGAGGATGCAGAGGCTGCCTTTCCCGAGAGTTGTATTCATTAGGATAGCATCGCGTATATGAGTTAGCTGATACCCGCCCTGATGCGGGTCCATAGACCGGTGTTGGTCTAAAGACGGGAGGCGGTGTGTTGTGAAAACGACATGGACATTCTTCGGGCTGAGGTTGTAGGCATTCCTTATATGGTGGTGGTGCTGTAGGCTGACAGGTGTGGTGTGTGCCGTGTCTGATGTACCGATGGAACGGAGGTGCTGATTCCACCCTTTCAAGTCGTGTTGTTCCCTGGAAATGATATGGTGCATTTAATGGGGGAGACATGGGATATTGTACATTATCATTATTATCCTGCCACATATCATCTACTGATGACGTGGGTGAATAGTAATATTGTGAAGGATAAGTAGTATGCCCCCATAGGGGTGTGATGAGATCGACCACGGTCTGGCCCTGATGGTATTGGCCTACCACGGATGTCTGATATGGTGCAAAATTCAGTTCCCACTTGTGAGGCATCACGGAATGTCCCCTCACTGATGGGCGGGAACTGTTGTATGTGCGGTGCTGGTGTTTCCGCACCGCTGGAATTCGGTACATGGCCGGTGAGCATGTGAGCATTCCGTCCATCGTATGATGCTACCTCTTGATCGAGGGAGTCGTCGCTGAATGGAGATAATGAACTTAGATCACTGAAAGGTGGGGGCATGATGTTCTTTGAGCCCAACATCGGGCGCCACTTGTAGTTCGTGGGGTAACATCGGGTTGTTCCGGTACATACTGCTCAGTCGCAGCGCCGTAAGTGCATGACGAACGAGAGGGCTGGCTAGCTCCTAGTCACTGGGTTCTGGACCCCATGCGACGCTGTTCCGCGTGATACAAAGACTGGCTCCTAAGGCCTGTGGAACTCAATCATTCCGGTGGGGCCATGCGACCATCGCCGCTAACATTGAATTGAATGGTGTCCGCCCATGAGTTTGTGTCACCGGTATGCCTGTCCATAGTAATTTAGAACTATGGACTTACAAGTACTAAAGTAATAAAAATATAACCTAAACAAACCACATATTTTGAGAGATAACAGTGAGCATAAAATAATACATGACATAGAGACAGCTGATACACTTTAAACGTGGTGACACCGGAGGTACCACACAGACTCGTAAGTCTGCGAGGTATCTCCGCAAGTGAGGCTCCCGCATACAAGATCACTAATTAACTTAATATAAGTTATTATACCCTTATGCTGAAACTGAAAAAGAAACTAGAGTGGCGAGAGGCACATGCCTCATGCGGACATTACTCCTCGATGCTACTTATCGTTGTACGATGTAGTAGCCTTGCGTGAGCCACCATCACTGGATATCTTGCGAGAGGCAAGTGCCTCGTGCGGGCCTCCGTCACAGGAAAATGCCTTCAATGCTGAAGCGGAGGAAAAGAGTTGGCAAAAAGGACCACTCTTTTATTCAACCAAAGTACTGTGAAAAAGACCATCCTAGTGAAAAATATAACTAAAGTGTTGCGTGCTGGTTTATGTGAAGATGGGACGAGCGAATCCCGAAGGATTCCCAGGTCACCATCTTATGTAGTTCCAAGATACTGTATTAGTAGGTGCCACTTTTATTTGTGCGGGCCTTCCGCTATGACTATCCTACCAGTTCGGTGTTAGAAACAAAAACTACTTTAGGCCGCAAATGGCGGGGATGCTACCTATCTTTTGATAAGGCTGGCCAATGGGCGCAGATGCCCCAGAGCATCTAACTCTAAGTTGATGGACATATACAGCCATCGCATAAGCTCACTTGGCCTTTCAGACCCGGCCAGCTAATAATATTAATCTTTGAGCTTCCAGTGCAAAGGTCATTATGACGTGCCCTCTCCTTTTAACGTGTGTGTACAAGTTTGGGTCTAGGAAGATTAAAAGAAAATTCACCTTATCTTATGCTAACCATTCAGGTTATAGAATTGTTCATCAATAATCCATCCATGACATTTTAACTTTTTATCATGCGGACAGCGAAAGATATTCAGGCTTTATTAGCTAAATGTTGATACATTTCTACAGCCTATGGTGGCTTTTCAACCAATCAGAAAAACCTAGTGTGTCTGACTCGGTATATGCGTTCAGTCATAGAGGTACCGTCTACAGTTTGGGAATGTGGTTTAAAACCAGTCAATATATGTAAGCTGTTTGATATTTTGAAACTAATTTTACTGGACGTTGCTGCTGCTTAATGCATAATAAGGAATGTAATGCATTGACACTTACATGCCATCGCACACTATCGCCAGAGGAGGCAAAATTGTGATGCTCAGTGCTCAACATTTAGGCGATCTTGCAACGAGATTATTGTGATACAGATAAGGAAATACACCCGGAAATAAATGATATGGAATCTATAAACCATAATATACCAGTGCAATACAACATTTGAGATGAGAGTAGCATCCCATTAAGCAAACATGAGAAATGAACTGCTAAGTTGAGCCAAAAAATGTGAATGTTGAAAAAATACAAGCTTCTACCAATGTTATAATAACCTTGACTTTTGCCCTTTTGACCCCAACATCATTGTATGATACTCTCCAATTACAAGGAAGTATGTGGTAGAGGTTCGGTCTAGTATATTTAACTAAGGATGAGATATGAACTTCTAATTTGAGCTAAATGCGAAATGGTAATATTGAAAAAGCAAGGTTTTACCTATGTCACAGTGACCGTGACCTTTTGATCTCAAGGTTATTATGTGATGCCTTCTCATTATAAAGAAGCTTGTGTTCACACTTCAGTCCAGTATAAATGACCAAAGTTGAGATATGTTTCTGGATTAAAAGAAATACTAAGGGGTGGGGTGTGGGGCTGGGGTGGGGGGGGGGGGCTACCCGTCAGCCTGATATATGCCAATAGTATCTAACTGATGGATCCAATAAGATTCTCGGTTTGTGCGGACTCTCATGTGTTTGGGTTCAGGAATATTAAGCAAACATGAGATATGAACTGCTAAGTTGAGTCAAACGGAAAATGTTAATATTGAAAAAAGTTTATACCAAGATTAAACCGACCTTCCCCTTTGACCTCTTGACTCAATGTCATTGGGTGATGCTGTCTCATTATAAAGAAGCATGTGGCCAATGTTGGGTCCAGTATGATTAACTGAAGATGAGATATAAACTGTTAAGTTGAGCTAAACAGGAAATGTTAATGTTGAAAAAACAATGTCTTTACAAAAGCCTGTTTGGCATGAACGCCATTTGCGATGCTGTGCCATTATAAGGAAGCACGTGTCCAAGTTTGGGTCCAGTATGATTAACCAAACCAGAAATATATAGAGAAAAGTTGAGCTAAATGGAAAATGTTAATGTTGAAAAAACAGTTTTTTAGAAAATTCACAGTGACATTGACCTTAGGCCACAAGGTGATTGTGTGATGCAGTGTCATTATAAGGAAGCATGTGTCCACGTGTGGGTCCAGTATGATTAACAAAACATGAGATATATACAGAAAGGTTGAGCTAAACGGAAAATGTGAATGTTGTTATAACAAGGGTTTACCAAGGTCACTTTGACCTTGCCCTTTGCCACTAACGTCATTGCGTGATGCTGTGTCATTATAATCAAGCATGTGTTTACATTTGGGTCCAGTATGATTAAATTACACATGAGATAAAAACAGAAAGGTTGGGATAAACGTAAATTAGACGACGATGACACCGCCACTGCCGTCACCAGACGACGTGCAGGGTATTACAATAGCTCGTTTTACTTTGTAAACTTGAGCTAAAAAGATAAAATTCAATGATCTGAAGCTTTCTATAGTAGGATCCATTGATTTAGTTCACGAATGTCAATATATACACGCGATTGTCTCAAAGGTCTGGAAGTTTTGATATCTACCTTGAAACAGCAATTTACGAAAACTGTTCGAATTTAAAATGCTAAACACGAATTAACGTTCACATTTATTTTCCGAATATGCATCCAAATTAATTTAATATTAAGTTGCTAAGCAAAATATACCTCTCATTTTCGGCTCTAATTTTTGGGCAGATATTAGTTTTAGTTACAATCCGGGAATTCAGTAATGCGTATTTCATTTTATCTAGACGTTATAAAGCATCCGACAACAAACGAATGTAACAAACCCATTTTCACGGTCAGACTCATTCTTGATTGGTCTCCACACCGTGTAGGCCTAATAATCGTAGCTGTAGTGCAAGTTTAGGCTGCTACACCCATAGCTACGGAGGTATGTAATCAATCTTACCTTCCTATTGGCATGGTTTGATGAATGTACCTACTCTAGTAATGCGACAGTAGCACGCTCAACTCGTTCATAAATACACACAAGAGGGGGATACTATAACTGATATGTAAGGAGCAATCTGTGGAAATGTTAGAATATTGTAACGAATTGGGGGGAGAACATAGGCACACTGGAAAACCCTGGAAGCGGCTGTAATCGAGATGGGTTGAAATGCCTATAAATAGCTGGACTTGGAACTGGTCCAGCCAAGGACTCGGGTATAAAGGTTGAATGAGCAAGCGGTGCATTAAGCGATGTAATTGTAGTAGCAGTTACACTGTTTACTCCCATTCCATCTCCATGCCTAACTATTCGAGGAAGCCCCATTTCCACATCTGAAAATCGACTTTTCAAATTGGAAAGTTCCCGCTCTTTGAGAGATAACTGATCTATGAGATCAGGCATCTCTCGCGTTATGCCCTCTATTTCCCAGTCCAAGTCCTCCTCCATAGTCACAGAAGACTTCATTCTTTGGTGGCGAGTGCATTCGCCGAGCAACTGTCGTGCCTGAGCGATCCACTCTCCACGAGACGATTAAGCGTTCATGAATTCAGAGTCAGGTGACTCTATTGGACACCTTAAGAAGAGTACAAAAAGTGCAAATGTGATGTTAGTGCAAAGACAGTGCGATTTAGAGGGTGTTATTTAGTGCAAAAGGTTGAGTTATCGAGGGCTATGCCTGACTGCAAAATTCTAAAGAAGAATCAAATTCTTAATGGAAGTGTAATGCAATATAAGGGTTCTACAAGAAAAGAATGGGCTTGATAAGAAAAATAGATCTTAAGTCAAAATGTTGTTATTTGAGAAGTTGCTGGCCAGGCTTGCAACTTAATTTGCAATCGAACAGAACAACAGTTCAACTACCAGCAAATAGAAAAACCTAATGAACTAATAGCTAGCTAACGGCTCAAAGGTCAACTTAACCTACTGTGTCCCAGAAAAGTGTAATGGTTATCTGGTAAATCACTTTTTTAAAAAGGCCAATTAAAAATTGACTAAGTGGTTGGTATCAAAGTTGAATGTTATAAAAAATGTCACTCATTATAAACAATAGCTAAGGTAGAGACAAATAATAGCAATCTGACAAGTAAACGGTGCACAGATTAAATACTGTAGTGATAGCGTCTGAGCACACTATCTGGGAATAATATCTACGGTTACTTTGGAAACGTGCTGATAACAATCTGGCAACAGTTAATAATGCTAAGATTCTGTATAGTAAATGATAGCGTATGAGCGCACTATCTGGCAACAACTCTCCAATTTAAATTCTATTCGGCTTTGATATAACTGCAAATACTAATGGGGTAACAGTGTTGACACTATCTGGCAACAGAATACAGCGAGTACAATGCGGCAACGACTACCAAATAGAAAGTACTCTGACAATGTTCAAGCACTGGGAATGAAAGGACTGGGCTCAGCGATGTTGTCGGGTATACAAGTACCAAGTATGAATGCAATCCGGCAACAAGTACCAATTGGAAAGCACTGACAACAAACTACTGTCCTGAAATATAACCAGTGAAAAGGAACACTAACTCTACAAATTAACTAGAACAACCTGGCATGGAAAGCAATCATGAGCCGCTGATGAACCATGAGGTGAATCAACAGAAGAAGATTACTTTGCCCACAAAGCTATTCAAACGTAATAAGATTGAGGATAAGGACGCAAAAGAACTTAAATTCTATGAAAGCCGGTTACTGAATTGATTTAATAAGACTATTGATTTTTAGACTGTCCTGAGGCTAACTTCTTAGGTTATAGGAGCGTGAACTTAATTGTAAACCCTTAATGGCGAGGTATATCAATCAAATGTGTTCTTGAAAACACATTTAACCAACATTCATCACAAGAAAGAGTTTATACCATGCTGTTTTACTTTCGCACTCCCTGCTAAGATGGACAAACTTTTCCATGAGGCCTGGGTTAATGTGATACCGGACTAAGTTTTGAGCATCCAAATGGTGTTGATACCTAGAGCCAAATTTGTGGCAATTTGGAACTAATTTTAAAGTACCCAGTCAAAGTTATACTAAATTAATCAGAAACGGCCAGACAGAACTGATAAGCACCCTAGGCTGCTATCTAATAAATCCGGTTCACCTATCCTAGCTATAAAGATGAAATGTCTGGACAGATTCAAAAGCTATAATTTCCTAGTCTATGATGCAATATGTAGTACGGTAAGCTGGGTATGCGCCGCCCGTCCTAGATTCGTTCCCTGAACACGCCCCCTGGGTAGAGCTATAAGCGTATATGGGCCTATGAGAGAGATTGCATTGTAAAAACTACTAAGTTCGTTAAAGCGCGTAGCGCAGCTCTTAATACTATTTTTGACAGAGTGCGTATTTCATGACCAAGATAGGATGGCGCTTTTAGTGTACGGAGTAGGTACATGTAATCCTTTCTATTTACTTGTTCCCGCCGAATCTGGCTTTCCGAAACTATAAACCATTTCAAAATCGGTTAAGAAATGGCTGAGTTATCCACGAAAAAACCCTTTTTGATTATCTTCAAAATATTGCCGTGACATCGTAACCACGTGTAAGCAGAACTTCTAGAAAGTTCTAGAACATTCGACTGCGTCATTATTAGCTACGCGCTGATTGGCTAGTGCTCGACCGATGATTGGTTGAAACCTGCCCCTATGACGTCACAGGTAGTATAAAAGGTGATAAAATCCAGAACTCGAGAGCATCATCGGCCAGGGGCCGAATAGGTTGGATTTGTATGCAACTACTATCAGCAAGACAGGCATTAAGCAGATCACTTCAGTTACGCGAGGTTTCTCTTCCGTAGCCACAGCAGCAATCCAACCCACTGCACTAAAAGCAATTTTGTATCTCCCGATTGTGCGGGAGCATTTTTGGAACTTTTGAATATTGTTCATGAATACATCAAGAACTAACTCGGAACACAAACTTGCGGTGAGGCCTTTCCTGGCCTGAATATGTGATTCTACAGATGTAGAGGCAGCGATGTTCTTTGGTGGATGACTCGCCGGATCTGTCGGCCACGCCAAAAAGTGGTTATCCAACCTACCCTACACTGATGTCGTGCAGGTTTATTTTAACTTTTTGACCGCAGCAAGTAAACTTTGCCTGGTACGTCTTCAGAGATAAGTGACATACCCCACACAGTTAAGCTTAGTTATGTATCTTCATCCGTATTCAACAACCCCCGCTTATGAATGGGTTGTTATTAACTTCCATCCATACCATCAGTGTACGGGAACTTTCGTCTTAACAGTAATGTTTTTGTATCTCTTACTGACTACTCGTCAGACATTCTATATTGTGAATACAGTCTTGAGTTCGATCCGCTCCCGTCCTGGACTGCATTCAGAAATCCTGTCTGTGGGAGTGTTCCAGCTTCCAGAGAACGCGTCAACTCATGTCACACCAAGGATGACGTATCAATTTCAGTAACACGATAGCCCATGCTTAAGAATGGCTACCGATTATTCAAGTAACTATACTTAACATTTTAATTATTCCGTTAATTGCTTTGTAGGTGGGGCTTAGATTACACCTTCCGTATCCTCTGCGTGTCATAAGAGGCGACTAAAGGCGGTAAGGGTGAGGTAACCCTGACAGAAACCTCGAGTGCTGAAGACGGAGGTTCCAGGCTGCACGCCGCACTCTAATAAACCATGGATCCACGCACTTAACGCTTATGATCATGTCGATAGTCACTTACAGGACTGGCGGTATGATCAGCGAATGACAAGAAGAAGATTACAGCTTTAATAATTAAACTTTATCTGTATAAAGGGTCCCGATGACTAAAAGGCACCGTAACGGTCTTAGGACCGCTAGTTATAATTTCTGTATCTGTTTATAGTTATTCTTATTTTCTGTAAGGTGTTTTACTAACCGCACCGTAGTAGGTTTCTCAACCTGTACATTATATATTATTCTGATCATTTTACATTGTATTGTTTATTCTGGTTAGTTTTATATATGGCAAGTAGCCATCAGTTTATATGTTTTGTTTATTCATAGAAAAATATAGGACTGCAGTGCACGTAGGAAACACAACACAGCAACATTTATATATGCAACACGTTCTCCCACCACCAACAATTTTTCACTGAGGTCGCTGTCCATGCTATAACTCTGTTTAGCCTGGCATGCTACTGACTAAAAACCTTTCTATTCAGCTCGATAGGATAGGTTTAATATGATTACAGACAATTTCTTCATTAGGAGACACATAGTGTATGCCTCTTTTCCAGTAGTTGTGATAATTTAGCCCTGCACTCTGGCAAGGTTGTGTAAAATTGGCCAACATACCTAATGGGCCTCATATTTATAAGTTATTGTCTCTCTTCATGTTCCACTAAGCCTTATGGCTTCTTAATCGTTTGGATGTCCCTATCCGCACCATGGACGGATCTGACACTGGGAAACTATTGGGGTTTCCGAGCGGTGATGACAAGGGTGTGGTGTCACACACATTTCCCGCATATCTTCTGATACTTAGTAGTTAGTTATCCTTGCCAAGGTAGGAAGCACTGCGAAAACATATCTTAATTATTATTTCTTTTTATCTGCTGGACAATCACCCTGCACCGCAGTGCATAACTGGTCAACTTGCGTTTAAACCTAACATCAGGTTAAAAAGATAGCTCCATAGGACCTGGTGACGGGCGAGATGCGCATCCCCACCGAATTCTGTAAGAATGTCTGGGCATGATATTCAGATCTGCCACACCTTCACGGGAAGGACATTCATGGTGCGTACTCGTCTCTCTTACCCCCGCCATAACGATAGATCAGTTGCCTATACTTGCTTTTGTGAAAAGTAACCAATGTCCTGTGACGTTTTATGTGGTTACGGAGCAAGATGTTCGGATTCTTACCCAGTTCGGAGATCTTGGGATGTAACATGTATGCACGCTGACTTCAGTATTGATGTCTTAGAGCATCCGTTCGCAATGACAACCGCATCTAAAAGCTAGGTAGACGCCAGCCATTTATGGCCTAAGATAGTTCTTGTCTCTAAAACCTAAATATTAGGTTAGGCATAGAAGAAGGCCCGCATAAATAAATGCGGCAACTACTAATTCAGCATTTTGAAAACTACATAAGACGATGACGTGGGACACCTTCGGGAATCGCTAATCCCGTCTTCACGTAAAACGCACGCAACCTTATAGTCATAATTTCACTAGGTATGGTCTTTTCTTTACAGCATTTTTGTTGAATATTAGAGTAAGCCCTTTTTGGCCAATACTTTTCTCCCGCTTTAAGCAATGGCGACATTCCTCTGTGACGGAGGCCTGCCTCTCGCAAGGATTCAGTGGCGACGGCCCATGCAAGGATAATACTCCTCACCCAAACTAGCACTAGGAGTAGTGCCCGTTGTGAGGCACATGGCTTTTCGACACTATAAAAAATAATTTTCTTTCCTTTCAGCTTAGAGGTATAATAGCTTATATTAAGTTAATTAGTTATCTCGTGTACGGGATAAGGGGGCCTCCCTTGCGGGGATACCTCTGCGGACCTACGAGTCTGTGTAGTACCTCCGGGAGGTTTAGAAGTTCATCAGGCTGTCTCTATGTCTTGTATTTTCGTATGATCATTTTTATCTAGCGTACTTGACGGTCTGTTTTAGGTAAAATCGTTGTATAGACTTATTTATTTAGGTCACCAATCAAAGCTTGTAAGTCCATAGATCACGAAATTGCTATGGACAGGCATACTGGTGACACAAACTTGTGGGATGAGACTGTAGTGTTTAATGTTCGCGACGATGGTCGCACAGCCCCACCGGAACGATTGAGTTCCACCGGCCTTAGGATCTGGTCTTTGTTACCCGTTGGGCAGTATCGCATGGGATCTGTAACCCCGAGACCGGAAGCTAACCAGCGTCATCACTTGTCGTGCACATGCAGCACTGCGAGTCAACACCAGACACCGGAATGGCCCGACAATACCCGGCGAGCTACAAGTGGCGCCCGATATTGGGCCCGAAGAACATCATTGTTAATGCGCAGCGAATTCACGTCCACACCGTATAGTGAACTTAGCTCTATACCGTCTCCATTAAGCGACGAATCCCTCGACCAAGAGGTGGCGTGATACGACGGATACCCAGCTCACATGCTCACAGACTATGCCAGAAATTCGCAACCAGGATCGACAACTTGTTTTCGACTATCAGTGAAGGCACCTTTCGAGATGCCTCACAGGCGGGAACAGAGTTTAGAACTATATTGGATGTCCGCGATAGGCCAACTCCATCAGGGCCGACCGCACCACCGCCATATGAGGAATATCAGCCCTCAACATGAGAAGAATGCCCTTCAAGTTCTTGCGGATCTTGGGACTGATTATATGCCCACTTACACCCAATTGGAACGAGCACTAACAGAACGATTTGGCGATACAGCTCTCGGAGAAACAAGCCGCTTACAACTTAAGAATCACCGACGACAATGCATGGGAGAAACTCTACACACGCTTGCTAGTCGAATCAGGACACTTTCATCGATGCGTTAAGCAGTGAACCCGCTCTGAAAGAAAAACTCTTTCTTGCCGACAACGGGAGTTTATCCCAAGTGACGGCCACCGCAGTCCACATAGAAAACTTTCTGGAGCGGGAGAAAAATAACTGATGCCAACTTCACCCTATCAATGAGTTAAAAGGTGCAGCTTTCACCACATCAACCAATGCTCCCCCACATCATCAACACCGACAGCGCAATCACCACCACAGACCACTTCAACATTGTTCACCGTTCCGGCAAATTGCATAGTAATGCAGACGCCCTCAGTGGAGTTGGCATGGAAGCTGAACACAAAGAGGCCACCACCGTGACACAGTCAACACAGCCATCTCCGGAGTTCGCCAAATTGTAGTGCGCAGAGTGGAATCCAGAGAAAGTCGCACATGACCAAACAACAGACGTGCAGACACGAAAAATATATGCGTGGATCCAGGAGGGGGTACGTCCTCCCAAGGAATCGGTAACACCGCCTTCCACCACAGCTAAATATTATTACCAACGGTTCGAAGAATGTCACTTATCGAATAACGTTCTTTACATTAATAACCGTCTGGTAGTCCTGAAAAGTTATCGTAACCTCATATTAAAACAACTACATGATAACGCCAGGCTTCTGGCTGTGGAAAGGACTGTTGCCCATACCAAATCGAGATTCCACTGGATCGGAATTCGCGATAGTGTCAAGGCATGGGTTGCCAAATGTTGGCCAGCACCATATCGCACCCTCTTGCGAAGTAACATGTATGCACGCTGTCCTCAGTATTGATGTCTTAGGGCATCAGTTCTCAATGACAGCCGTATCTAAAAGCTAGGTAGACGCCAGCCATTTACGGCCTAAGAAAGTTCTTGTCTCTAAAAACTAAATATTAGGTTAGGCATTGAAGGCCCGCATAAATAAATGCGGCAACTACTAATTCAGCATGTTGAAAACTACATAAGATGGTGACGTGGGAATCCTTTGGGAATCGCTCATCCCGTCTTCACATAAAACAGCACGCAACCGTAGAGTCGTAATTTCACTAGGCATGGTCTTTTCTTTACAGCATTTTGGTTGAATATTAGAGTAAGCCCTTTTTGGCCAATACTCTTCTCCCGTTTTAAGCGATGGCAACATTTTTCTGTGACGGAGGCCCGCGCGAGGTAATTGCCTCTTGCAAAGATTCAGTGGTGACGGCCCACGCGAGGATAATACTCCTCACCCAAACTAGCACTAGGAGTAGTGCCCGGCGTGAGGCACATGGCTTTTCGACACTATAAAAGATAATTTTCTTTCCTTTCAGCTCAGAGGTATAATAGCTTATATTAAGTTAATTAGTTATCTAGTGTACGGGAGTCTCCCTTGCGGGATACGTCTGCGGACCTACGAGCCAGTGTGGTACCTCCGGGAGCCCTACGTTTAAAAGTTTATCAGGCTATCTCAATGTCTTGTATTTTCGTATGCTCATTTTTATCTAGCATACTTGACAGTCTGTTTTAGGTAAAATCATTGTATAGACTTATTTTAATTAGGTCACCAATCAACTCTTGTAAGTCCATAGATCACGAAATTGCTATGGACAGGCATACCGGTGACACAAACTCTTGGGATGAGACTGTAGTGTTTAATGTTCGTGACAATGGTCGCACGGCCCCACCGGAACGATTGAGTTCCACCAGCCTTAGGAGCTGGTCTTTGTTACCCGTAGGGCAGTATCGCATGGGATCCGTAACCCCGAGACCGGAAGCTAACCAGCATCATCACTCGGCGTGCACATGCAGCGCGGCGAGTCAACACCAGACACCGGAACGGCCCGACACTAGCATGCGAGCTACAAATAGCACTTAAAGCGTCACTAAGTGAGGAAGGAACACCTCCTTAGCAAAGATTTAAGCGATGTACAATAAAACTTCAATAAATAACATTCTAGAAATACCTGTAAATCCCCTAGTGAATATGTATAATAATCAAATATGCAAGTCCGCTTCGCGTGTGCACTAATGAGCTATGTTTCTACATGGTGTAAATTCATAAGTAGTGGTGAATATCCACAACAATAAGAAGGTTCTAACACAGTTATAAATAGCACCTTGTATAACAATGCACCTTATAATGTTCAGTTAGGTGCTCAATACATTTATAAAATACATGCACCCTATAATTTCAGTTAGGTGCTCAATGCATTTATAAAATACATGCACCGTATAATTTCAGTTAGGTGCTCAATACATTTATAAAATACATGCACCATATAATTTCAGTTAGGTGCTCAATGCATTTATAAAATACATGCACCCTATAATTTTCAGTTAGGTGCTCAACAAATTTATAAAATCTTGCACCTTATAATCTTCAGTTAGGTGCTTAATACATTTATAAAATACATGGACCTTATAATTTCAGATCGGTGCTTAATAAATTTATAAATCCATCCACCTTATAATTTTCAGTTAGGGGCTTAATAAATTTACAATAAATTCATAAAGTACAGGTACTGCAAATACATGACGTCATTATGTACAATTACCTTGAAATTGGCTGGAGTACAATTACCTTGAAATTGACTATAGAGCTCTAATTTCTAAAAAGAAAACCCTAACATTGCATTTTGATGAACATAAAATTCTTCCTGGAATTTTGACAAGAGACACTTATTTTAAAACTTACTTTACTTCTGGTCGAAAAGTGTGAAATGGTGCCTTTTCAAGTGCAGGCAGCGTAGAAGTCCTTACTTCAGGTGAAGCGAATAATCAACTTAATAACACTACTATAAATTAAGGCCTTGAGTTACAAAATCTTTCAAAGCACGCTTATCACTTTCGGTGTCAAAACCGCCTATGGGAACTGTCTGCACAAGATACGCGCCCTGGTTGCTTTTCTCGTTTTTATTTTAACTGGCAAATCAAAACATGCCCCAAAACGATTTCAAAAGCTCAAGGCCTAATTACATAAGAAGTTAAGTTTAAGTGAGCTAAATATTTACCGCAAGTAAAGACTTCTAGCCCTATTAGTTTTGATGTTTTTGTTAGTAAAGTCAAAAGCACAAGAACGGCTATATCATTTTCCTAAAGCTTGATACATTGGCCTGCACGAGCTGTCATAATTAGACGTACATCTAAAACAACGAGATCTGTGATTGGCTGAATAATAAGTTTCAAGCCAATCACAATCTCTATGACATGGTTAAAGCTATGGGCACGAACTGTATAACAAGACATATACCTCAAGTTTTGCACAGTAAGAATGTTAACCCTAAATTACTGAAGTTGAAACACCCCCAAGGTAGCTGAAAATTCAGAGTACGCATCTAATCACGTAAAAAAATGCTAAATGACCTGTGTTGATCAGGCACAATGCCATTACATAAATTTCACGAAACAAGATGAGAATTCAAAAATTGCAATCACTGACAGACAGAAAGGGTTAGCAAGCAGGCTGACTGTCGCCTGTTGTTTGATATGCAAATTTCTGCACCAGCCGTGTTCTGCAACATCGTTACCCACAGATCCAGAGTTCCTGATAAACTGCATAGAGGGGTAGACTAATAAACTGGTTCTTACCAAAACCATACTGGGGTTATCTAAACTGTCAGAATAACCGGAATTCCGTTGCGTCATGAAAAAGGGGATACATTAATTGGGTGTTCCCCAGAATCCATGACTGAAGTTAATGTGGCTACAATAATAAACTCTTATCATCCCAGCGTGTACAAACGATGACATTACGCAGGCCGATGTTTAACCCATTGAGGTCACCAAAATCTGACCTACATAATTATCATCACTCAGAACATACTAGGGTAAATGAAAAAGGCCGATTCTAACCTGAAAATTCATTATTACGTCAGAAAACTAGTCAACCATAATCAAATGTGAAGGAAAGCCCAGACAACGTATCCGAGTCCATACAAACAACAAATCAATAGAACGCTGCCATGGATTCATTGACGAGAACCACTAAATCTGATGATGTTCATTTCAATATGAAAACTATGTACATTTACGAAATATGATTGACATAAGTAGCGTGGATCGGCCGGACGGGTACAGACCATCCCAGCTCGGCTGGGTACAGAACGATCGCTCTGGGTATGATCCAAGCACACCCGCTGGGTAGGATAGTGCACGTGTATGAAGCCATATGAGAGGTTTCTATGAAACAGCTAAGTCTGTGAGATCACGTAACACGCATGCGCACGCGTCAGAGCTTCCCTGACAACACGTGTCAGCGTTGGGAGAGAATGCATACTAAAGTGTACCGAGTCGGTGCATGTAATTTCTTTAAATTCTTCATTCTCGTCGTTATTGGTACCTATCAGGACCGGATTGAGATGAAGATTCCAAAACTGTTTACCTTTTCAAAATCGGACCAGAAATGGCCGGGTTATCCTTAATTAGCCCATACAAATTATTTTCAAAATATTACCGGGGCATCGTAATCGTGTGTATGTACTGAATGAATGGGGAGAATGTCTATAATGTGATAGCATCCTCGCCCTTCCTAGCTGCACGCTGATTGGCTGCAGATCGCCCACTGAATGGCTGGGCGTCCTGCCTCAGACATCATGAGTAGTATAAAAGTAGCGAAAAATCAAGAATCACACTTGGGCGAGAGAGCAAGTGGTAGATTGTGTGGCCAGAGCAGTGCTAGACGTGGGCAACTTCTTACTGACTGTGGTACCCTACACCACACCAGTGCCTCTTAGAATTCAGTTCTCATTCTCTGGCCAGCAATCGGACATCCGCATCTAAGTTTTTGTAAGCCCTCGGATGGCCATCCGGGGGGCAACCAATTGAATAGAAGACTCCCTCACCACCAACACCTAGAGGAGCCTTCCTGCGGATGGGCCTCGCGGTCCATATGTAATCTCTTCAGTATGTAGAACAAGTGGTGATTCTTAGTGGACAACGCGTCAAATCTGCTGAACCACGCAGAAAAGTGATATTCAAACTTCTGCGCAGCATGTCGTGTGTTTAAGTAACTTTTAGGCCACAGTCTGGTGGGACTCTGTTTGGTACACCGCAAGAGCTATGCGATGTATCACGTATGGTGTACCCAGTAATGTACATGCATTGTTTAATTATAAGTTACAACTGTAGCCCTTCATGTTACGGGCAACGTTCAAACTTCTGTTACGAGACAGACACTTTAACATTCTGCTTAAATTATTGTATTAGCTATTATGACTATCTAGTGGACATCTGACTACAGTCGTTCTTCTTCGCCATCTTTGAGAGTGAGCCGCATCAACAGTTCATCTCGCGTTCCTCATCTGTAACGCAGCAACTACAGTGACTTATGAACTTTTTCCATACCAATGACTAATAGGTACTCATTTAGCTATTGTATTCATCATTTCTTTACAGGTACTGGTGACTAATAGGTACCGCCCCATGCATTTTATAATTTGTATTTTTATGTAAATATTATCCTTGTTTTTGTGCTTATGACTAACGAGCACCGCAAGGTCCTATGACCTGATTTACTGTCACTACTGTAATAGTTAGCTATGTATATGGCAAGCAGCCATCCTAGTTACTTGTTTTGTTTATTTTATATAAAACTCTAGGACCGCAGTACGCTAGGCTATACTACACAGCAACATTAAATCACATTATGCGAACCTGACATGTGATCGACTAAACCTGGCTATTCTAGCTCGATAGGATAGGTTTAAAGTAGTTAGGGACAACCACTCCTTAGGAGACATTTGAGTAAGCCTCTTTTCCGGATGTAGTGGATATGTAACACCGCACACCGGCTAGATTGTGTAAAATTGGCCAAATACCTTAGGGCCTCTTATTATATTGAGTGATTGTCTCTTTCTACACTCCTCCAGCCGCAAGGCTTATAAATTGTCTGAAACTCCCATCGACATGTTGGCATGAACTGACTTGGGAAACTATTTGGGTTTCCGAGCGGTGAAGACCAGTGTCGATTTCGCAAACACTCCCTCTGTATCTTCGGATACCAGTTAGCATTGATAACCCTACCAAAGTAGGAAGCACTGCGAAAAGATATGTAAAACCGGCCAGCAGTGCACTCTGGGCATTCTGAAACTTAACCCTAACGACAGGCAAATGTTAGTTCCCCAGAGCCGGATCTAGAAATGATCTGTCCCCGACACACGGGTGACGGATGGGACGCAGATCTCCATCTAACTCTGTACAGTGACTGGGTGCGGTCTTGGAACCCACCACACCCTCACAGGAAGGTCGCTGGAGATGGATATCTGCCTCTTACTCCCTGCCATAAAACTTTTATGCGCTTTTCAAATTGCTTATGTAAAAGGTTCTAGTGATGTTGTATGTGGTTGCCGTGTGATATGTAACCGGATCGTTGTAATTCTGAAGCTGTCACTCCATAACATGTCCGCTCACTGCCTTTCTGAGGGAGATACTCTGTAGGGTGACCTTCGGGAAACCGAGCATCTTCACCAATTAGGCTCATGTGTGAAAAGATAGGTAGAAATCCCTGCCATTTGCAGGCAAAGCTTGGAAGTAAATCTAACAACTAAAAGGAGGTTAGAATTTAGCAGAAGGACTGTATAAATAAAGCAGCAACTACCAATGCGGTATCTTGGACCTACATAAGATAACAGTGTTTGAATTCTTCTGAAATCATCCGCCCCATCTTCACGCAATACAGCGTGCATCACATTAATTATGATTTCACTAGGTTGACTCACACCACACTTAGCTTATGTTTGAACAGCAGAGTGACCCTTTTTGCCAGCTCTCTTCCTCCGCTTCGGCATTGAAGGCATTTTCCTGTGACGGAGGCTCGTGCGAGGCACTTTCCTTTCGCAACAATAATATTTTTGTTACGGGTATAATGGTTTATATTAAACTACATAAGTGGCCTCGTTAGGACACTCCCATGCATGGACACCTCACAGATATATACGGATCGGTGAGTTACCTCTGACGAATCCACGTTATCAAGATACCAGCTTAGTTCTATGTACTGTATATTTTCTCTCGTCTACTAGCAAACAAGTACCATTGTTTGTATAGTATATATTTTCAGATTAACTATCATGTCCAGGCTCCTAAATTGAGTTATGGACCATCATAGCGGTGATACAAATAGTTGGGATGAAACAGTGAGGTTCAATCTCGGTGGCATGGTCACACGGCCCCACTGGAACATTATCATTCCACCAGCTCTAGAAGTTGGTCTTTGTACTTTCCAGAGTCACGATACTGGATCCGTTACCCTGAGAACCGTAGCTAACCATCCCTCCCATGCAGCGTGTACATGCGGTGCAATGGAGTGGAGCAGTAGAACGGACCAGCGTGTACCCCCGCGAGCTACATAACTAAATACCTGACGAAGAGACATCGAAAGTGTATTGAATATGGAGAAATGGTAGCGGCTACAACAATTATATGTATATCCCGAAGTTAATTTACAATGCTTTTACCATGGATTTGATGGAGTTTGGCGTCTCCAATGAATCAATAAATAACATTCCGTTGTAAATGTCTTATTACAAACAGAGCAGGAATAAGTTTTCTCTCATGGATAAGATCCCATGTGAACTATTAAATTATAGTTCACTGTAAATGCCTTCTTACAAACAGTGCATGAGTAAGGTTTCACCCCTATATGATCTCTCAAGTGAACCTGTAACGCGGCCATCTGTACAAATCTCTTATTGCACAGAGCATGAGTATGGTCTCATGTTGCAAATGTCTTATTACACGCACAGCAGGAATAAGGTTTTTCTCCTGTATGAGATCGCATGTGACACATTAAATTATATTTCTGTGTAAATATCTTATTACCTGTAAACTTTCTCTGTTACATTCATCCTTAGTTAACACACTAATGTAGAACTGGATATGTCTTATTGCATTCTATAGATGTAGCTGATAGCACTTAAATCAGAAGCATAAATTTCCATAAAGCATTTTTGTTAAGAAGAAATTTATATAGCTTTTTAAGTTTCTAAGTATTATCCGAAAATAAAGTTGTAATTAATCGTCAATAACGTGGACAGTGAGTATTATAGAGTAAGAACAGTGGAAACCAGGCCACAATATGTGAAAATTGAGGAATACATCGTGCGAAGTCGGGTGTCTACAGTTCAAGCATTCATAGCAACCAAAATGGTGGCATACTGGAAGACCGTGTGTGCGGACTGTAAACTTGCATCAGATGCCATGTTTTGCGCCCGAGGAGATTGCCTATTGTGCCCTCTGCACGCAGATAAGTGATATGAAGAACAATTAGCAAGATCCAGGACGAGTGATGTAAGCACAAAATCAGTAACGACTTCAAAATGTAAGACATCTCCAACTAATTCACCAAGGGGACCGTCTGTAAACACGGTAAATATAGTAAATATCAACAAGAAAGCAACAGAATGGCAAGCAGTCAATGTCGAATTGTCCTAGTTGTGAGGAGTTATTAGAACAGGGTAGCAGTTTGTTTACATTATGAACGCTGTGACACATGGCTTTGCGTAGAATGTTTGCAAATGACAACGAATATGAAGTGTTGAATACCAGAAGTGACCTTCATTAGTTCTGCGATGTATTCGAGGGAAAACATGAGCTCCAAGGGCCTGTGGCGCTCACTTGGACCATTGGCATTTAAAACATAGACTCCAGGCTGGCGTGACTACCAGTTGTCTCCCATGGAGATTGCTCATTCCCTTCACCATCACGTTTAACTGAGCCACCTCTGGACTATCCCTGTTGGCTAGACAAGGGATAACAGGTGCCAAAGCTGACTTGTATCCAGCAACCGTGATGGGAGCTAAGCCACTATGGGATAGCTCACAGAGAAAGTCTGCTATTTGCTGGACAGTTGTTTGAAAGGGATTGAAACCCTTTCTTTTACACCATTCTGCAAATTTGTTAACCTTGTTGTTATATGACTTGAAGGTTGACCTCCTTCTCACGGCTGCGACGAAACATGCAGCCTGTTGAGAAAAGCCATGGAACATCGTTTGATAACATTCACGCAGTCAATTTGAACATTTCTGGCTGCTCGTGTAGGAAGCGGCCCTTGGCCTGAGAAATTATGTTCGGAATCTCGGGCAGCTGCACTGGATTGTCCACCAATAGCTCCTGAAGCTCAGTGAACTACGCCCTGATGGGCCAAAAGGTGCTATCAACAGGACCAGGCATGGTTCTTCTTGGATCTTCACCGCTGGAGCGTCTGCATCGATGACATTTGGATATGGAATCAGCGAGACATAAGTCATGATTTGAGCATTTTCCTTTGTGGCGAACAAGTCCACGTTGGGATTGCCCCAATGCTCGAAGATCCTCTCTAGAACCAGAGGGTTGAGACCATTCTGTTGGCAGAATTCTCTGTCTGCGAGACAAAGCATCTGCCAAAATGTTCAAGTGGCCAGTAATGTGAGCAGCTTTCAAAACAACGCAACTGAGTAATTCCTGGACCATTGAATCAAGTTCCACACCTTTATGCAAAGTGTTGGAGACTTGGTCCTGCCTTGGCGATTTATGTATGATACTACTGTCGAACTGTCCGACCATATTAATATCACCTTGCCCCTGACCTCTGGAAGAAACCTCTTCTTTGCCAGTTCTACTGCCATCATTTCTAACAGATTGATATGCAGCTGACTCTGTTGAAGATCCCATGTGCCCGAGACCTGGTGTTCTCCCATGCAGCCACCCCCACAACTCCAGCGATGCATCCGCATAAACGGATAGCCAGGGGTGGGGTTGGCGAAGTGAAACTCCTACTAGGGAGATTCTGACGCTCCTACCACCATGCTAAATGCGACATAATCGGGTCCAAAACCAGTATCGGTTTGGCTAGATGGTTTGGCTTCTGTTTCCAGATAGGCATAATATATACCTGGATATGTCTTCTCATGAGAGCAGCGTACGGAATAACCTGCTCCGTGGAGACCATCACGCCCAGCATCTCAAGAAACCTCCTCACCTGAATGTGGTTTCCCACTCGAATACTCTTGAGAATGGCTTTCAGAGAATCCAATCTGGACCCTGATGGGTATACTATGCCTTTCTCTAGATCGAATCGCATCCCTAAATAGATGAAACGTTGAGTTGGTGTCCAATCGGATTTCTCCTTATTGACTACATCATGGCTCTGAAAGCGATTTCAGAGTCAGAAAAGCATCCATCTCTAACCTGGCTGGCGTGTCTGCCTTGATAGGCCAGTCGTCCATATAGGTGTGAAGCGCCATATTTTCTTTCCTGAGAAACGCTGTCAACACTAGGCCCACTCTTGTGAAGACCCTTGGGTCAGTTGGCTGTAAAACAAACTCCCAGATGCGATTCTGAAATGCAAATCGTAGATACCCGTGAAAGCTTTCCGTTATTGGAATGTGGAAGTATGCATCTTTCAGATCGATCGACACAGACCACATTCCTTTCCTCAACCTCGCCAATACTGACATCGGAAACGAGGTGTATGGATGAACCAATTTAATGGTCTGAGATTGAGTATGGGTCTTCACTCTCTGTGCTCTTGGGAACAAGGAATGTGTTCGAATAGAAGCCCGGAGTGTTCTGGTTTGCTGGTTTTATTGCTCCCTTCAGAAGCAAGCCTGATATTTCGTTTTGAATGGCTTCTAATTTCTCTGGTTCCCTTGGTATAGGAGTTCAGACAAGCGCTAATGACAGGTTTTGTGGAGGGAAATCCCACCACTCTGGCATGTAACCCTGGGATATCCATCCCAGCACCAGGCTGTCTGACATCACATCTTGCCAGGCTTGCTGGCTCGCGGTTCACTCCCCTCCCTTTCTTGACAAAGGAGAGACATAGCCACTTAGGCTTATGCCTGCAGGAGCTGACTGGCACCACTGTTCCTGTCACACAGGTGCGGTCCACGTGGGTTTGAAGGGAGCTAGCACACCGTCAGGTACACTTCGTTCCCTTCTTTCAGCCCTTGGAGGCCCCCACCCATCCAGCATCTATGGCGTTCAGGCCACCACTAGGATATAGGGGAGCCTCTTTAGTCTTCCTGCCTTTCTTTGCTTTATGATGCAAGGAAGGCCCAGTGCTCACCCAAGAAAACGCAGCTTTTGCCTTGCTCCTCTACTTGTGCTTGCCTGAAGACTGTCCCACTGGCAGTACGTTTGCAGGTGCAGGATCATGTGCTTGGCGCACTAGCTCTTAACTGCATATCAACTGCTAGTTGATTTTGCGCAATATTGACAGAGTCCTCTAAGATGGCCAGAACTTGCCCCCCTAAAGATACTGGGCCTATTCAGGGGGTTGCAAACAACCTGTCCCTGACAGCCACAGCCGGACGCACATGGTCAATAACCGTCTGCCTCCTTTACTTAGTCACTCTTGCTTGCACCCGCTCAAGTGCGTCCATTGAAAGTACGACGCCATCATTGATGCACCGGGTGGCCTGCTCCCTCTTCAGCCCATACTGGCCGATGGCATTCATAGCCGCCCTCACACCCTCATCACATAGTGACAGGACTTCCTCGGTAGAGGCCTGGCTCCTATCCACAAGCAATTGTGCGGGACCACCCACCAGGGAGCTCGGGACACCCAGCACCCACCAATCATCCTCTGACACTGTGGCTGTGGGTACGGAGCCATAACTGTCATATTCTACCTTTGGAATGTGACATCTTGCACGCACATCACTAGAGGCTGCATGGAGTTGGCGTTTAGTCGAGAGTTGCTTAGAATAAATTGCATCCAGTAACGCTCTAAATTTCGGGTCCAAGACAATGCTCTGGAGCCGGGCCACGGGCAAGACCCCCGTCCATACAGCTGTCACCAACGGATGGGGTGTGTCCTTCAGAGAGGTGGTTGTTACCACAGACTGGTCAACCGTGGCTAGCCAAGCTAAGGAATCAACCCAGTCCGTCTCTGAAGTGGACACACCTGTGAACACATCAGCCGTTGATGAATTCACAGACATACCAACAATTGTAGGGAGCCATTGTTGGAAAACCATAGCCAATGGTACTGTATGGTGCCGCCGCGACCCTGTGGACCGATCCAGTCCATGGAGACGGCCTGCACAGAAAACCGTGCAGATCCATGACGGTTCTGGACTCGGGCGCCATTGGAACCCTGTGTCTAACAACTGGTTCAGGTGTTATATGTTTTCAACACGGCTGGCCAGCAGCACCAACCACCATGGCCATTGGCAAGCCACCCATTATGGGACGCGTGCCCGGTACCAATGCCCCTTCAACCACGGGTGGAGTGCCTGTCATGGCTTACGCCAAGATGGGTAGACGGAAGATGGTCCTGTCGGGGACAGTACGAACCTCCATACACTCCTCCCGCAGCTTCATAGGCCGCCACAATCTCTTCTCTATGGTTTCCTCATCCTCCGACCCTGGAGGGTCATCGCTGGATGTGGAAGCACTGGTGAACGGTTCCCGTGCTGGATGGTCTGGCAATCGCTACTGGGCCACCTGCGGAGAAGCAATACCTGACGGGCCGGAGCCCAAAGGGACCACCAAGGGACCAGGACCATGTCCTAGAACAGGTCCATCTCAGACATGGGAAGAGACTGCATCCAAGTCTTCGGGATGAGCGCCGACACGAAATCATGCAGTGGTGCCGACATCTCTCTCTCCAACCGAGGATGGGAACTACCAACTTGAGCCAAAACAGGTGGTTCCCAATTTAATTTTGCACTGGCCGACTTTGGGTAAAAAGAGACAAAGAATTCCTTCGACCACCCTGAACATATAGAACACCTATTTTCAATGTTGCACTTAGTGCACATGAAACAAACATTGTCCTTGAACATCAGATTCACCAGTTTATGGCATTCAACACAAGATGGCGGGGTGGGTCGGGACTGCAAAGTAAGTATACGGATACAATAAGCAAGCCAGTCAAGAATAAACAGTGGCGGCAGACAAATTACTTAAAAAAAATAATTGATAACAAAAAAATTGATAACCCTCCAGCATCCATAATCACGAAAAATGAACAACAGAGATCGCTGTAACAGGCGAAAGAGCGTTAACACCGGGAATACACCAATAAATTGATCCTCAAGGATGTATAAACATAGGAACCAGAAAACATCTCGATTAACCATTCGTGGTACATTTAAGTATCATTCCAAAAATTAACTCGGAAGCGAATGAAGAAACCAGTTGGCTTAGCCCAAAAGACATGGGACAAAACAGATAATTAAACAAATTTAACCAAACTGCTGTAAATCATGGTAGAGCCACAGTGTCACAACATCTAATCAAGAATTTTCCATAACCGTTCCAACAACAGAATGGACAAAACATAAAAAACTTGACTAATAAATTCATTAATAAACAGCAGCCAACTAAGAACGCAGTGATAACGAAAGATGCGTGACTACAGAAAGATTTTTTAACCAAATAATCTGGACACAGAAGGGTGTAACGTCACCCGCCCAGACATAACCACGAACTATGACGCAAAGCCGATTTAGTGTTAGAACTAACAGAAAATCTTTCTTACTGTTTGATCACTTTTGGGAGTTTCAGCTAGGCGATCAAACTGACGTTTCCGCATTCTCAAATGCCCCAGTTTAAATGGAACATTGATACCAATGGAAATTGGAGACACTAAGTCTCCACTACAACTAAATATATTATAGATTAATACAACCTGGAAGTGCAGCCCATATTCCATAATAATCCAATGAGTAGGCGAACAAGTATCCAAGGACACTAAGCTATCACAAAAATATCGCAGTAAAACAAAAGAAAGCTATGTAAACAAGAGTGAGGATTCATGGTAACGGGTACCGGGTTGTTGGGGCGGGCACCCGGTTCCAGTAATCGGTAGTCTGTTTAATTCTAGTAGCCTTAGAGTACAAACTGTGAATTAGTTGTTATTAATAAGTAATGTAATGGTAAGTATTGATCGAAGGAGAAACAATGAGAGGGTAAATGAGCAAATCAGACAAGTAGTGGAATTGAGATACTCACATATGGTAGTTCTTGGTGACTTTAACTACAAAGACATTGATTGGGAAATAAATATGCCTACAGCCAGTGATATAGCCACTCAGAACCTTTTATAATTGTAAATGATTGTTTCATAAGCACGTAAATACTCCAACCAGATTTAGTCTCAAACAAATCCAGTATATTAGACCTAATACTAACCCAGAATGAAGAACTGGTTCAAAATCTGATTTGATGTACCACTTGGAAAAAGCGATCATGCAACGGAGTATTTCGAGATACATGTATATCACGAAGCTGCAAGAAGCACCACTACTACATATAATTACTATTGAGGAGATTATGAGGGCATCAGAAGCTGAATTTAATTGGATAGAAGAGCTGAACGAAGAGAACAGAAAGACTTAGGCGTGACAATTGATAATTCGCTAACGTTCAAGCGACACATATATGGGTGCATGAAGAATGCTAACAGTAAACTCGCTATAGTTAACAGAACATTCAAGCATTTAGACGGAGAATCTTTTGCCCGACTGTACAAATCATTAGGCAGACCAGATTTTGAATACTGCGTATCAGTCTGGTACAGTCAATAAAACAGAGAACTCAGAAACCGAAAAAGTGCAAATGAGTGATACAAGAATTGGCCTAGATGATGCTTCTTGAGCTTCAAATATATCGACTAAGCAGTTTTGGAGATGTTTAAAGATGTTGCTAAAATAGCACAAAGGATTACCATCACCAAAATTGACCAATCAGCTTCATTTGAGCAACTTTGGACCTCTAGTTTAATGGATGCTTCTGATTTGGTTGAAATCGGTTGTCATTCTTGAGACACTTACTGGAAAAAGTTGATGACAGATGACAGACTGACGAATAACAGGTGGAGGGTTGGCATGGCATTGGAGGGTTGTCATGGCACAGGCTCATTTTGGTCTTTTATGTCAGCTAACAAGGAACCTGTATCCTTCGGCTACAAAATGTAGGATTTGATTTTAAGTTTGATGAGATATGAACGGGATTCCAAGCATATTTCACAATAAACACCTATACAAAACCAATTTCGGCTGCAAAATAAATCAAATAAAAAATTCAATATGGCCACTAAACATGATACATTTCGCTTGGCCCACGGTGACTATGTTTTATACATATCAACTTCCCTTGAACAAACTATAATGGCCTTTATCGCTCATATTTTGGCCCGATTTGTTCTGACAAAATAGGCCATCCCAGATGGCCATCAAGAATTTGGCCAATCAAGTTCCCTTGAATAAACTTGGTTCAGCTCTTGTCCTAGATGAAGTTTCGTGAGTTCTGAATCAATCCCACCAGCTGTTTCTGCTGAAGATTTTTAAAGATGTTTTAAAGAATCAGCCATAATTCAAGATGGCCAGTGGCCAAATTGGCCGATCGGCTGCTTTTGAACAAACTTGACTCTCCACGACATAAGGATGCTTCCTGTCAAATATAATTGGAATTAGGCCAGTGGTTCTTGGAGAAATCTTTAATTTACCATTCCAAATTGATTGGTCAACGCCTGCCATGTTTGACGTCAATTTCTCTTAAACAAAATTTACTGGTCCTTAGTCCCTAAACATGTCTTCCAAATTTCGACCCAGTCCATTCAGCGGTTCTGGAGAACTCACTTTCACGACAACCAGGTAATCCAAGATGGCCACTGAATCATTTTGTAAATCAACTCACCCTTGAATAAACTTGGTTCAGCTGTTGCTCTAGATAATCTTGCATGAATTTATACGGTTTTGGAGATTTTTAAAAACACTCCTAAAAATTGCCCAAAATCGAAGATGGCCTCCAGCCATATTGGCCGATCAGGTTCGTGTGAACAAATTGGTATCGCTGCTCTAAGGAAAAGGGTGATGGGTGGACGGATGGATGAAATATATAACATTTGAGATGAAATTAGTATACATTGTTGCTGGCAGCAACACCACCCAGTCAAATTAGTTGCAAAATATTCAACAACTTACCTGGATAGTTGCCTTGAGATTGGGATTCTGTCAATTCCGGATTCAAATGATATAAATTGATTCCAATATACACACAATATGGGCAGAGCTTAAGTAGAAAAGGGCGGAGCATAGCTAAAAAGTTTGTGACCTACTTATCTATATCATTCATGATATCGTTGATTATGACCTTTGACCTCCTGAGCTCAATGTTATCATGCTGCATCCTAACATTATAGGTAAACAGGTATAATATATATATATATATATAAATATATATATATATATATATATATATATATATATATATATATATATATATATATATATATATATATATATATATATATATATATATATATATATATATATATATATATATATATATATATATATATATATATATATATATACACCTGTGCAAAAGTTAAGCACCACCCTACTTTTACGCACATGCGAGGGTATATTCATGTGCTATGAAGAAAGCAATAGCATAAACATTTATGTACCCATCCATCTTAGTGCAAGAGGTAATAATGCAACTAGAGGAATGCTGATTATGATGGTGGGGAAACACTGTATGTTTTTGTTTGAACTTGAAAACGAGGCCTGAATATGGTTACGTTGACACAACTGACAACTATTGCCCTACAGTTGACACACGTGGCTAGATTGTCATTAATGGTGTCTGAAAACGAAGTTTAACATCTGTGCACGAGTTTGAGACTGTCATTATTAATACCGGGTATATCCACCTTGTGCCTGGATGACGGCCTGGACACGACGTCTCATGCTGGTCACCAACCGACTGATACGCCATTGTGGTATTCGGTGCCATTCAAGATGGAGTGCGTCTGTTAATTCCTGTAGGTTCTGCACAGGAGGATCCCTCCTTCTCACCATGTTTCCAGAATGTCCCAGATATGCTCAATAGGGTTCATGTCAGGGCTCCTTGCTGGCCATGGTAGGGTTTCGATGGCATTCTGGCGGAGGTATTCATGCACAGCTCTAGCACGATGTGGTCGGGCGTTGTCATCCATGAATATAGGGTGGGTTCCAGGTGCATGATTTACAAAATGAGGGACCACAACTCTATCCAGTATGGAATCTTGATATCTTTGTCCATTTAGTGTTCCAGGTACAGTCAACAGATCCAGCTTACAATCAAATGAGATGCACCCCCATATCATAACGGAACCTCCACCAAATGGAACTTCTTCCATGATGTTACGTTGGTCGTACGCCGTGCGTCTGGACCTCCATACACGAGTTCGACCATCTGTGGCATGAAGCAGGAACCGACTTTCATCGGACCAGTGTACCCGTCTCCAGGATCTCATGTTCCAGTGTCTTCTTTCGTTGCACCACCTCAGACGCTCCTCTTTGTGGTGTGCAGTGAGGAGAGGACGTCTGACAGGTATCCTAGCTTTCATGCCAGCAGCATACAGTCTCCTTTTGACGGTAGACATTGACACTCTATTGCGCGTTTCCCATTGCTGGCTGAGCACTCTGCTGTTGGTGAATGGAGATCTCCTAACAAGGCGTACTAGGGCTCGATCATCACGGGCAGTAGTCTTCTTCGGTCTTACAGATCTAGGCCTGTCCTTCACCTCGTTAGTTTGCCCATGTTTTGCAATCAAACGACTGATTACAGTATGGTTAATGTTCAGCTGTCTGCCAATCTCTCTGCATGACATACCAGTGGTATGCATGCCTATGATTTGCCATTTCACACGATCACTTAACCTTCGTCTTGCCATAGCGGTTCACAATCAAGAGCTAATTCTCTCTGTACAATTAAACCACGGTCATGAACACAAAATTCCTAATCTTGTCGCCTAAATCTGTATGTAATGTTCTACACCTCAAACTGGACTTTTACATAACTGAACACGTGTGCTGTTTCCCGCCACGCACGGACATCAAGCGGCGTGAAGTCATGCATGCATGTGCATTTCGTACTTGGAATTATGTCAGCTAACGCGGGGACAAAAAGTATGGCAGCCTAGTTGTACCATCATGTTTCTACGTTCTATTGTTTTTGCTGGTGCTTAACTTTTGCACAGGTGTATATATATGTCCATGCTTGCTTGCGGATGGATGGATTTTCATGGACAATCATTGACTTTCATTTCATATTTTACCTATAGGTGAAACAAGGACGGACTTTCACGGATAATCATGGACATTCCTGAATACCATGGTCATGTGACATCACAAAGGCGCTGTTGGTTAGCTGTTGGACGATTGTGTCACGCGATTTGTGCTTCTGTGGCCAATCCAGTTAGTATATAGATCAATGGTATATGTATTTTAGCCTGGTTCCCTGTCTCATTTTCTGTTGATTGTTCCTCATTACATGTACGTACATGTTATCAATATACGCTCACTCCATTCGCGATGGCTTCGTTATTACGCGTTCGCTATGAAAATAGGCGTTGCCTATAAGCGAACGCAGACACCATTTATTGCCTAAATAAATAGGACGAATTTGTATATGGTCGAAATGTCCTAAACACATACGTATGCCCATCTATAGTATTTTGAAGCTGATATTTCGTCATGCGTGGAGGGCATTCTGGTAAGTTCAGTCCACAATATTCACAACAATGCGTCTGCCAATTGTCAGTGATATCCGCCAGCTGGCATTGTTGCATCCTTTACCGGGGCCTAATATTTAATCAATTAATCAATTACGTCATGAATGGCTTAGATAGGTTCGCTACGAATGCTTAATTGATGACTGACTATAAGCGTTGTTATACGAATTGTATGTCTTTACTATTTAACAAACATTCTGTCGCATATTTTGAAACTAACTTGACTGGGTGCTGCTGCTGCCATAGGCAGCAAAACCTCCCAGTCAAATTATTTTCGAAACATTCAACAGCTTACCTGTATAGTTTTCTGGGAATAGAGATTCAGAGAGTGAAGGGATTTATCGATTCCATATCGGGCAAAGCGTGGGTGGAGCTGAGATAAAAATGGGCGAGGCATAGCTGAAATTGGATTACTCCATTGTATTTTCAAGTCAGGTGAGCTAATAACATAACTCGATTGACCGTACTAGGAACATGTTTACATTAAAAATAAATTTTGGAAGATGATCAGCAGAAACATCAGTAGAGACATACAATTCGTACAACGTGTCGGACTATTTAAGAGTTAAAGACGGGCCAAATATAATCATTTATGACGTAATGATTATGACGTCATCCTACACACCGCTTAGCTGATATGACGTCATATGACGTCAGATGATATAGGGATACTGTGGAAAAGAGAATTGGTAACGGACTAAGCGTTGTTGTTCGAATTGTATGTCTTTACTCTTTGTTGAATACTGTTGAATATTTTAGGCATAATATTGAATACTGTTGAATATTTTAGGCATAACTTGTGACGTCATATGATGGAAGGATAAACTGAAAAGGTCTATTGTAAGTTTGCGATGACATATAACGAGTGCCGCTTTGATTATGATATCAGATCATATAGGGTCAGATTTGGTCAGATTTGTCACTCAGGTATTTGACAGCATGCTCAATTACGTCACAAGTAGACTGATGTCACTATGCATAGTGGCGTATCTAGCCATAGGCAGCAACAGCCGCCAGTCAAAGTTGTTCTAAAGAAACCCATCTTAACACCGCTTGTTTCAGCTTAATTTCAGTAAACGAGCCAGTCATTCCGGTGGTAAATTTTCAAAAATAGTCTTCTCTTGGCCTGTATATGTACACTGTTAAGACCAAATGTTGGATATTCTTAAATATTAACCATTTAATGATCCGGCTGAGCAAAATGTGTGGCAACAGAGTTATTTTTGTAAATTTCTGTGGCAAATTTACACACATTGTTTTCTATAATTGGACATTTACTGAGTGAGAATTGCAATTTTATTTTAGATATTTAGGGCTTTAAATGGTTAATTGATATAGATAGCATTTTGAGCGCTTTGAGGCGATGTTAACACAAGAGGGGTTATCTGTATATTTACCTTGAAATTGGCATTCTGGGAATTCTGGGCTCGAGGTAAAAACATCAATTGCAACATGCGCAAAACGTGGGAAGAACTTGGCTAGAAATTGGTGGGGCTAGCTAGAAATGGATCCTTCTGTTGACTGACAGATCAGATCCTTCCATTTACCAATATTCTGAAAAATGATGTTGGCCTATTCAGATTGGGAGGTTTGGTTGCAACATCGGTTGACATGGAGTCATATTGACTGAATACATGCTTGAGTAGTAGAGTTGGATCCCCATTAGAGTCTACATATAGCATCAACCACTGCAGTAGTAGTAGTAGTAGTAGTAGTAGTAGTAGTAGTAGTAGTAGTGGTAGTAGTAGTAGTAATAGTAGTAGTAGTAGTATAGTAGTAGTAGTAGTAGTAGTAGTAGTAGCAGTAGTAGTAGTAGTAGTAGTAGTAGTAGTAGTAGTAGTAGTAGTAGTAGTAGTAGTAGTAGTAGTAGTAGTAGTAGTAGTAGTAGTAGTAGTAGTAGTAGTAGTAGTAGTAGTGGCGGCGGCGGCGGCGGTAGTAGTAGTAGTAGTAGTAGTCGAAGTGAACGCACGCGTTTATTTAGCTCTGCAATTGCTGCCCGAATTTGCTAGTTTCTAGCGCGATTTTGTAGATAAATTTTAAACATATATTTCGCATTAGAATTTGGTTTGAAAAGGTAGAACAACCTCTCCCAAGCAAGGTCACCATAGATGGTCGATTTATCTTGCCATTATGGTACAGGGGGCAAATCAAAGAGTGTAGAATCTGCTTAAGCACAGAACATCTTGCAACAGATTGTCCTAACAAAAACAAATGTTTAGTTTGTGGATCATCTGATCATTTTAAGTGGCGATGCCCACAGAACAAATATGTCAAAAAGGGTGCTGATAAAAGTGCAGAGCAAGTTGTCTCTAAAGAGAATGTCATAGAACCGGTAGCTGCTGAGATTGTAGTTGAAATCCATACTAATGGGAAGCACGTTGCTAAGGAAAATGTCATCGAACCAGTAGTTGCTGAGATTGTAGTTGAAGTCCATGTTAATGAGAAGCATGGGGAAAAAACTAAGAATCCAATCGCTGTAGTTGCAGGCGATGAAATAGAGGTTCTAGATGAGGAGCTAAGTCTTACTCCAGTAACAAGTCAATCCAAGTTTGATGTCAGAGAAGCTAATTCCACACAAGTTGAAGATGATGATCAATACCCTCTGGAAGAGAGTTTTAATTTAGGACAAGTAAAATTCAGGTTGCAAGATACTGAAACTAACTTTCCGCTGAGTACACTCAATCTAGACGATTTAAATAATATAGAGAAAGTAATTGGTGTCTCGGATCGATTGAGTGGAACAAAGCGACAGAAAGATGGAGAGAGTTCTGAGTCAGAAATAGAGGAAAGTGATATAGAAGACGATAATATGTCAGTCGCTGAATCTGATATATCCATTCAAACACAGAGTTCTAAATCACCTGATGAAATGGTCATGTACAGGTCAGAGGCAGGAGAGGTGTTAGTTCCATATGTGACGGCAAATGGTGTTAAATATAGGCATCTGCGTCATGATTCAGATATATTAAAATATAAGCATTTGGAAAAAGTTGAGCTAAGTAATGCAGCGTTTGTGAGTAAAATAGGTAAATGGTCTAAGAGAGGGTCGAAAAAACCAAAATCTAGTTAGCTTAATAATGGCGGTTTTACACAGCATTTTATTACCTTTTATGCTAATTTGCACACTCAATTGTAGAGGCTTAAATAGTGACATAAAGCAACGTCACTTACTAGAGACTCTGAAAAATGAGCAGATTGACATTGCTTTGATACAGGAAACAAAAATTCAGAAGTCAGAATCATACGATAATTTAGAAAAGATTTCTGGATCCAGAATATTTTATTCGTTATCTCAAGATAATAGTGCAGGCGTAGCAATTGTTATACTCCCTCGTTGTTCAGCCTATGTAAATATAATCTCTTCAGTATCAGGTGCAAATGGTCGCTGGGTGAGAGTCACGCTAGATATGCAACAAACACGTATCACGTTGCTGTGTATATATGCACCTGCATCTCATCAACTACGTCGTAATTTTTTTAAGGAGATGTCTAAAACAGCACTAGATAACATCACTGAAAACTTAGTAATGGGTGGTGACTTTAATTGCGTCATAGACAAAGAAAATGACAGGAATGCAACTTCAACTTATACTGATACATCACATAGACTCTTAAAAAAGAAATATGTGATAGTGAAAATTTAGTTGACACCTATAGAATATCAAAACCTCATGGTAAAGATCTTACATGTTTTTCGGTAGATGGTAAAGTTGGTTCAAGGATCGACAGAATTTATGTGAATAGTTTGTTAACAGGGTACTGGAGAGATGTTAATATTAAGCCAGTTGCATTCTCCGATCATAACATGGTTTGTGTAACCTTTGCCAATGCTGACTGGGTAACAAAAGGGGTCAGGTTTTGGAAATTAAACACAACACTGTTGGGAGAAGAATTTTATAAGAATAATATAGAGAGTTGTTGGCAACATTGGATTAATAGGAAAGCATCATATAAGAGCGCATTGCAATGGTGAGAGGATGTAAAACTGGATTTAAAGTATGTTATTAGAAAAGCACAGGAAATACGCAAACGCAAGAAAACACTTCATCGATCACTGATGAAAATTAATGCTAAAGTAAATAATGGTGCAGATAATTATTAAGAATTACTGGTTAAAATTAAAAGTAAAATAAGAGATATAGAACAATATGAGTTTGAGGGTGCACAAATTAGAGCAAGAGCCCAGATGCACACAGAAGGGGAAAAACCAACCCGATATTTTTGCACATTAGAAAAAGCACGGGAAATAGATAAGGTGATGTGCTCATTAAACATGCCGGATGGTTCAACCGT